>RJVU01080352.1:1318844-1355717 GCA_003731715.1 Anabarilius grahami | reverse complement strand
GAACACACTTCTTTAAAAATGTTGTCTTTAAAAAAAATAATAAAAAATAATAATAAAAAAATATATATATATATATGATAGACAGACAACAATAAATAGGACAGACAAGTTCACACGTAGCACTTGCTGAAGACACAGAAGCTGAATGAATGTGTTTTCGGGTAGGCTTTATAGTTTCCTGGCCGGTGACGTCACCCGCCTACGACGTTCCGTTACTCTATTGGACTGATTTCATATGTGCTTCACAACGCAATCATGCAGAGGTGTTCCCAAAGCGTTTGAGGCAGCACGAGTTCCCTTGAAAGGGAACTGCCTTATGTGTAATTTACATGCTTACAATACATTTTAATTATTATTTGAGTGTTGATGATTATATCTGAAACATAAATAGCAACTGAATTTAATAATTTGGGCTATGTTGTTAATTGTAACCTTTACTAAAGTAATGTGCAAGTAAGGACTCCCTAATAGTTTACTGCATTAGCAGAGATAGATTTTTTTTATCCTTTAGAAAATTTTTAATCATAATTGAAAACATCTAAAGACAGACACACAGTTTATTCAGTAAAACAGTGTTTAATAAAAAAAATAAAAAATGTTTTTTTCTCACCCTGCTGTACCGAACCCATACAGAACCGTGACTTCAAAACTGAGGTATGTACCGAAGCATCACTTTTGTGTGCCGTTACACCCCTTTTAATCACTGACAATTAAAATGAGTGTGTGACTAAAAATACTGACAGTGATCAGAGGAAAATGTCTGATGTGTTTGATCAACAGGATGAGTGTCATAATTCATAATAATCTGTGTACGGTTCACTCTTGATCATTATATGAACATCAGAATAAAAGCAGCTGTTGATTGTGTCTCATCAGCTCCTGTGATTCTGGATCCAAACACTGCTCATCCATGGTTCGTCCTGTCTGATGATCTGACCAGTGTGAAATACAGCGGGATCAATCAACTGCTTCCTGACAATCCAGAAAGATT
Source organism: Anabarilius grahami (assembly GCA_003731715.1). Taxonomy (NCBI): domain Eukaryota; kingdom Metazoa; phylum Chordata; class Actinopteri; order Cypriniformes; family Xenocyprididae; genus Anabarilius; species Anabarilius grahami. The sequence continues at coordinate 1,354,726 of RJVU01080352.1, read as the reverse complement.
TGACTGTTATCAGTGTGTTCTGGGTTCAGAAGGTTTTAACTCAGGAATACACTGCTGGGATATGGAGGTTACAGAGAATTCATGGTGGGTTCTTGGAGTAACTACAGCATCAAACCAGAGGAAGGGAGAGGATTTCTATAAAACTGATGTCTGGTGGGTGCAGTATGGACTTAGTGGGTCTGGTTTTCATGTTGAGCAGAATCTTGATCGTGTGAGAGTGTATCTGGACTATGACAGAAGAACGGTGTCATTCTCTGATCCTGTAACTAACACACATCTACACACATTCACAACCACCTTCACTGACACACTCTTTCCATTCTTTGAATTTTCTTACTCTCTGAGGATCCTACCTGTCAATAGTCAGTAATCATGTTTCCGGTATTTAATCCAAATCACTAGTAAGAGTGCTGTTAATCTGAATATCAGTAAGGCTGTGATTGGGCCACAGGTGATCACATGACTGATTTCCAGCACTACAGTAACACTCACAGTCTCTTATTGCTGTTATACAACAGATCAATAATCTAAGATTAATCAGTCTGTAAAATCATTGTTCATAAAGTCCATCACATATTGTCTGCTGAGGTGAAGTTAATATCAAATTACAAATTTTATTCCCAATTGTTACGTTTGGGAACGTGTTTTCGGTGTGTGTCTCTCTCTCTTTCTCTAGACAGGGAAGACTGTTGTGTTTCTTTTTTCTTTCACATAGGTTATTTAGAGTCCCTGGGTTTAGTTAGGGACCTGTTTTGTTTATTATTTTGGCACTACCCAATCCTGAAGAGATTTCCTTGTTACTGTATAGTGACAAAAGAGACCTAAAGAAAAATAAATAAATGAACATACATGCTCACTGTAACAGTTTCAGATCTCTTCATTTATGTTAACTTCCTCGATCCTAGAACAGAGTCGTAACACAATATATCCAGATATTTTCAGGGTTTCTATAGTTATGGAAAACCTGCAAATATCAGGGAACTTTAAAATTTTAATGATATGGAAAAAGTATGAATAATATATTTTTATTCATTACACAATATTTAATCAGCTGTTATGTTGCACTGAATTAAAACACATGATGAAGGTTAAAATAAATCATGTTATTTATCATTTGTGTTTATCATATTATTTATCATTTATCATTAGTTAGTCTGGGAGAGGGCTGGAACGGTCACCGTGATTTTGCCAAGTAAGTCATGTTCCTGGATCAAAATTCCAGTCTGAAAATTTTGTCTTAACCATATTCCTACCCCTAAACCTAACCCTACCCATAACTTATCCCTAAAATCAGAGGGAAAAGATAGGTGAATAACATTGATGTAGAAGCACCTAACCCTGGTTTCAAGCCTAAACTTGACATAAACTGTAAACTTGTCCCTCAAATCTGATTGGTTGATTGGAATGTTGTTCCAGGATCAACAAAGATGTTGATCCAGGAACATGTCTTAATTGGCAAAATCAAGGTGACCTGGCTGGAACAGAGGGAAGCCCAGAGAGGTGCTGATGGTGGTGTTATCCAGGGAGTTGCTTTGAGCAGGAATGTCCTGATGGTGCTCCAGGCCACAGCCAGTTAGAGCCCTGCATTGCTTTTCATGCATTGTGGGGTGTAGGATGTGTGCTACAGCACTGCAGGATATCTGTTATCTTGGACTGATGTCTCTGTAAGTGCTGCTCACGTCTCCAAACACTGACATTCAGCATGTCAAGAAATCATTTTAACAAAGATTTGATCATGACAGACCCTGGAGAAACTCTGTGAGCTTCAAACACATTCACCAACAAATAAAGTGCAAGAAATAAAATGCTCACAAATAAAGTGTCTTGAGTCTGTTCATCAATATTTGTGCTCTCTCTTGTTGTTAATTTCTGTTTTATCCAAGGATTAATAGCATTTTATTTGAGTTTCAATGCAAGTTTGAATTTTTAATGCATTTTGTTCAAATTTAAAGGGTTTTAAAGGTTTTTAAAGGGTGTTCATCTAAAAGAAGATAGTCAGATATACAGAGGATGGCTTGAGGGTGATTAAATCAATATAATTTTCATTTTTGGGTGAATGAACCCTTTAAGCCTGTTTACACAGAATTGAAACACCAGAGCTGCCTGTTTCCATCCCTTCATTTTGTGTTGTTTTGACCACCATTCATTCATATTCTATATCACCATCCAGAGATAAGAGTCAAATCATGCAGCAAGGGGTCAAAGAACACAAGATATCATCAGGCAAGATAATAAAAACGCTGAAACTCCACCCTCTTACAACACTTACCAGGAAGAGACTGTCTCATTTTTTCTCCATCTGTTATGCTGCCTCTTTTCTGAATTTCTAGAAGGAGACAAACAAAAAGGAATCAGCGATCAGTGGAAAATTAAGAATAAAACTTTCAAATAGTTTTTTTTTAAAAGAAGTTTGTTTCTGAATAAACAGCAGATCTTTGTGATCCTCGTGGTTATTTATTTTTTGAAAAGTTTAAATAAGTGGATCTCTTGACAACAGTGAAAATGGCATCACTAAATGTATCTGAAGAAGAACTTTCTTGTCCCGTGTGTCGTGAAATCTTCAATGATCCTGTTGTTTTATCATGTAGTCACAGTTTCTGTAAAGAGTGTCTTCAACAGTTCTGGAGAATCAAGGAAACTCAGGAGTGTCCTGTCTGCAGGAGATTGTCAAAACATCCTCCTCCATGTAATCTGGCATTAAAAAACTTGTGCGAGTCGTTCCTGAAGGAGAGAAACGAGAGTCGTTCATCAGGATCTGAGGAGATCTGCAGTTTACACAGTGAGAAACTCAAACTCTTCTGTCTGGAGGACAAACAGCCTGTGTGTTTAGTGTGCAGAGATTCACAACAACATGAAAATCATAAATTCAGACCCATCGGTGAAGTGGTTTCATCATATAAGGTAAGATGGGTTTTAACATGAGGATAAAGACTAACAGGGTTAGTTCACCCAGAAATTAAAATTCTGTAATTAATTACTCATTAATTCACTCATGTTATTCCAAACCAGTAAGAATTTTGTTCATCTTCAAAATTGTTTTATTAAGAAAGTTCAGGAGGAGCTTAGATAATTAACCTAATTAACAGGAGAGGAGCGCAATCAGTAAATCAAATCAATTAATGACAAGAGGTATATATACAGCAGACTTACTTCTATTTGTTTGACAGTTTATAAGCATCCCTCCACCACCCCATCTCCTCACTTCTAGTTCTAACTATTCTTACCTCAACTGGGGGGAGTACCTTGAGTTGGGGCCAAGATTTCGAGCTCGGAGCGCTCCCCCTGAACATCACGCCAAATGCGCATAACCTTTACATAATTATATGTAAGTATAACTCATTAAAACAAATCTTTGTGATGAAATCTGAAAGCTTTCTTGTGAAAGGTCAAACGTGCTGCGTAACACGAGAATGGGTTTTGAATGTTAAATGTCTCCTGGAAAAAAGTTTGGAAACCACTGAAATCAAAAGTGGTAGTTGCGTAGCTGTCAGTGTAGGGACAGAAGACTCTCAGATTTTATCAAAAACGTGAAACGTGCTGCGTAACACGAGAATGAACCTCATTGGTTCTTGCTGAAGCTCAAATGTACTGCGTAACACGAGAATGAACCTTGTTGGTTCTTGCTGAAGCTCAAACGTGCTGCGTAACACCAGAATGAACCTCATTGGTTCTTGTGAAAGCTCAAAGTTGCTGCGTAACACAAGAATAAAGCTCGTTGGTTCTTGCTGAAGCTCAAACGTTCTGCGTAACACGAGAATGAACTTCGTTGGTTCTTGCTGAAGCTCAAACGTGCTGCGTAACACGAGAATGAACCTCGTTGGTTCTTGCTGAAGCTCAAACGTGCTGCGTAACACCAGAATGAACCTCATTGGTTCTTGTGAAAGCTCAAATTTGCTGCGTAACACCAGAATGAACCTCATTGGTTCTTGTGAAAGCTCAAACGTGCTGCGTAACACCAGAATGAACCTCGTTGGTTCTTGCTGAAGCTCAAACGTGCTGCGTAACACCAGAATGAACCTCATTGGTTCTTGTGAAAGCCCAAACGTGCTGCGTAACACCAGAATGAACCTCATTGGTTCTTGTGAAAGCTCAAACGTGCTGCGTAACACGAGAATGGGTTTTTGAATGTTAAATGTCTCCTGGAAAAAAGTTTGGAAACCACTGAAGTCAAAAGTGGTAGTTGCGTAGCTGTCAGTGGAGGGACAGAAGACTCTCAGATTTTATCAAAAAAGATCTTCATTTGTGTTCGGAAGATGAACAAAAGTCTTACGGGTTTGGAACAACATGAGGGTTAGTAATTAATGACAGAAATGTCATTTTTGGGTGAACATTTCCTTTTAAGCTTATGTTTTACATATATTTACATATTGCAGAAACATCTAGTGTCTTATAGATTTTCTCTCTAAATTCCAGGAGGAGCTCAATACAGCACTGAAGTCCTTACAAGAGAAACTGAAACACAATGAAAACATTAAAGGAGAGTTTGAGAAAACAGCTCAACACATCAAGGTGAGGATTGATACTTTTGAAATATTTACTAGTTTGATTAGAACAGCTGAAGTGATTTGTCTGACGTTCCTTTATTGCATGGAACACACACACACACATTGGGTTTTCAGGTTTTATGGGGAATTAGACACAATAATTTTCATAATAAACAAACTGTATCTCCTACCCCCTAAACCTACTAACCACAAAAAAACTTTCTGCATTTTTACATTTTCAAAAAACATTAGTTATTGATTTTATTACAAATAGTATGATGTATAAGCTGTTTTCCTCATGGGGACCAAAAAATGTCCCCACAAGAACAAGGATTTCAGATATTGTGGGGACATTTTGGGTGCTTCTCAATTCTTATTTGTGCATTCTCGTTTCCTTTCCTCGCTTCCTTTCCTCGTGTCTTAGCTCCACCCCTTCAGGATGCGAGGGAAGGACACAAGGAAAAGATGCGAGGACGGAGGAATTGAATCAAGTGAAATTATATATCCTCGCTCCCTTTAGCGTCACTTCAAAGCGTCATCAGCTGCACTCGAGGGATCTACCCACATGTTGTTAAAGTTTGGTTATTTTAAAAAATTATAATAAATATTGATAAAGCAAAATGCACCATTGAAATATATGAGGTATAAAGTTTATTTAAACTGTAAAAAGTGAAGCATACATTTAAATTATTGTGACAGATATGAAGGGGGAGGAGAATTTATACATGCGTCAGGTTTCTCAACGAGAAAGACTTCCGCAAAGGATGCATCAGTGTATCCTCGCTCATGACTCCTCAGGAAGCCTCCTCACTCCTCGATCCTCGCCTCCTCGCGGTGCAATTAGAGAATTGAGATGTCCTTCAAGATGGCTGAGCTCGATCGGTTTCCGGGTCATAGGATGGAGGACGGAGGAGCGAGGAGATGAGGAGGGATATTGAGAAGCACCCTTTGTTTCTCATAACATAGAGGTTACCTGAACCACACCCACACACACAATAAACAAACACAGACACACACAGAGCCGTTCACATATAAAGATGATCAAGCGCAGATGCTGTCATCTGGTTATTCATCAGTGGGTGGTACACATCTTAATCCCATTGGCTAACGCTCACCCTTCATATTTTCATTTAGCTGAACGCAGACAATGTGATTAATATTTATGAACCCTACAACCCGTTAGCACACCTTGCATGACGATTATTCTCTTATCAAAGCATAATTAACAAAACACAGTCACATTTTCTCTTGGCTTTATTTGGCATAACAAATGAGACTTAAAACACATAGTAACATTTTCTCTGGCTGTTGTATCTAATGTTAAAAAGTCAAGAGTCAAACTGCCCAATGAAAGCAAACATTGATCACCATAATGGTGATACCAAATAAAAGGTGTTCATCACTAATACTCAACATCACTCAATTAATCTCTTAACATTAACACTGCTTCAGTGTTCCTTTTAACACTCTGTGGATTATAGTCCCAGAATAAAATGCATGTTTGAGCTGTTTTAACTGAAAGCAATTTGCACTGACATATCTTATAATGCAGACCAGTAATGTTTTTTTTTTCCTAAATCATATTTATAAAATCTACTTAAATGTCCAAAGTGAACTAAGGCCTAAAACACAATTTAAAACAGTGTTGCTTTGTGAGAGTGTTGTTGTTTTATAATTACAGACACATATTTTCTAATTACAGACACAGTGCATCTACGGCTACAGTACTAGTACTTCAGAAAGTTAAAGTTGTAGTTAACTAACCCACATTTACCCTTTAACTTTGAGATGATTGAAGTGAATGTGGTTTGATTTCAGTCTCAAGCTGAGCACACAGAGCGTCAGATTAAACAGAAGTTTGAGAAGCTTCATCAGTTTCTCAGAGATGAAGAAGAAGCTACAATCACTGCACTGAGGGAGGAAGAGGAGCAGAAGAAGCAGATGATGATGAAGAAGCTGGAGGAGATGAACACATGCATCTCAGCTCTTTCACACACAATCAAATACATGGAGGAGATGATGAAAGACAATGATATCTGCTTTCTGAAGGTCTGATTTCACATCATTGATTGATTGATTGGTTGATTGATGATTGATTGAGTTCTTGATGATAAATGGTGTGTTTGTTCTGCAGAAGTTTCCAGTCTCAATGGAAAGGTGAGTGATCTGCTGGTGTCTCTGGTCTCTCTGATTCTGATTCTGATCCAAAGCCACTGCAGTTTTGACTCCTGAATGTTCTTCCAGAGTCCAGATCTCACAGCCGGATCCACAGATGGCTTCTGGAGCTTTGATTCATGTGCCACGTTACTTGGGCAACCTGCAGTTCAGAGTCTGGAAGAAGATGCAGGACATTGTCCAAAACAGTGAGTCTGGAGTAGATCTGTGCTTTCACACACACTGGAAATCACACAGGAGTTTTTTCATAACACAAAAGCAGTGGATTATTTAAGTTTGTAGTAAGTGAAAATCATACTATTTTAGGTATATAATATTATCACTCTTTTGAGAATGTTTATCTTTTCTTCATCTACATAAGTCCAGAACAAACTCAACAGTTTAAAAGTGAAAAGATACTTGAGGTTTCATTTGAGATTCTTCAGACTCAAATATATTATTGTGAACTCAAGAACTTCAATATGTATTTCAGGATATGTACCTCAGAGTTTCCATTATGATTTTATTACTAGAGGAATTATTGACAGTCCCTTGAGTTCATGAAGAAAATTATTTTTTATAATCTCCTTAGAAAGCTGTGGCCAGATTGACAACATTAAGAAGAACTTTAATCAGTTTTTAAAGACTGTGATTTGAATATATTGTGTTAATGTATTGTTTGTCGCTGATGCCATTAAACACTATGGGGTGTAACAGTACATGTATTCGTCCCGAACCGTCACGGTATGGACGTTATGCAGTTACACGAAGAATACAGTCAGTCACAGGCGATCCACACTCCAATCCAGAAGGGGGCACGAGTGGTAATGCTTTTTAGCCTAACCACTTTTAACAAGCATTGACCACCAATAATCGCAATAAGCTCTGTTTTTTGTTACTTTCAATTAGAAACAAAGTGCCATCTTTCAAATTCTGTCCATTTTATCACAAAATTCAAACAATGAATGCCGTTTTGATGCTTTTTGATGTGGCGTGACAGATCGGTGCATAAGCATCTCAGTTCAAACAGCAGCGCAGAGCCTAGATAAATCCATCATAAACAAGTTATGACAGCCACTATGTAAGCACATTAGATTAGATTTCAACAACAAATTGGAGAAACAGAAGTTAATGCAAAAAATTGGTAATGTATGTAACCTTAGTGCCCTGAATAGGGAATGAGACGCTGCGTCAAACGCTTTGGGAATGCCTCTGCCTGATTGAAGCACGTATGAAATCAGTCCAATAGAGTGACGGAACGTCATAGGCGGGTGACGTCACCAACCAGGAAACTATTAAGTCTACCCAAAAACACATCCATTCAGCTTCTGAAACCTTAAGCAAGGTGCTTATGGGCATGCTGGGAGTATGGCAGGGTGACACAGTGTCTTGTTCCCTATTCAGGGAACTAAGGTTACATACGTAACCGAGATGTTCCCTTTCAAGGGAACTCGCCCTGCGTCAAATGCTTTGGGAATGACAATGCTCAAGTCGCCATATGAGCAAGTGACCGTCCATGTGAAGTCAATGCGCAAACTAAGATGAAAGCACCTGCGCCCCTGGAGTGGAGCCGAGGTCCAGCTCATATAACCTCATGAAGGTATGCGGAGAGGACCAGCCTGCCGCATCACAAGCTTCTTGGAGAGAAACTCCTGACAATAAAGCTTTGGAAGCAGCCATACTCCGTGGTCAAGTGAGCTCGGACAGCCAATAGTGAAGGCTGACCAGGCGACTCGTAAGCAAGTGAGATGGCCTCAACCACCCACTTGCTCATTCTCTGCTTAGATGCAGGGTGACCTTTCTTAGGTGACCCAAAACAGACAAACAACTGATCAGATTTTCTCCACAGGGCAGCTCTGTGGACATAGGCATCTAATGCCCTTACAGGGCACAGCAGATTCAGCTCACAGTGCAGGCAGCCCCCTCGAGAGCTGCCTGGGCATGCTGCACTACCAAACAAACAACACACAACAGTGAGGGAAGCCTTCACTGTCGTCGCTCCTCCTTTTATGCTTCCGGAGCTCCTCCGTGAGGGACTCGAGGCCGGTGCGCCTCACAGGTGACGATCATTAACACTTGCGTCACCGGCCTCGCGCCGTTCCCTCACGGCTCTCGCCCGCCCTGCTCGTCACATACCCGGGGCCTGTCTCGGCGGCCGCAGCACCTGGGGGTAAGGACAGACGAGACGAGAGAAAGGAGACGGAAGCAAGGGGAGCGACAGGATGAGAGAGGGGAGAGAGGAAAAAAAAAAATTCTGGGTCCGGTTCCCAGACACACTGCCGCTCGGTCCTCAGCCTGCCGAGAGGCTCTTCCTCGTGGTGCCATGCGATGGCACTGGACGCTCCTTGGACGGCCCGATCCTCGATCGGCGATGGCTCCTCCAGCTGAGGGAAGCCGGCAGCGAGTCCCCCGTCCCCTGCTCCTCCCCTTCATGGCGGACGGTAGCAGGCTCCGGCCCACGGCGGACGGCGGCGACTCCTCCGCTCCCTCCAGGACGGCAGCCACCCCACCTCGTCCCAGGAGCACGGCATCCGGGTCTCCGTCCCACCTTTCACAAGGCTCCAGTACCACCGCCTCGGGCAGCCTCTCGCGGTCTTCACACTCCCGCGCTGCCCGAACTCCGCAGCACCGCGATCCCCCTCAGCAGCGAGGGCTCTCAGACAGCATGTCCCTCCTTCCTCCCGGGTTTCGGCACCAATGTGACACAGTTCGTAAATACGGGAAGAAGGAGGCGGGAACCGGCGAACATTCAACATAAATTTTAATTTCAAAATAAACAAATACAAAACGAAAGTAACATTTCACAAACATAATAAAACATAAAATAAAGTCCAGGCCTGGTCCTCTCTCGTCCTTCACTGTCGTCGCTCCTCCTTTTATGCTCCCGGAGCTCCTCCGTCGAGGCCGGCGCGCCTCCCAGGTGGAGCTCATTATCACTCGCGCCACCGGCCTCGCGCCGTTCTCTCACGGCTCTCGCCCGCCCTGGTCGCCACAAACTGGCTGCCTTGGCATTCAAGATTCAAGATTCAAGAGTTTTATTTGTCACATGCACAATTATATAGAGCATATATAACCAGCAGTGAAATGAGAGTCAGGTCCGCTCCANTTAAAAACGCTTATAAACGACGAGGTCGTTCACCGCAAATTTGTGACATCGTGAAAAAATGACGAAGAATGAACAATAAACCCAAGATACAAGTCTGTTTTGCGTACATGTCGAACCAAGAGGAAAAAACGTCAAGAAGCATGATGCACCATATGAAATTTTATTTTATGTTATTAAATAAACTAGAAACTTACCATGGAAGTGTAAGTGTAGCCAGCGTAAAGCTCCAGGTTGATCATCTTGTTGATCAAAGCCTCGCAGTCGCGTTCGTAGTTCTGGCGAATCTGAGAATCCATTTCGGAGGATTTTTTGTCGTTTTATTATCAAAAGGTTGGTAAAAAATAATAAATTAAGAGCTTTTCAAAGCGAAATTCCGGCGAGCTCGAAGTTCCGTTCAATCACTGTTGAAGCAAGAACCTGTTCGGATCGTCCAGAAGCTGTGAGTGAAATGAAGGCGCGCGTTCGTCTTATATACGATCACAACATGATGCGTCAGTGTTAGTGAAACCAGCCAATCAAAGAACGAGCTGAATGAGGAAGTGGTAAAACAGTCAGCTGAGAGTCAGTAGACAATGGTGACAAGACATTTTAATGTTTTTTCCTATTTTTTTTTATATAATTAATGGCAAATTGAATCCAGCAGAAAATGATCTGTCATTCTAGGTAAATGTAGACAATATCAAACCTTTAAGAATGGTAAATTCGATGTAATTTTGTATTTAACCAAGGATTTACCATATTAACATTACATAAGGAGTGTAAAGCAATTAAATATTGAACAGTAAACCTGATTCTAAGATTTGCATTAAATACATTATAAATAGATAGAAATTATGGAAACGAATAGAAATTTTAAGTATACTTAAGCATGTTGTTTGCTTTTGCTCAAGTTGACACCTGTGACACATTGTATTTTCACAACAAACATTTCAAGTTTGAACCTGAAACTGTTTACAGAAAGGATGCAATAACCCCTGCCACACTTGGCTTTGTTCACTTGGGTCTAAATGATCAAAAATCTGTGTTGAAATAGTGAAATAAAATAGTTTAATAAGACTTAAAAATGTAATTTTCATCAACATGATGCTAATCTAAAAATATCCTAGATGAATTTACTGTGCTGCGTTTGTTACATGGTATGATAAATGTAATATAGGGCAGTCTTCCAATAACCGTAATATGGAGTTGTTTGTCTTTGTCCATTTAACTGCCTTAGGGTACAAAGGTAATCTATCATGTGACAGTGACTAAGCATTTTGGTATCAAATTGCATATGAGACCTCAGTTTGTGTCAGCAATAAAAAAAAAAACATACGCTCACAAGACGTGGCATTCTGCTGTCTCACTGTGACTCAGCAGCATTTCTCCATTCACTTCCTGTTAAGTATTACGTTACTACGCTTGGAACTTTAATGAACTCGGCAGGATGTGTAGTGTTAATTTCAGTTTTGAGTGTAGTAATACTGATTTCAGACCAGTTTTCTGATTTCATCTTTTTAATTACAGTTTTCATTTAAGCAACTATATCCATATAATAACCACATCAGCGCTCTCTCATATGACAACAGGGAACTGAAATTCACTGCAATATGCAAGTGCACAATGTGTTTAACAAATAATTGTTAGTTTTGTACAGTAATGGAAATATATTTTTTAATTTCTTACATTGTAAAAAAAAAAACTGATTACTCAAACCATTATTACTGTATTGAAATAAACAAGTTAGACTAGTTATGACAGTTCTTTTTTTGTCAGAATCCAACTGTCTATCATGGGAAACAATAAAAAAGTAATTTTGTGAAAGTGAAACAAATGTTCTCGTAACATCCCCAGTCACTCTCTATTGTCTAAATGGCTTGTGTGAAAACTTAACAGAATGTACTACTGCCCTCTCACCTCCTAAAACTAAGTGTTTTTATGCAGTAGGGATCCATATACTCTTCCAGACCACAGCCTTCCTCCAAAGCTCTTCTTGAAGAGAGGGATTTGAGCAGGCCCAGTTTTGGCCTGCTTCCTTCTCCTCTTCCTCTTCACAGTGTAGCCACAAACGTTTAAGGGGACTAATACAGGAGTATTGAAGAAACTGACAGCCCTAAAAAGAGAAGTTCCAATGAGACCAGTGCTGACAGAACATTTTCCCACGTTCAAAGCAGTCAAAACAGCATGTATGCTTATACAGTTCTATAGAACAGAAAATAAATTATGGAGCTCACCATCTTTGCAATATCATGTCTCTGCCAAGGTTATATACACAGTCTTTTCTATATTTCAATGTCTCCTTTCCCATTTTAAGACTGAAAAAAAAATCTAAATAAAAAAATCCCCTCACCTCTTTACTTCCCCAATACCAAATGCTTTGAATAACACTGTGGTTGGCAAGTGCCTGGGTCAGTTGATCCCTGCCCCCTGTTATTATACTGACCAGACCGGCAGGGATATCAGAGGCCTGCAGGACCTTTGAGCAAAAAGAAAACTTGAACACATTACAAACAAAGAATTAAAATGTGGAGATTTTATTCTGAAAAGTGAACGTTAATGGAGGCATCCTGAGGATTACAGTGAGTGTGAAGTGTCTCCTGCTACCACTTTAAAATGTACATATACAAAAATGTGCTTATTGATAAAATACTGCTTTTTACCTATAAACCCTGAACGATCTAACTCCTTTGTATTAAACTGATCTTCTTTCATGCTACAAATCCATCACCCTCTTTAAAAGGTTAGTTCACCCAAAATGCTAATCCATATGAATTGAGCGGTTTAGTCAAAATATTCTGAGATATTCATCGCTTTATATGATGAACAGATTTAATTTAGGCTTTTATTCACATAAACATTGATCAGCGTACATAAACAGAAGCTCAACCGAACAAGCTTGACTCGTGAGAACAAACCTCTTCCGGAAGTTTTAAATGTGCAGCGTAACACACAAGAATGAACCTCATTTGTTCTCAATGTGTCAAGCAAACATGCTTGAGCTTCCGTTTATCACAACAGATGTGTGAGTTGATGAATTTTTATGTCAGTAAAAGCCTAAATTAAACCTGCTCATGATTTAAAGGGATCTAGTCTCTTCAGAAAATTTGGACTAAACTGCTCAATTCATATGGATTAGTTTTACGATCTCTTTATGAACTTTTTGAAGCGTCAAATTGGTAGTTGCATAGCTGTCTATGGAGGGACAGAAATCATTTGTGTTCCGAAGATGAACGAAAGTCTTACGGGTTTGGAACACCATGAGGGGGAGTATTTAATTATATTAAAAAAATGTAGCAAACCTGTATAAATTCAAGAGCTGGAAGAGGGTATTTTTCACTTGGCACCATGACAACAGCATTACCCATGGCAACAGCTGCCCCCAGCAGAGACACCAAAGAGAGCAGTGGTTTAGAGCTGGGGAGAATCACTCCCAGCACTCCTAAAGCCTCAGGAGTTGACAGGGCGGAGCCAGACTGGGGTGGGAACTATAATAAGATGGACATGTTATTTAAAAAAGCAGGCAAATTAAATCTTGGGTTCATCGAATAATCATTCCAATACTGTATGCTCTTACTGGAGTTCCACCCTGTTCTTTATCACAACGTGCAGCCCAATCAGAGAGCCTGGAGATGCTAAGCTCCACCTCTTTCTCTGCCTCTTCAAATGAGATGCCGGTTTGAGTTTGGATTGATACAGCCATGTCCCGCCTCCTCTTATCCAGGCTGGCGGCAAGTGAATAAAGGGACTGAGAACGTGTAGCAGGGCTCTTCTTTATCCACCTGGAATGACAGCAGTTCATCACAGTAGTTCTGTCAATATTTTCCATCAAAAAAAGGTTGGCTACCAAAACTGGTCCATATGTTTTATTTTCAAACTGACAGGAACTTTTCCATATGCTCTTACCCAGGCTGGACTTTAATGGCGGCCTCTACCGCATTCCGGACATCCTTCCTGCCTCCATCTGGGCAGTGAGCCAGAACAGCACCCCCAGGGGCCAACACTGACCTGCTGCAGCCCGAGTCAGCTTTGCGCAACTGACCGCCCACTAACTGTGAGTAAAAGCGAGGGACACTGCGAGAAAGAGAGAAAGAAAGAGGGAGAAATGGGTCATAGAAGAAGACAACAGGAGGTTTGAGTTTACCAGCAGTGGTCAGTAGTGGTCATTTAGCATGACACCCCATAATCAAATCACCTCTACCTCTCAGTACAGTGTGTTTTTCACCATTTATAAAGGTTGCACATTCATTAATATCAATGGAAAAAAAAATTGAAGGCTGGGTGCATTTTATTTTGTGATTTGAATTACTTGATCTATACTGTTATCATCATCATTCATTCTGCCTCCATTTTTGGCTTCTAGCAGGTGAGGAGATTTTTTTTAATGACAGACCATTTATTATATTATTAAGGTGCAAACAGGTAGTAAGTCAAGTGCGAGGAAGTATAGTAATCTATAGTACAGGAAGCTGCTCAGAAAATGTTTCCAGCAGCGTCACAATTCATTTTCAAAGAGAGGGGTGAGTGGAAAGTCCCACACAATCTGCTGCTGGTATTGTCAGTAACAGTAGCAAGACAATCTTGCAAAATATTATGATTTTGGTACAGGGTCATTCGGTTGTCAAATCACCCAAATTTCATAAACTTTCCCAGGTAAAGGCTCAGATACACTTCATTTTCCACATTCCGCTCTGTCTCAGGCACAGTTGAGCATGCAAGCCCTTCAAAGCATACTCTATTGACTGAGTGCAGATGGACCTTTTTTGAGCACCCAAATCACTCATGCAGTTCGTGCGGACACTAAACTCTGGCTGCACGTGGATGGTGTGCACGGAACTCAGCATGGAGCCGCACTGAGCCCATATCTCTGATACTGAACCATACACACTCTTAAAAATAAAGTTCTTTATTGGCATCAATAGTTCCATGGAGAACCTTTAACATCCATGGAATCGTTCTATTGCACAAAAGGTTCTATATGATGAAAAAAGGTTCTTTAGATGATTCAAACTTCCTTCACACTAGGAAAAAATGGTTCACTGAAAGATTCTTTGGGGAACCCAAAAAGTGTGATACCACAGCAAAAACCTTCTTTTGGAACCTTTAATTTTTAAGAGTGTACAGCCTTAAAAATTAAGATATCAAAAAGTTTAAGAAACAGAAAAAAGTTTAAGATACAGAATCTAAAAGGATATTAAGATGTCTTTAATACTTGAGGCACACAAAACTTGGAGAAAAAGCAAACAAAAAGGAGAAAAGTTCCTGTTCCCATTTTTTAAACTGTCACCATTGGCACATAAAGCAACAAGGGTTGCTAAAGTCAATAGATATTACTAACAGATCAACCAATCTCTGTACAAAAAAATAAAATAAAAAATAAAATAAAATAATGCTGCCATCTTTCCCCCCACCAACAGTATTTACAAAATGGTGGATCACTCAGTAAATATTCATCCATGGCTTTTTGATATTTTGGCTTTTCTCTTTATGTATGTATTTCTTTTTACCAGAAAAAAAGAGCTAATATTTTAGCCAGGGACCTCTGGTTGAGTTGACACGGAATGACCCTATAGTGATGAGGTGTTAGTGCTAAAATCTAAACTCAATAAAATTGAAATACTGGCTAGGATTGACCTTTAATCATTTAGATGTTTATACCAGCTGGAACAGGTCTGTTTGTACTTAAATGTTTATGACATTATCTACTAAATCTATATTCATTTCTCAGTTCACCTTTAAACTATGAGCCACAATACACCCACCTGGAAGGATCAAAACCTTCAGGTATCATGAATTTGGATTCCGCAGAGCCAAAAGCAGCATAGTTAATAGAGCTGGGACTGGAGCGAGGGAGGGAGGGTGAAAGAGATGGCCGAAGGAACTGATACAGCCCCTATAGAGGAACAGAAATCACAGAGTCAGACATTCTGAATCAGACACCAACCAAAACCATACAGCCATTTAGAAAAATAGCACGGAAAACCAAAAGAACAGAAACAAAGGCCTACACACCACTGAAGCTCATTCTCAGCACATGAAATGTCACTTCTTGTAATTTTTATTATATACCTCTCTGCCTCCATCGGTGCAGTTCCCGCTCTCCCTGCGTCCGCATAGAGGCAGTGCGGGATCCATTACAGAATGACAGTTCACCCACACCGAACCCAAGCACAGACTATGGAAAAAGAAAAAAAAGACGGTGTGAGAGAAAAACAGATAAAGGAAGCGATAAGATCAAAATGAGATCAGGACAACAGACATATGTGACCAGGCATGCACCTCTTTGCAGACTCCAAAGCCAAAGTCAAATCTTCAGTCCAGATGGAGGCAGCCTGACCATGAGGACTGTGATTTCCTACACACAGTTAACAAAATGTTCAACTTTTCACTCTTCACACACACACATATAGACAATATCCTTCATATAAATCCATTCTTTTTCATTTCAGCCTCACCGAGTGTAACTCCCTCAGCAGAGCTCCTGAAGGATATGAGAGGCAGCACAGGGCCTGGAGGAGGTGAAATCACAGACTCACAGGAGGGAGCCAGTCCACATAGTACAGTAGGGGGGTAGAGACCACCAGTAGAAGGAGGAGAACATGGCTGGATCAGCTAAAATATCGAAAAATAATAAGAAAACAAAAAAGATGAAAGCATTTGTCCAATAAATGCTGTAACAATCTGTGCTCAAATATTTGTTTTGGTGACATTTAAAATTAAAAATCCACACACTGTTGCCCCCTGCTGCTGTGCCTCCTGAACAACAACATCTATAAGTTTCCTGTCAGTTTCAGTGACAAGAGAAACACATTTCATCCCGGCCATTCTCAACTTGAGCCTGGCCACAACACTGTCCATCACTGATTCCTGCACAAAGAGCACCCACTGGAACTGGAGAAGAGAAAGAGAGAAGCAAGCAAAGAGATAAATATTATATATTTTCTACAAAATGAACAAAATATTCTATACATGGTTTCTGGTCTGTGAGCACCCCCAGTGGACCATGGCGGTACGACAGGAGCACTGTCAACTGGATTTCCTTTTGAAAATAGCCACTAAAATAAATAAATAAGTAGTATACATTAAATATTAAATAACACATATATAAACATCATATATTATTTATTTTCATATTTTCTATGCTGCTGAAAACCTTGGAAACCGTTTATATATTGGAATAGTTACGTAGATTTACAGTTTAATAGTTAACAGTTTTTAAATGTTTTTGAAAGAAGTCTATTATGCTCTCCACAGCTGTATTTATTGGATCAAAAATGTTGAAATATTATTACAATTTAAAATAGATGTATTTTGTTTCATCTTACATCTCTCTTCTTCTTAAAGGCCAGCTCTATCACTCCATCCACAGCACTGTCGAGGTCTGCCGAATCAAAGATGATAAAAGGGCACACAGAGTTGTGTGAGAGAGAGAGAGTCATGGGTACTCCCCAGCCAGCCGTTGCTTTAGCCACAGCTTCTCCAGTCTGTTTGCATCCACTATAGGTCAGGTAGTTCACTTGTGGATTTTGAGCCACTTTGGCAGCCAGTGATGCTTCACTGCCTGTCACCACATTAAACACTCCAGCAGGGATTCCAGCCTCCATAAACAGCTGAGCCAACAGAAGGGCAGGAAGAGTGGTACTCTTGCCAGGCACTACAATTACAACATTGCCTAGGGACATAAATATAGATGGCAAATAAATAATAGTTGGCCCTCAGTTTGGCTTGCACCATCACCTCTTATTCAGATAGGATAATTAACTGCTTACATTAACGAGCAACAACTCCTCCTAATGAACTATGCCATTCTAAATCATGAATTATGAAAATTATGAAAAATGTCTAAGAACACAAAAAAATCCACAATTTTACATTGGCAATGTTCAAAACACTTTCAATACTAAGGTCAAGAACAAAAGGAAAAAACATTTGTAATTAGTAGTATTACCTTTAAACGTGAAACATGTAATTTTTCAGTGCCACTAAAAGAATAGCCAAAATTTTTATTTTTCCTTAAGGTATTAAAATCAGGTTTTAGGTCAAGACTGTCTGTTTTATGTCCCTTTATTCACTATGGAAGAGTTGAACTGACATGAGTTAAACTTCAAGACATGAAAGTGTCTGTTTTAGGAGAAAGACTCACCCATAGATAGGGCTGGTAAAACTTTGAGCAGAAGAAAATATACAGAGCAGTCATCTGAAACTACCACAGCCACGACACCTTGTGGAGAGAGCAAAGCATGACATCAGACCCACCATCATGCTTCCTGCTTATTTTCTCTGAAGTCAATTAAACATTTTCTCCCTTTTTAATATGAGTTCTGTTTCTCAGACTCAAATAAATGAATAAACACACGTACCTTGCGGGGTCCACTCAGGCATGAGTGTGTCTCGTAGTTGAGCCCAGCTGGCGTAGTATTGGGCCAGTCTTATGAGCGCCGCAGGAGAGGTGGAAGACTGAGAGAGCTCACACAGCTCAGATACACACTGACTGTGTCTTTGCAGAACACTCGCCAGCCTGGGGCACAAACATATATTATTAACAATGTGAAGCTTGAAATTATTGTGATAGGTTCATTTATGACATTATTTCGAGAAAAGATCTAGTACTTGAGAAACACTTTGGCTCTTTGGTAACAGCTCAGTTCACTCCAGGTTTTGAAGCCTCCAGCTGCAGAGGAGGCGGCAGACGCAACATCCTCATCTTTAGCACAAACAGTGCTGCAGACCACCCCTGTTGTAAAGAGAGACGAGGAGCGCAGGAGAAGTTATCTTATCATTGCAAAGAAGACTGGATAACAGATAAGAACGTCAGGAAAAGTTCAAATATTGTTCACCTTTGGAGTCAGTCACATTCTGGGTCTGCCTGTCTGCAGGGCTGGAAAATTTTCCATCAATGAAGAAGCCAAGAGTGCGAGAGTGCTTCTCCAGCCAGGACTGAGGGAGAGAATGACATGCAGGAAAATGGACATTTTCCTTATTTAAGTGGAATGCACATCTCTCATAAACGAGAAAGAAATTATGACACTATACACATGAGAATTAGGTTCAACTTTTGTTGAAAATTCTAACTTCTCAAGTAATTTATGCTTCAAACTACAACCATGTTTGATTTGAGTAAACATACAGTAGATGGTGTGTTCCACCTCTTTCAGAGAACCAACAGATTGGCTTTGTGAAAACAGGGTGAAGGTTGCAGTAGATCATTCACAGAACATATGGCTCTCACAAAATACATGAACAGTTAACAGTTTTGAACTTTGCTCACAGTACTTAAAGGGATAGTTTTACCTAAAAAATAAATAAAAATAAAATTAACTTACTTATATGTTGTTTTAACCTTTATGACTTTTATTTGGCTTTTATTTTATAAAGGGTGATAAAAGGCTTAAACATTGACAGTCTCAGTCATCTTTCATTTTAAGGCAAAAAGATGCAATGAAAGTGAATAGTAGTGACTGAAGCTGTCAGATCGTAACCTTTTACCTAACATCTCATTTTTGTGTTTTGTGTCATATGGATTTGTATGTTGCTGAATGACTGAATTTTCTTTTTTAGGTAAACTATTCCTTGAGACATGCATTAAGAAGGACAATCCGCATAGTATCGTTTTTAATGCAAATTAACAGCAAGAGGACCACCAGTATCCTGTCACATGCTTTTCTCGTGAGTTGTCATATGGATCCTTCTGTAGTCGTCACATGTAAATCATTTTCACATTAGGTGAAAAGGTGGAAGCATGCTGTGATTATTAAAAAATAATTCAAAGTTACCCAAGATACATGTAAGATACAAAGATAATTCCCCCCGACGAGACAGCGCTTTACCTGTGCAGTTGCAGTGCTGCTGCTGGATGATCCATACTCCATAGTCTGAAAGATTTCGTGCACAGTCTTTGTAGAAATACCTGCCATAACAAATTGAAACTAAAGAAATAACAATTGTTACTGACTTCTGAAAAATATGCCAAATTCAAAATAAAATAATAATACTGAGTGTACAGTGATTCTATCACCGCAATCAGATGCAGAAATGTGCAGAGCTGTACTAATGACAACAAAATCTCACTTAAATGTTAAAGAAGTCTCACTATTTCAAAAGAATATTCAACATGACTTCTCAAGTCCGCGCTGGAATCTCTTCCTGGGTTGCATTGTGTTGCCAGATTGCGCAAAAGAATCAAGCAAAATAGTCTGCCATAACAAGTGAAAATGAACGAAACAAGTTTTTTTCGATTTGGGAAATGTCTAGATGGATCACCATAGAAAACATAAAACGCATAGATTACATACGACTACACTGAAAACTTTATGAACAAACAATCCCAGGAACGCTTATAGTACGCGGACATGGCAACACTGGTTGTGGATGGCTCTGGGTCAAACTAAACCCCTCCTAATCATACTATTGGTCAGAGACAACAGAGGAACTCATCCTTCACAAAAATACTAACAAAGACTAAGTGCATGAACAACATATAAACTAAAGAAAGATGAAAATAAATAAATAATTATAATTCATTTTTTTTAAACTTGGTAATAAAACAAGCTCAGGAAGGCGTCACGTTAGCTGTGCATCCGACAGAAGAGGCCTCCGGAGGGCGTAGTCTTCGAAATGAGACAGTTGTTAAGCTACTCATTTCCACAAGTGAAAAGTTTCGAGTGCTGTCCTGAAATAGAGTGGGATTCCCCCAGAGCTACATCCAGTCGAAAATATTAACTGGGAAAACTAAACAGCAATAATAATATAGATATATTTTACTAAAATGGCTTGCGAAGTCTCGCAGGGTAAGTGACTGTGTGTTTGTGCTCTTCAAGCGATGTTAGATGTTTGTTACTAATGTTTCTCTTCGATCTACAGATGATCAGATTGGGGAAGCTCTCCTAATCAGGTAAGTGTCACTTTTAATTTATTATAAACTTAATGTTCCCATTAATGGTTACATTCCTTAAATAGGTAGTATTTTATAAATCCCTGTTTTATAGCGGCCGAATTTAGAGATGTTATACAAAACCCCAACATTTGGACATAAATCATACCTTGAAAGGATAGAAGCAGCATTTTAGTATTTTTAGAATTACTTTAAATGTAAAAAAACATACAAACACACAAGTAACAGTTACTGTTTCACACATTTTGACTCTCTCTCTCTCTCTCTCTCTCTCTCACACTCACACTCACACTCACACTCACACACACACAGACACACATGTTGGTTTTGAGTTTCCTCTGTCACAAAGAAGGTTAAATTATGAAAAAAAACAAAACAATCTATGGCAAATTATTCATTATCACCAGTCACACAGTAATGTAATGATAACTATATAAACCAAGAATTGGTTCTAAGTGGTAACTTAATTGTCAGGCAACATAATTGACAATTTCACCATTTTGACATAATTTCAATGGCAGAACTTGTCTGGCCAATCTCGTTATGAAATCATAAAAATATTGCAAACCGTATTTACCTTAACGATTAATTAATATACTCCTTGACAACAGATAAAATATTGAACTAAATAAGAGAACGTGAATGTGCTCTAAAAATCCACCACAGAGGAAAATAACATCATATGGTGCTGGTCGTATGTAATTGTTCGGTTAGTAACATAGATGATAGTATTCTTGTGGACAAAATGAAATATTTTCTTAATTACATATGTTTTAAGTATTTAGATTTTATAAATACATTCCATATAGGCCTAGGTAATGTTGACTGTAACATTTTTTTATTCATTATTTTGACCTTGAGACACACTTATTTAAAAAATGGACACTACAGAAACTGTAATTCAGGACTTCAAGCAGCATACTGAAACATAGGATGCACAAAATATTTCTGTGAGATCATAATGCTCTAAACATTTGACCCTCGTGCAGTTAACATATAAAATGTCTTTCAGGGTGGTAAGACATGAGGTGATGAGCGTGGCAGCCGAAGGAAATGCAGCCCCACCAGCCCTTCCTGAAGATCAACCAATAAGCAACAGCCAGGACCAGATGCTTGTTCAACAGTTGGCGGAGACCATTAAAGTGATTGGTGATAAGCTCGATCAGGATCAAGAATTTAATGAGTCAGTCTGAGATGTGAATCTTTGTCTTAACTGAACATCAGTGTTGTTGTTGTCTATACCGGTTTTTAAAACACCTGGTTTCTCTTTCTGTTCTTTTAAACTCACAGCATGATTGATGGCTTAGTAAAAGTGGCTGATAAAAGAAGTTTCTGGAAACTTGTGGAAAAGGTTTTCACAGATGGCCAGATCAACTGGGGGAGAATTATAGTGCTGTTCTATTCAGTCGGAAAGCTGTCTGCAAAGGTATTGGATTAGTTAGATCCTGCATGTTTCTATTGTCTTTAAAAAAAATTATGTTAATATATCTGTTGTTGATATGTATCTTTATGTTGGTAATTGTATAGTAAATTTGTAACATCTAAGCTCCTCTTTGCTTTCAATAGATGGTCCTCGCACACTTACCCAGAATTGTGTCAGATATTCTGACCCTATGTCTGGATTACTTTAGGAGAAATCTGTTGGAATGGATTCGCAAAGTGGGAGGATGGGTAAGAAACATTTATTACATTATTGTTTCAAATACTGGAATATAAAGAAGCATTTGACTTTTGTTTTAATCTTCATCTTTAGAAGATGGGTCACAATATCACATTTATAACTGATTTGTTTGTACCCCGTAATACAGATGCACAGTATCCCTGCACTGGCCTGTTTCTCCTTTGAGCAATTTTCTGGTTCTTCACTAAGAAAATATTTTCCCTATTTTGGAGCCATGTTTTCCTTCACCTGTGGCTTATTGTTAGGTGGCTTCATCATCTTGAGACTTCAAAAAAGCTAAGAGAGAGAATGGAGATACATCAACAGAAGTATCAAGTCCAAAAACTTGAAACTATGCAGCAATAACATAAACTGATCTGCATTATGATTTTGTAATGTGCCCCTTTTTATTGTATTCTGCCTTTATTTTATATGTATTTATACTATTTTGTAAAAAAAAAAAATGTAATATGGTAATTTAATGATAATTGAGTTAAAGAAATGTACTTGTTCAGGATCGGGACAGATTGTACTGGAATAAGAACTGAGCCGAAGTTTTTTATCAATAATTGTCATATGACATACAATAGTAGTTTTCTATGATGTATTTTGTCCACTCCCTTGAACGATGTAATATTGAGCTTTGGAAGTGATTGAAATTCCCAATTTCTGAAAATGTATGTATTCCTGTCACATAAGGGTTCAGTCACTAGCTATGTTTCCATGATCCACCTATTTTTATGTGAATTTTGAGATATTGTATAAAAACGCTGGATGGAAACATCAAGATGTGCATAAATTCTAATAATGTGAACAAAAAAAACAATTAAGGCAGATCCTTTTTTTTTCTTGTAAGATAAACTATAGAAACACATTTACTGAATAAATTCCTTCATGCTACTTTGTGAGGTCCAAATGACCCCACTAAGATAGTAAGATGAGGAATTTTGTGGAGGAACATTGTGGGGTCCTTTAGTCGGACTGCACAAAGACAACATCTTAAAAATCATATATAAGAATGTTTGACAAAATCTTGAAAGTCACTATATATATGTTCGATTTCTGTGTACACTAATGGTCCAGGACAAATTGACCCCAATACAATTCCCCAAAAATCACACTGAAAAAAAGCTTCCAAGCAGGTACAAATAATTAACTTTTAATATCAATACTTTTCACACATTACAAAGAATACATTTCTAAATTTATGATTTATAAAAATGTTTTTAACCGCTATTTTTAAGACTGGCCCCCACCCTTCCTGTGGGACATTTGCAATTACACATTTATAATATCTTAGTCTAAACCTAAAGTAATCTTGACAAACTATCATTGGAAGCTTTCAGACTCTAGTTTTCATATTTGGTGCAATAGATAATAGCGATAGATTCGTCATTTGGGATACGGTGCCAAATTATAACACACGCTCTGAACTCAAATCAAATATTAACAGCCCAAACTTCTTCTGAATAGGAAGTATACTTCATAAATATTATGAAAATTATGGAAATATATGGTTCAAATCACACAAACCCTATATGTATATCTAGTCACTGGTGGAGTCTGGATGTCATCTAGTGAAAAAGTTTGGTACTGCGCACAAAAAAAATTTAACTGAAAGTTCTTTTGAGAAATCAACCTAAAATTTGACACAAAACTTGTTCAGATACGTAACTTTTATTTTCTTTAAGTTCTAGAGTTTAACATGTTTTGTAAAATACATACTTTATATAAATTATAAAAACTTTACTTTTACAACTTTTTTTTTTACTTCAATAATCTGTAACATTTTGCCTTCAAAAAGATACTAAACTTAAGTCTGTGTATTCAAGATTTTTAACAATTTAAGTTGGAAAAGTCATTTTCAAGTCTATGTTCAAAAAGTGGGACAGACAATTAACATGTAAAACAACTTAATATTTTCACAAACTTTGAAAATAAAAAGTTAAACCCAGTAAGATGCTGGCACTTCAGGACTACAGTTGAAGAGCGCTGACATACAACACAGAAGTGTTTTATATTTTGGGTCTGTAGTTGCTTCTGAACAGCTGCCTATATGGGTCAAATTGACCCACGAACATTAAGATTGTATAAAATTTCTGCATGCACATTTCACAACACTTGTGTTGAAACTTTGCACGCATGTTCATGACCCTAAATGAGAAAAAGTCACAAAATGTCAAGAAAAAAAAACATAGGTTAACTGGCATTTAGGTCAACCCAAAAATCAAAACGGGTCATATTGACCTGCAACATAACATAACACAAGGGACATATATATTAAAAATGTGTCTTAAGTTATATAAAATTATATAAAAATATAAAATTACGTTAGGTTCCTGTGACGGGTAGGTTTAGGGTTAGTGTTATATATAAGTGTAATACCCATGTCATTATACAAATTTGTGTTCTCATAAATCACAAAAACGCACGAGCGCGCACACACACACACACACACACAAACGTTTGTTTTTGTGAATTGTGGGGACATTTCATAGGCGTAATAGTTTTTATACTGTACAAACTGTATTTTCTATCCCCCTACACTACCCCTACCCCTAAACCTAACCATCACAGGAAACACTTTTACTTTCTCACAAAAACTCATTCTGTATGATTTATAAGCCTTTTGAAAAGTGGGGACATGGGTAATGTCCTCATAAGTCACCTCTTCTTGCACTCTAAAAACTGCTGGGTTAAATATGGACAAAACCAGGGATTGGGTTGTTTTCACCCAGCCATTTTTTTCAACCAATTTTGGATTTATTTTTTTAGCCAGCAATATAGTAATATAGTAAAAGGCGTGTTTTTGCTCACCCCCAAATAGGGCAAATTTGTGGGGTATTTTAAGCTGAAACTTGACCAGACCAGAGACTTATATTACATCATGTGAAAGAGGGCATAATAGGTGCCTTTTAACCCAACCTGCTGGGTTTGTCCATATTTTACCCAGCTTGGGTTTTTTTAACCCAGCATTTTTTAGAGTGTGTAATACCTATGTCATACCCATGTCATTATACTCATTTGTGCCCTGATATGTCTCACACACACACACACACACACACACGTAAATGACTTTGCCTTAACAGAGGATGTGATTGATAACTGGACTAATTGTGTGTACTAACCCCGTGTATATGCTACACACATATTTCTGAGCTATATTGTTGTGTCTTGTGAATGGAGTAGTTTGAGGATGAAATATAAAAGGAAATGTAGCAAACAACACTTGTTTCGCTTTTATTTTCACTTCAGCACAGTGTGACGCTAGCAGTGAAGATGCGGAACTGACGACAGTTTTTATCAGTATTACTGATTAAGACATAAAGACTTACTAAACCAGTTAGAAGTTTGCGTTATGTTTAGTAAACCAATCGTATAGGACCAAAGAGGAAGATAGGAAAAAGAAGCGCTCATGGCATCAGGTAATCAGACGTTAACAAACCGGCTTTTGTTTATTTATTAACGTGAGCAAACATGAAACCCAGTTACATTTTCTTTTGTATCTTTTAGATTACGTGTTTTCAAACAATCTCGTACTTCGGTAAGTTTCTCATAGGCTACATACATATACATACATACATACATACTCTTGTAGACTATATCGACATAGGCCTATTTGTTTAATATTGAGCAGATAACTGTATAAATAACCTGTAGTAAAATAGCCTACTTGTAGCTATATATTTAAAAATAATATTTAAAGAGTTTAATGATGAAAATATTACAAATATATAACCTACCTAGATTCATATGTAGGCCTATTCGTTGTGCCATTTTTAATGGCCTTACTTTAAGCATTGAATAATGTATCAGGTTGCCTGATAATATCACATTATCAGGTAGTTTCGTTTTTCATTCAAATAAACAATGCTTGCATATTCATGTTTTCAGATCAGTGCAAGACCAGGTACAGAGGGCGGGAACATGTGGCGCACCTTCTCTTCCTGAACATCAGCCAATGAGTTTGGAGAAGGAGCAGCTCCTGGATCAGATGGCTGAACTCATCAGAGACATCGGCGACTCTCTCGATCGGGAGCCAAAATTCAACGAGTTAGTATCGAAAGGTCTTTTTTTTGGTATACGAGCATATTATTGTATGTATTAATTATGGAAGTCAATAAAAAAAAAATAGAAATAATATGAGATAGTCTAGCAAATAAAGTTGTTGGAAATTAGTTGCAATTATAAGAACTAAAGTGGCACTTTCGAAATATAAAATCATAAATGAAAATCGCAACTACAATTTTTTTAATTATTATTTTTAATGGAAGCGCAAAATGGGCTTCTAGAATAAATGAAAGAGCAGGTTTGTTTTTTATCCATTATGTATTTAATTTTTAGCATGGTTGATGGGTTTGCACGAGTGGCGAACAGACAGAGTTTCCAGAGGCTTGTAGACAAAGTGTTTGTTGATGACATCACCTGGGGGAAAATTATTACTCTGATCTGTGTTGTTGGAAAATCAATTGCAAAGGTAGGCCTATGCAGTGCTCTCTTTACCGACATCAGTGCCCAAAGTGCTCAAGCTTTGTGACCAGCTGTTATTTTTTTGTTTCACATAAATAGATTCTTGCTCATTATGTCTCAGGAATTGTGTCTTGGACACTGGATTACTTCAAGGACAACTTACAGAACTGGATCTGCAATAGAGGAGGATGGGTACGATTTGCTAAACATTAAGGGATAGTTCATCCAAAAATGAAAATTATATCATGGTTTACTCACCCTCAAGCCATCCTAGGTGTATATGACTATCTTCTCTCAGACAAACACAATCAGAGATAAATTTAAAAATATCCTTAATTATCCGTCTTGAAGCCAAAAATAATGCATCCATCCATAAAAAAAATAATCCATATGACTCCAGGGGGTTAATAAAGATCTTCTGAAGTAAAGCGATGAGTTTTTGTAAGATTTTTTTTTTAATTTTATAAATTCAAATAACTGGCGGATGACCATACACAGAATGCGCAAGTTTTAAATATGGATATTTTTCTTACAGAAACGCATCGCTTTGCTTCAGAAGGCCTTTATTAACCCACTGGAGTCGTATGGATTAATGTTTTTTTTATGGATGGATGCATTATTTTTGACTTCAAAACGCAGCCCCCCATTCACAACCATTATAAATTGACTAAGGATATTTTTTAAATATATCTCTGATTGTGTTTGTCTGAAAGAAGATAGTCATATACACCTAGGATGGCTCAAGGGTGAGTAAATCATAGGATAATATTCATTTTTGGGTGAACTATCCCTTTAACTCAGCATTGATGAGACGCATCTGTAAAAGTTATTGATTAACTCTTTTGAATACCTTCAGATCAATAGTATCTCTTCCTTGGCTCATTACTCCCTTGAGCGAGATTTTGGTTCCTCGTCCAGCCTCATCTCCCTCTCTTCTGGGGTCCTCTTCATCAGCGGAGTACTGCTGGGTGGCCTCATCGTCTGGAGACTAAACAGATGTGCTTGAGAAGGGTCATTGGAGGAGTGATGAAGTACAGTCATGTGAAAAAGTAAGGACACCGTATTGAATTCCATGGATCTAGTGCTTGGCAGGTCTTAAAATTAGCTAAATAAAACGTCAAATGAACAACAATACATGACATATCACAACATGTCATTATTTATTATATGTCATTATATGCAAAAATAAAGCCAAGATGGAAAAACCATGGGTGACAAAGGGCACCCTATGTTTCAATTGCCTGTAGATCCACTTGTAGCTGCAATAACTTGAAGTAATCATTTTCCAAATGACTTTATCAGTCTCTCACATCATTCTGGAGGAATTTTGGCCCACTCTTATGTACAACGTTGTTTCAGTTTATTGAGGTTTCTGGGCATTTGTTAATGCACAGCTCTCGCCACAGTCAGGATGAGGTCTAGACTTGACTGGGCCATTTCTTTTTCAGCCATTCTGTTGTAGATTTGCTGGTGATCTTAAGATCAATGTCCAGTTGCATGACCCAATTTTGGCCAAGACTTAGCTGTCAGACGGATGGCCTCATATTTCACTCTAGAAAACTTTGGTATACAGAGGAGTTCATGGTCGACTCAATGACTGTGAGGTGCTCAGGGCCCATTACTACAAAACAAGCCCAAAATCATCACCCCTCCACCAGCATGCTTGACTTTTGGTATGAGGTGTTTGTTCTGGTATGTTGTGTTTAGTTTTCACCAAACTTGGCACTGTGCGTTATGGCCAAACATATTCAGTTTAGTCTAATCTGTCCAAAGGACTTTGTTCCAGAAGTCTTGTGGTTTGTTCAGATGCAACTTTGCAAACCTAAGCCATGCTTTTTTAGAGAGAAGAGGCTTTCTCCTGGCAACCCTTCCAAACATGCCATACTTGTCCCATCTTTTTCTCATTGTACTGTCTTGAACTTTATCATTTAACATGTTGACTGAGGCCTGTAGAGTCTGAAGTGTAGTTTTTGGGTTGTCTGCAATTTCTCTGAGCATTATACGGTCTGATCTTGGGGTGAATTTGCTGGGACGTCCACTCATGGGAAGATTGGTGTCTGTTTTGAATGTCTTCCACTTGTGAATAATCTTCCTCACTGTAGAATGATGATGGACTTCAAATTGTTTGGAAATTACCTTGTAACCCTTCTCAGATTGATGGCAGCAACAATTGCTTCTCTAAGATCATTCCTGATGTCTTTCCTCCTTGGCATTGTGTTATCACACACCTGAAGCCTCCAGATGCTCAAACAGCAGAACTTCAGCTTTTATAGAGGTGATCAAACCTCTTAATTCCTATGTTAACAGAAAGGGTCCTAAGTTTGTCACCCATGGCTTTTCCATTTTAGCTTTATGTTTGCTAAATAAATAATGACACAGTGTAATATGTCATGCGTTGTCCATCTGAGGTTTTATTTTCCAAATTTTAAGACCTGCCAAGGACCAGATTATTTTTTATTATGCCCTGGTACAGAAAACCATGGAATTCAATAGGGTGTCCTAACTTTTTCACATGACTGTATAAACGAAGGATGGATGCAGGGATTTACAAAGATTGGTTTGGTGACCAAATATAGGACAAGAGAAGGATTCTTATAAGAATATCATGCACAAAGTGTGTAAAATATTGTAATATACAGTGTATGATCAGGCAGGAATTATAGACATACTGTGATTTTTTTTTGTTTTTTTTTGTGCATCTCTCAGGCCATGTGAGTGAGGATGGATAAAAGAAAGATTTAGGATGAGGGCCTTTTTCTTACATTTAAGTGAATCCAATATGGGACATACAGCAATAACCAGCAGAACTTGAAATATCTCTTGAATTGTTCAATGTAATTTTGAGGTCACTGTTATTAACCTCATTACCTCATTTTCACTAGTGCAACTGTTTTAATTCTATGCATTTTGTTGAAACAAACTCTTTTAATAAAACAACAAAATCTGATCTCATCTGAGCCTAATTAAAATAGATTTTACTGTAAGAAGAACACTGTAAAATGCACGGTAACTTGCTGGCAGCAATTAGCAAGTAAGTTGCTGTGTTCTATTCCACAGTATCCTTACTGTAAATGTAATCACAGTAACTATTTTGTTACTGTTTTTATTTTTATACAGTAATTTTACTGTAATAATAAACACAGTAACAATAATAACTGTTAATCAAATCACAGTAATATTTTTTACTGTTTTTTATTACAGTAAAATTACTGTATAAAAATAAAAACAGTAACAAAATAGTTACTGTGATTACATTCACATTATGCATACTGTGGAATAGAACACAGCAACTTACTTGCTAATTGCTGCCAGCAAGTTACCGTACATTTCAGTGTTCTATTATTACTGCTGTATTTTTTTTATCACAGCAAATATAAGATTACTGTAAACTGCTTTAATTGTGTACTGTAAAATGAAGACTTGATTTTTGTCACAAAATTACATTTATTTTAAATTTGAAAATACATAGGCATAAAATATTTTACATTATGTACACATTTATAGGCTATACATTTTTATTATTTGGTATACAACACTCCTAAACATACAAATCCATCATCTTTGTTGAAGTTGAATTAAAATGTCCAGATACATTTGGAAATGAATAAAACAGAAAGTAAATATAATTCAAAAACTGTAGAATTTTAAGCTTCAAAATCCTTAATACCAACTTTATTCCTGAATGGGGAAGTTCCTTCTGGGCTGGAGTCGTTTCCTGCAGTGGAAGAAATTAGTCATTAATGTAGATGACTAAAGCGGCAAGACTGGTACCAGCAAACATTGGTCCGACGGCGACGTCGTGTCCCCGGCCAAAAATAGTCGCGGTAGGACGGCATAAATCGGCAAAAATATGTAACACAGAACGTTTCCCTAAAAATGCATTCAGATATGTTTGTACATGTCTATAGTTCAATGGGGATGCATGTATATAATTGTTACTTTGACTTTTAGCTGCGTGTAGTTCAATATATACCCTGTTGTAAATCGGTTGTGAGAGGAGGTCACTAGGTGACGTCTTTTACACGTGCATTACACGTCCATCATGACCCTCTGTGAAATCCTTGTTCAATATGCAAAAGCTGTGATTACACCTTGGTTAATACTGCAATAATTAATTAAAGTGCACCAAGTAGTTTTTAAGAGGGTTTTAAGAGGTTGTGAATAGACGTCCACTGACGTCGTTTACACGTCTCGTCAAGCAAGACTAGCAGGAAAAAAAATAATTTTCTTTATGAAATACATGATTTGTANGGTGGCTTGATGACAATGTATACAAGTTGGTCTGGCTAAATTAAACAATCCAGTCAACATTAATATTACTATGTTGACCATATTAACTAGTGTGGACATGATAATGAGTGGGCCTCAATCAACTCCCTAGTTCAGTAGTCAGCACTGATCAGGGAGTCAGCCATTTGAAGGGCTGTCTCAGTCACAGAATCCTTCCAGTGCACTGAAATGTTCACTTCCTAAAAAGTCTCACAATGCACCATGAAAATCAGGGAGCAACAATGCTCACTATGCTCCCTTAACGGAAGTTCTGAAGAGTGAAACTTCGATCAAATGAGCACATAACGACATGAGATAGATGTTTTTCAATACAAACCATTATGTTATTTTATTTCTGCATAAACATTAATCATTAGACAGGTAATTAACATAATCTAACTAACATTTTTATCCCTGAATTGTTGCACGTATATGTAACAAGAAGATGCTGCTGTTCATGAATACCAGTAGTTGTGTTATAACATAATGACATTGTGAAATAGAGACATCTGAGTCCAAATGTGTGAGCCAGTGTCTTTTACTGTTCTTACAAGTGCCCGGATTCATGTACACATATACTGATTCACAAGCTCACGAGTTAGGGAGCCGAGCTGTCAATCCCAAAATTTCATGGCCATGTCCTGTGTTGAGGAAACATCTTAATGTGTAAACAAACCTGTATGACTTTAGCAACATTGGATAGTCATAAAGGGAGATTATTAATTGTCACCATTTCACCCTGTTTGGATTCCTGTTTTGCAACATTTCCCGCCACTAGTTTGTCACCATAGTTACTGATCACTTTCATCATCACTATCAGCTGTGTTCCATTACCCACCTCATTTATCAGTGTATTTAAGTCTTGTGTTTTCAGTTCATCTTTGTCCGGTATGGTTCTATGTGTGGTTGTGTCTCGTGTTTGCAGCAAACACTTTGTTTGTTCATGCTTATAAGCCCTTAGTTTTCCCTTAGTCTTCATCGGTTCTTGTGACAGATAGCATTTCTTTTTATTCCTGTTTTCCAAGCATTCATCATTAAAGTCTGTCCTTGAATGTTTCCTCATCTTTGTGACTTTCCTAACCACACATTGTAACAATTATACCATATTATTGTCACACAATGGGTGTGTGTGTGCCAGCAGACAGAAAAAGACTATTGCAGCATTGAATATAAATCCAATACCAAGTTTAATAAATCCCCCAAAGACAAGACAATCCACTAAACAGGCAGAGTGAAACACCTTAACATAATTGTAACACTAAACAGAGAATGGAGACAAGGCACAACTTAACTAGTTAATACAAACAAGACTAATTAATCAAACACAGCTGAAACCAAATAAACTAATGACAGAAACAAATGAAATGCATGTTGCTATATGGTCATGTAGATTATTTTACACTAAACTTGTGGCCTTGAGAACGAACTTGAGGTCATGACAACACGTCGATTGGCCACAACAACGATGTACGTAGTTTGTCATATACATTTTGTATCAATGAAGTGTCATATTGATCAAGTTCCCAAACAAAACGCATTGAACCAGTCACAATATATTATAATGCTCATTTCTCTTATCTATAAAGCACGACTCGACATATTGTATGCATAGTTATTACTTACCGGAAATGAGTGTCATGGTTTCTTTGATGCAGCCTAAAAGTAAGGGGTTAAACATTAAATGAAGGGTCCCTTGATGATTAAATACAAACACAATGACAATACAATAGCATATTATGCTTCCACAAGGCAGGAATTCTATTCTATGTAGCTGCTTTATTTTGCCTGGCAGAGAAGCTCAGAAAAACATTATCCTTACCTGTTGCTGCATTTTACTTCAGCCAGCTTTGTTATTTGATTCATTATGCCATAGCTAGAAAAACAAGAAGAAACAGCTAGCGCACTTTGCTAACACACATGCATGTGGATAGAGTTCAAGTTTACTTTTATCCAGCAATGTTACTCCACCAAACTGATGACGTTATCAAATGTTGACAGATAAAAAAAAAAAAATCTATCAAATTTACATGAGCAAACAGTTATGTTTGTAATAATATGGCTTACTAGTGCCGCTCTCTGCATCTCTCTCCTGGCGCACTCCTAAACACAAGTAAATTTACATGAGGATGCCATGGTAAATTAACCTAACATTGCAAAATATGAGCAAAGTTACCTTGTTGAAGTCAAATCCTCAAGAAATTGTGGAGTCTCCTCAGTTTCTGCTGCTGAAAAAAGTCCCGCTTAAAATTTCTTTATTGTGATTCACAGCAAAAAATAAATTTACTGTATAATTTTCCCACCATTAAAATTTAACCATGATGCTTTGCAGATTTACAGCAATATGCTGTATACTGGTTCTACAGTAAGGATTTGTTCATGTTACAGTAATAATGCTGTGAAAACTACAGAAATTTGTTACAGTGTGGTTGTGGATCAGTGTGTAAAGATAATGCTTTATAAATAACCCTGTAATTACACAAAATAATGTACTATAAATACGGTGTACAAAAATTGTATTGTTATATTTGTACTTTAATTGTTTCAACTTTCTCAATAATGTATTTGTATTTATTTATTTATAAGGCACCTTCCAGGCTACACAGTAGCTCCAAAGTGCTGTACATTAATAATAAAACAAAACAACAAAATAAAGAATACAACACCCATTAAAAGAATGAATTAAAATGCGAGAGAGACCAGGTGAGACTTCAGCCGATACTTAAAGATATTTAAAGTTGGGGAAGATCTAACAACAAAGGGCAGGTTGTTCCATAATCTCAGACCAGCGACAGCAAAAGCACAATCACCCTTCAATTTAAGATGTACTCGGGAAATAGTTAACAGGAGCTTATTTGAGGATCTTAGCATTACATTTAAATTATAAGGATTAATAAGCTAAACTAAGTATTCTGGAGCCGTTCTGTAAACAAAAACATATCAAAATCTTCTATTGAATCCTATATTGCACTGGTGAGGATAACAGTAATATGATCTGTCTTCTTGGCATTAATATGCATTCTTGCAGCAGCATTTGGCTATTGTCCTAAGATTTAAAAAAAGCAGTTCCGAACCACAGTTTTTATCTGTTTATCAAACTTCAGCGAGGAATCAAAAATGACTCCCAAGTTTTTTACTTGACCCTGTAGGTAACTAACCCAAGCTCCTAAGTTATCCTGTACAGTCTTATTACAAACTGTACGGCCAAAGATGATAATTTCTGTTTTCTTTTCATTTAATTGGACAAGATTATCGGCCATCCACGTTTTTACTTCCTCCAGACATTTAAGATGTGTTGCCCCTGAGTCATTACTATTTGGCCTCAAAGGTACATCAATTGGAGTATCGTCCGCGCATATGTGGTAAAAGATACCATATTTTTAAAAAATCATTCCCAAGGAGAGCATAATGTAAGAAAGCTTAAAGGTGCAATATGTAGTTTTTCGTTCGCTAGAGGTCGCCTATTCAAAACAAAGGCGTAGCTTGATGACGCCAAGTTTGAGCGCGGAATCTTGGGACATGTGGTCTTCACCTCACAGACGGTGGAAAAGAATCGGGATGGGACTCAGGCAGAAATCATGTTCATGGATGCGATTATTAACGTTACTGTAGTATGAAGCAGAGCAGGACCGAGTGTTGTGGGAGCTGAACAAGGCCGCTGGAGCGATCGGTAGCGATCGCCTCGGGAGCAGTGGAACATTTATTATGCCAAAGTCACCGGCGCCGCTTCCAGTCATGACAAATGAGGTAACGCAGCTCTGTTTATCATATTAGATACATTTGACTGTGTTGGAAATGATGTTATAACGTTACTCGGTGCGTTCGCTCTGCGGCTGCTATGAGACACTTGTAAGCTGCAGTAAGCTAGATCAATTTTAGAATATCATAATGCTGGATGGCTTGTGCTGATAAATGGCATGCAATTAATTTTAAAACTTATTGTATGATGGAGAAAATGCTGTATTACTGTTACTAAAAATAAAGCTGCATCTGATTATTCTATGTTAGCTACACAAAATACACAAACACAAAATAGTGTTTTTCTCTGATGCATAGTAAAGCATGGCACCTCCATGGTACTTTCTCCCGATTTACAAATAGTTGGAAACATTTGGGATATTTTAAGTATTCAACTGAACAAAATATATAACACTGGCCTAGTGGTTTTTGGATATTTTACTGCAAAAATGTTACATATTGCAGCTTTAATGCAAAATTCCTGCATTAAATTGGCTAGTCCAAAACCCATATGTAGGAAAATTATTGTTAAAACATTTTTTTTTTACATTTGCTTAAAAAGCACATGAAGGAATTACATTTATTCTGAAATGCTAAAACATAAAATAAACAAAAAAAGAAATCAAAATAAGTAAACACACTAATTATTCTGTAAATGTGTTCTTGGATCCCAGAGTAACATAAAGAAATCACAAAATTTGAAAAATCACACAGGACACATGTTGAAAATTTTGGCATGAGCTTTTAACATTTTTATTGACTTTTTGATAACTTTTTCTTTTTAAATTGGATTTCATTTTTCTAATTGTTTTTTTTTCCCTATCTAATGGAGAAGATTTGATCAGGTAGGTTAGCATTCACGTTCAAACTTTCATACTTTTAGTAATATAACGATTTTTAAGTCTCAGTTTTCACAAACTCTGTTAAATTATTACAGTTTATTAATTTTTTTCTTTATACATTTCAAAAATATAAAAGGTAAATAATAAACATTCCATTGAAATATATTTTATACAGTTCTTGATATTTTTTTCCCTTTTTTGTATGACAATAAAATTGTATCCAGCATCAATCTTAATAGCATAGAACTCATCCATTTCTTTTAGGGACCTTCTCTTTCTCACAGGCCTCTCTTTC
>RJVU01080352.1:1254114-1318743 GCA_003731715.1 Anabarilius grahami | reverse complement strand
AGCTCCATTAGCTGTGATAGTGCAATGAATTTCCCCCCTTTAAACAAGCTACATAAAATAACTAAAGTATAAAAGGACAAGATACAAAAACAGGTAGTGCATATTGGGCCAAACTATACTATAACAAATGTACAGACACATGCAGTGAAAACTGAGTTCCTGCAGGGTGTTTTGCTGACATCTGCCCTCACAACTGCTGCATCTGTTCTGCTCTGAGTCTGTGGAAGCTCTGATGAATATTTACTACAGATACACAGACATCGCAAATATCATTTTGAAAACAATATATAAACATGTTAATAGAGTCTTTCGAAATGGCTAGCATAGAGCCATAACTTATATTTGGTACGGCTACATTTTGAAGAAACAGAGAAGGGTAAGGGAAACCAGAAACAATATGTTCTTTCTTCCTCTCTAAATGTCTCTGAGAGAGAAGTCACAGAGTAGAGAGCCCAGGTGAAAGAGACGGTTACCTCATTCTGGCCATTCACAAATATTCACAAGTTATGTCCTCATTGTATTCCATGCATGCATTATAATTCAAACAATATGATAGAAAAACACAAGAACAAGGGATGCAAAAAAGCTTCTTCCTCAAAAATTGAGAACGAGAGGGAACACATGAGGGGGGGGGGGGATGCAAACAGGAAGTTGAGTAAGCGTGGAGACTGATTCTGGCTTTGTTCTGCTCCTCTCTGATATGTTTTGTATTTGGGTTTCAAGTAAAGGTATGTGAGCTGTTAGCCACCTGGAGGGGTTGTGGTCTCATTCACACTAAGACAAACCCTCATGGGAAGCTTTTGCAGAGAGAGCGTGTTTAATTGATGTGGCTGTTTACATACACATTCAGGGAACAGTTTCAGGCACACTGGGTTCGTATTAGGGATGAGATGAACATGTCCCCCCAATTCCTAATGGCGACAATGAGAAAAAGCTGGCCCTCCATCATTATTGCTCCAAAACACCATCCAATTTGACTTTATGAACAACCAGAGAGGTACACATTTTCTTAACCAGTCAGCAAATGTTTGTGAGATGCAATTTAGAACTGAGTACCACATATAAAACAAGTTCTGATAACATATATATCCTACATACCCTCTGAGATGAGTATATGCTTACATATAAATGTATATGCTAACTCGAAAAGTGCATGAGTGTCTTCCTGCACCCCGAAGCACACAGGAAAGACATCGGAAAAGACTTAAAACAGGCCTGACATATTAACCGAGAAGGAAGGGAGTTCAGTGCACCACTAAAGAAAGCGACATGGCTACTACAGCTGCATACGTCTGTCGCACCTTCAAGCTACTTGGGCCAGCTGCTAACGTTTGAAGTAACACTACTTGGTCAGCAGAAACGCTGGCTCTTGTGGTGATGGAGCTGTATCTGTGTCGTTTTCCCTACTTGGACACACAGCACCGGTAAACAGACATCAGCCAGCTGGCCTGAGCACATGGCATGTGTGTGTGTGTGTGTGTGTGTGTGTGTGTGTGAGAGAGCAAGGTCTTGCTTAGGTGTTGCATAGGTAGTTACTAAACTAAGCTTACATTAGATTCTGAATAATAAATACTGACAGAACATGGTCATGGGGTTTTACGACAACAAATGACACTTTAAATGACATAAATCAATGTAAACATACTCTAACACCTAACCAGACTCTTTTGAAAATAACGTGGTTCATATCTTGTTGGTGAAACAAAGAAGACAAGGAAAGTTCTGAACAAACAGTTGCTCACATGTGTAATCTATGATTTAAAAGTGATATTGTTGGAATTATGTCCTCCTCTCACACAGGACAATGCTAATACTAATGCTAATATCAGAAATCTGCTGCTAAGTTAATAAGGAAGTCCATTTTGGTGTGGCATGGCTGGTTTTAGTGGGTGCTCAGCATATGCAAATAATTTTTTGAAACTTTGATAGTAAAATCTAGTAATTCAGAAAATATATATTAAATGATTGAAAAAAAAAAATCTTGTCAAAACCTTGCAAAGCTCTGTACCACCCAAAATTATTCAGAAAATAAATTATAGAATGAAATAAGTGCTAATGTCAACATCTTAAACAAAACCAAGACAATTTAAGAACTACAAAACCATGTTCAGGGTTCTGAACCAGCATGTTCTCCTGAGCACGTTTGAGCTCAGACGGTGGCGCTACTCTAACATTATGGCTTCCTGATTGGACAATAGTGCTTTGCGATGTAAGTACTCAGGGTCTCAAGACACAGCAGTTCACACAATGCTAATATTCACTAGATTGATATTAAGTGGACTCAGGCTCACTTTTGATGGATAAAGCTTTGATTTACCCACAACATGTGGATAAAATAAAAAGAACAAACATTGCAAAACAACCCAAAACTTTCCATCAGGACTCAACTTAAAAAGAAACCTTCACCCACAGCCTTAAAATCCCCTTCCACCTTGCTCTTTAGACCCATAACCGTCAAAAGAAAAGAGCCCTGTAGGTGTCGGAGGTCTCCAGAGGAGCTGTCGTGCCACTGCTGGAGGCTGCCATGACTGAGGGAGATCGTGAAGGGCAGAGCAGAGAGCCAGGAGAGCTCAAGTAAGGGGTGAAACGGCGGAGAAAGAGAAGAAAAGAAATGTCACTTGAAGCCATGTAGGGAGCAGTAGTAGTTAAAGGAGTTTGTCTCGTCATTCAGCTAGACTCAGTGGGGTTTGTTTATCTTTTATCCAACAAAACTGTGTGAATCTTGCAATCCTATATATTTTACATTATTCTTTTTTATTCAAAAACAAAATATAGAGCCTCTCTCTTTTTTAAATATATTCTCTTTTTTTTCTAAATTTAGTAGCATTTAGCATAAACTTGTATTGTTTCCATTTGATTTCGGTGTTTAGTGATTCCAAGCCCTCTAATTTGGGGTTCAGGGCTTGCAGAAGTCATGCAGTTTAGTCATGCTGGTAAACAAAGTGAGAAAAATGCATTTTTAATTTTCTCTTTTTTTTTTCAGCTTTTGTTCATAGTTCATCCAGTCCACTTAAAAACCCCTCTGTCCTTCAACGGGTGTCATGCACTTATGTTGTATTTTGTGTTCCCCACATGAAGGTGAAAGACCTGCGTTTTTCATCCGTGACCCCATCCACTGGTCCAGAGTCACCCATATTGTACTGTGCAAACAGAGCGGTCCTGTCTACGGTTTCCTCTTGCTCCTCTCAGCATGATCTCTACCATCTTTCTCTCTGTTTTTTTTTTTTTTTTTTTTTCTCATTCATGCCATGCAGTTCATCTACAGTGGAACAGAAATGCTGAGATGCAGAGAGCTAAACTAAGAGAGAGAGAAAAGAGAGAGGCTGACGCTCTTTTCTTCATAGTGGACAAAGTCACCTTTCCGTGGGCCCTGAGAAGGACACTCTGAACAATTGGATGAATGGGGAAACTGTTTGTACGATGTAGGAATGAGGCAGGCAGATGACGCCACTGTCTATTTTCATTTGAAGCACGTGCAAGATCTCCAAAAGTTAAAGGAGTGGAAAAAAGTTTGGCTGATAAACTGCTCAATCGAAGTGCTTGATGAACTCGCCTGTGAATGTGTGGTTGAATTGCATAGCGTTGAAGAGCATGATGGGTGTTTTTCCACACATTATTTGTATCTGAGACTGGATTGAGGGTTTTGTTGTCCACTTTCAGGTGCATTTATCTTGGTGGAACACCCCACAAAAATAGTTCTCATCACTTTAAAATTGCATCCATTTTCACCAGGAAGGGTCTTGCTAGGACATACTACAGTTTGTATGCTGAATCCCACCCTTTTCCCAAGGACGGCAATTCCGGTAGGAAGAAATTGTGTTCCACATCCTCCCAGGACGTGATATCTTATGTTTATTGCACCTATGTTGGGGGTTTAAATTAGTAATGGAGAGATGAAGGTTACAATGTTTTCTTCAAGTGGGTTTAGCGCAGCACTCCTTTCATCTCTCGTTTTCTCTCTCTTTCGCCATCTCTAATTCCTGCAGTCACCCTGGAGGTTGCCTCTGGACAGGTTTTGCAGTTGGGGAGTGCGGAAAATGGGGCAGTTCAGAAGCTCAGCACTGTAGGGAAGAAAAGAGAAAGACAGAAAGAGAGGGGAATAGGAAAACGAAGGACAGGAAAATCAGTATCGCATCACAGGTTGGATTGGCTCAATACAAACGCATTAAAAGCTACACACCGCTAGAGGCTATCGCAGATGACAGTCGTTTCAGACTGCGCAACTGCGAGAGCCAAAGCTAAAGAAGCCAAACACACAATTTTTTTTCTTTTTCTTTGTTTTGGAGTGATGTCCATAGAACATTATTTTCATAAAGTCTCCTAAATACCAATGTAAAAAAAAATTGAAATAAACAAAAACCCAAGTGTACTCATTGCAAAGCCCATGTAACATGCGCTCAAAAACAAAATACACAAATGCAAGACTCTTGGAATCACACTCACAAAAACAAACACACACAAAGCTGAATAAAAGTTCCAGTCGTTGAGGGCCACAAAAGCATGTTTTTAATCTAAGTGAATCAAATCAATAGAATCAATTAATAATCATCGATTTTGTCAGCCCTCTCGGATGGACCAGAACCAAGCAAAAGCTTATTGTACATCAGTGAACCCCTTCAACACAAAGGGTACGTCCCAATACGACTCACTATTCCCCATGAAGTGCCCTTTATTTTGACATTACCAAAAAGTGAAGCTAGCATAGGGAATAGAGAGCGAGTGAACCATTTGAGCACAGCGCCAAACATTAGAAGAGCGGGAAAACAAAATGTCACACAATAAAAAACAAAACACTAAGCACACAGTCAAGCACATCACATGAAAACACACAGTGTGACACACAGAACACCATACGCACATTCTTACACTGAGAAGCGTTCAGCTCCCTTCCTCCTCTCTTTGCTTTTTTTCTTTCTTCCTCAAACTGTCCTCCATTTCACGATGCCTTTCTTCATTTGTTGACAATCCTCCCAATACTCTGTTCCCCAAACACACAATCTGTCCATCTGACCCTCATGCTTTCATGTCCTGATTTTGGTTGCATCCTGATTCCACATTTTTTTCATTTTTTTTTTTTGTAATCCACTTATGGCAGACTATGTTTGAAAAGTTTTTTTCTTCTCTTTTTTTTTTAAACAAATCACTGATTATTTTTCCTCGGTTTCTCATAATGTCCTCCGGGCTTTTTTTTTTTTGGTTGTTATTTGGAAGCAGTAAGAGTTTGTAGTTGGGAATAAATGAAAATGAAAGATGAAATGACAAAATAAAGAACA
Organism: Anabarilius grahami; assembly: GCA_003731715.1. NCBI lineage: Eukaryota > Metazoa > Chordata > Actinopteri > Cypriniformes > Xenocyprididae > Anabarilius > Anabarilius grahami. Next base: position 1,313,470 of record RJVU01080352.1, on the reverse strand, counting down.
CTGTGAAAAAGGAAGACTTGCAATGAGTGTTGGGATCAAAAATGATTTCATATTTACACTTATGCATGTGTACACGGGCTGTTCGTAACTCATCCGTCTCTCTTTGTTTCGAATGACATCATTTTGGAAGCACTGGTATAGACGAACAAAAAGAGATTTACCTGAGTAGTGACAGGGGAGCATAAGTCTGACAGAGACAGGGAGGATACTGGGTAATATCGCTTAATCATTTGAACTCGACCTGCTCTCCCCGTTTCAAATGCCACATTTGAATCAAACAATAGTTTCTGTGCTGTTAACTTCACATGCAGTCTGTGTACAAGAGAATTATTTACATTGTCCTCCATGATCTCATGCAGCCTCTGCTTCCCAGGGCATTTGCTAACTAAGCTAACTAGTGGCAGGGAGGCCTGGCTCTTCCACATCATAAGACTGAGATAAAGGGATATAAGTGGAGCTCTTCCATCCACTCTGTCCACCCTGACTACACCTTTACAGATAGACTACACACAGCAAAACCACAAAATGCACTAGGATGCTAAGTGCTAGCTATCTTGTATGTGTGGAAACATGCATTGCTGTAGTGAGCAGACTTGTTGGCATTAGCATCTTTCTCTCTGCTCTGATCAGTGTTTTTGTTCAGTGACTTTAGTGAGTGTTTTCACTCATCACACAGGAGAGAACAGGAAATCCTTCAGGTCTGAGTTTGTTAAAAATGCCTAATGTATCTTTTTCTTTAATCTTATATAGAACAGGTAAACATTAAGGGCTAAAATCAGTATTCTTAGCCTCTAAAGTGACCAAAGAGTGCTAATGATCTACAACACCGAATGCTACGTACGTCAGTTCATCCCCCATAAAACCAGCAGAGGGGTTTAGAACTGAGGTTAACACAAGAGCAAGGGGAAACAGAACTACTACTCTCCTCGTTAATAATGCAAAACTAAGATGATTAAACAAGACTGATGAGGTCATGAGATGAGAATACAAACTAAGATGGAGTTGCGCAGGAGCTGATACTGGTTCAGGGGCTCGGGTGTTCGTATGGGAATGTTTTTGTGAAGGAAGAAGTGGATTTTCTGTTCTAGTCTTAGTTCACAGTTACTGCTTCTTTTTGCATATATCTGATAAGCACTGGGCTTTCAGAATAGTTCTCTGTGAAAAGATGAAAAAGAATAAATCATAAAATGACCATTTGCAATGCTTTTGATGTCTAACAGAGAAAAGAAAAATAAATCAAACATGTACATAGTTAACGCACATTCAAAACCCCATATTCAATACAACAGTCGTAATGGTCTCTGCCACCCAATAGCATCTTAGCATGCAAAACTAAGCCCCGCCCCCCACAGCAATCAAGTCAAAAAATGACAGATTGGTAACAAAACAGCAATGAAAAAAAATAGTTTGTACATTTGTTTCATGCAAATCCTTAATATGCATGTGCATATGAATATACACATCCATATGTACACACAAACATACATAAACATCGTTGTTAAAATACATTTTCTTATCAAAACAGATATATAGACTTATAATTTCCTTATTGCTCGCAATAGAAATCCATGCATGTGGAAATTACAAAGTCAACCTTCAAAACTGTACATATCATTAAGACCTCATAAAGAGCATTAAAAAACACAAAGGCAAAGAAAAGAGAGATGAAGAGGAGGAGAAGGACATGGAAGAGACACAAGGTGAGAACTAAAACGGTGTTTTTGCTGGACCTGAATTATACAGGGATTTTAGTCTCCCTCCTTCTAAACATACCAGGTCATTTAAGGTAATACATAACACACTTGCACTTGCTTGTTTTACAAGGCACCTTGTAACATACATTTTTAATAGACACCTTCTAAAAGAATTGAAAATCTATGTTAGATCATTTGCCTCAAACAATCCTGTGCAAAGACAAAACGCAGTTAATGCATATGTTCAAAATTGAGTTTTAAGCAAAATCAGATCTCTTGGATTATAATCTCTCTAATGATGGATGGGGTTTTGCTCAACTATGAAAATTGCATGGTGTTACTGCATTTTGCCTTTGTATGGCTGAATAACATGTTGGTTATTAAAACACAAAAAACAAAAAAAACAAACACTTAATGTCTACTCTTGAATGTCTAACTGAACACTCCAGTTACACAGAGCACACGTGTGGCGTCGCATACATCCAGCAGATGGCCCTCGCTCACTGTCCTGAGACCTTCAATGTATATGAAGCATGTACATAAAGCAGTGCAGCGCACATGCAGATGACTAATGATTGGTGTTTTACTCATTAAAGCACAGTGCCACACATCAGTTTGCTGCAGCCATGCAGATGCTCCATGTAATCAACAACCTCCATGATTCTCTTCACTCTAGCAGTGAACGTCTTTAACCAAGAAAGAAGAGAGGAGGGAAAGAGGAGTGTAACAGGTAATGCGGCAGTAGCAAAAACACATGAAAACAAAAGAAAACTATATTGATTCAAATTCAAAAGAATGATTACAGATGAACTGTAAAAAAAAAATTATAAATCATTAGATATGGGTATGTAAAATATTTCAGTTGCAAGAAAATAAAATCATCTAAATAAATAATGCTACTTTGCTTTCTGATCAAATTTTGTCACTTATACCCCAGGTTTTCTGTTGTTTCACATGGAGAGAAAGACAAGAAGAAGCGTTGTGAGCTGCCATTGCAGAGATATCTTCACCAGAGGTGTGTTTCGCATCTGTGCACTCAAAGATGCAGCAGATCGACACAAATCCCCCGCACAGTGAAACATATGGCTCATATATCTGCATTACAGAGAGTTCATTTTGTCATCTTTTCTTTTTCTTCTCTTACTGACCGCTGTCAATCCAGCATCCATTCAATGTTCCCTCCTTTATATTGGAACGAAGGTCAGCATCCGAGAGACAGAGCAGGCAAAATATATATATAAACAGAGAAAGAAAAGAAGGGGACCAAAGAGAAAACAAACTGAACTGATTCAAATACTGCATTCAAATAATAGGAATAACAGTAATCAGAAAATGATTGTAATGAGGGAGGGTAATGCCAATGATGGTGATGATGAGGTCCAGCTAATTCTTGCCCTTGGTAGGAAAACTTTGAGGCCACTCTCTGGTTCACCACAGGATATGCGAATATGCAGAGAGGAGTGCAGTTCAGCTTGATATGTCTTCATATTTATGAGGAAATACCATAGGAAAGGATATATTTTAAAGGAAGTTCCTTCATGCACTATTATACAAATTGGAAAGGGTCCAGAAGAAGTGCAGAAGGTTATAGGCCCTTAATAGGATGGCTCCTTCTTATTTTTTTTGCCATGTGTCCAGACCACTGCTCTTTTTGTTTCGTGGTACTTGGTGTTGAATATGTAGAGAGTCAAAATACAAAAACCAACACATTAATTGTAGATCTCCATGCAACAGCACGATATCCTGTCATCCCAAAATGTCAAATGAAAGCCGCCCGCGCAACTCCAAACACCAATCCTAATCGCAATGTCCAAATGCTTAGTACAAAAATAGCCTCTTTTTTTGTTTTCTTTTGTAATGATCAGTACTCGGTCTCTCTTTTACAGTTAATAGTTGCACATAGTAAAGTTTGAAGGATTCATCTCCAGCTCCTCAGGGTCAGAGGTCATCATAATAGTTGATATTGCACAAGAATGGTTTAAGCATTTTTCTTTGTCTTAAATAAATAGCATAATAATAATAACAACAACGGTGTGAATTATATATTATTTTTAAATATTGAGTGACAACAAATGTTGCTGTAGGAAATACTGTGTGTGAATAATTGTGGCCTAAGAGTCCTTGTGTTATAATAATAATAATACTGATCATGTTCTATGGCCTGAATCACCAAAAACTCCTTCATCACAGTCAAATCAGCCAAAATGATCCAATCTATTAATTCTCTACTGCAGGGCTTATTTGTACGTTCAAATCAGTCCAGCATACAGTGCATTCATTTTCAAATCTTCATCGCAGTTAAAGGGAATTGGGAGTTTAGATATATTCTACTTGCCTAACGGACATCTTTTCTTGCATGCACTTGAACTACTTGCATGTTGTCTGTGACCTATGACCTTTATCATTCCAAGCTTTGATATGAAGTGGATTTTTCAAGGCCTATAATGGTGTATCAAAGCTGATCTCAGCGACTAGTACTCAATGAATAAGCCTGCTGGATCACGGTCTTGTTTTTTTTATACAACCAGCAATCAGGCAGGAACATGTGGGAAAGCCAACTACTGTCATTCAACTACAGGGTACTCGTCGGTACTGCCTATGGACCAGTGAGGAGTTTTATCCTAATAATATTCAGTGCTTCTTTTTTTTTTTTCTTCAATAATAAGGCATAATCCGCTGACGTTACAGCATATAATTGTTTTTAGTTGCCTGTCTGAAATATTGCCTGAAGTATATGTGATGAAGTCGTTTTAGTACTTAAAGCTCTAAATCCCTAAATAAATTTATCCCATTCCCTTTGAGGCACGACATATTAAAAAGAGTGGTGTGTACCCCCACCCTGTCCAGTCAATGGAGGAGCGGAGGTGTGAGTACTTAGCATCGTTATCATGATTATTACTACTATTGCGGTATGACGGTGCATGAGTGTCTTTTTTTCGGTTTATTTCGTTGCCTTTCCCTAAGATGTGCTACAGAATGGAGGGTATGGGGGATCGGCAGCGCCGCAGAGGGCCAGGGGACTCGTAGGGTTCGTAAGGTGGGTTGTTGATGGGGGTAATGGGGGTCAGGCGCAGGGGGGCCCCTGTCATCCCGGAAATATTATTCAGGCTGCGGGACTTCTCGTAGCCAGCAGCTACCAACCCCCAAAAATCCAGAGGGGATGGATGGTTAATGGATAGATTACATACATCAGAGAAAGATGAATGAATGGAATTATTATGGAAGCAAAAAATAGTTGGATTCATTCATGGTGAATGACAAAATTGTTAGTTTTTTTAAAGTTTGAAAAATCAGGGGAAAGGAAGAGAAGGAGAAAAACAAAATAAAAGGCAAAGAATGACAAAATGAGATGCAAATGACAGAAGCAGACAGACAGAAAGACAGACAGGGACAGACAGAGACAGAGACAAGGACAAAACAGGAAAATGAGAGTTATGAAATGTCATCAAGTTTTCTTGTCAAATTCTTTTTTGTTGTTGTTATGGCACAGCAGTAATAAAAAACTCCCTTTAGTCGCAGCCACATACAATTTTCAGGGAGAGATAAGAGCAGATGTGTAAAAGAGCAGGTGGATGAAGCACCTGATGGCTGACTCAGACCAATAGTGAGGTAATGAGTGTAGCATCCAGGTGTTTGACCCAGTCTCAGACGAAACACTCTGCATTCTGATACTAGCACTGGAGTCCAACAGAGGAGTAGCAGAGGAGCTCCGTCTAGTCAAAGCAGCCTCACTCGGCACTGTGGGCCAGGTGAAGCTTGTGCGTTTCAGACTAAATGTCTTTCCATTATTAGCAGCAAATTCGTCTTCCTTCTACACATAAGTGTATTTCTGTAGATTAATAGAGACTTAAAACAGCTTCACGTGGCCCAAAAGTGCCTGAAAGCTTTCCTTCCACATCCATTTCTGGCTTTGGTAAACTTAGATTTTTTTTTCAGTCAGGCCAAACTTTCTTAAAGGGTTCGGCTTTCCTTCTTTTCTTAAGTCCAGTTTTGTTTCAATTTGGTTACAAATTCCCTTTTCAGGTCACAGTGTAGGTTATTATAGGTTATAATAATTGATTTCAAATGACTTCAGAAGGAGTTTACTAAAAATGCTTTGTTTTAGTTTTTTTTGTGTGCATGTTGTCTGCATTGTTTTCGTTCTTAATTCACTAAAGAGATAATGACAGTGCAAACATGCCCGCAAAAAAAATTGTTAAATGTTATTTTTATGACACAATTTTGCGGGTCGAAACATTCTTTAATGTGTTGTTCCACTAGTGTGACCAAACCTGCACGAATTTCATTCTTCTATAGAACACAAAATAAGATATTTTGAAAAATGTCTTCAGTGAAAAATTCAGTGGAGACCAGTGTTTTTTGGACCCCACTGACTTATGATAAGTGAAAATAATATATATATAAATAATATAAGCAAAAATATAAAACTTCAAAACTAAAATCTTTTATGTTCCACGGAAGAAAGAAAGTCATTTAAGGATTAGTTCACTTTCAAATAAAATGTTCCTGATAATTTACTCACCCCCAGTGAGTCCTTCTTTCTTCAGTCGAAAAGAAATTAAGGTTTTTGATGAAAACATTCCAGGATTATTCTCCTTATAGTGGACTTCAATGGCCTCCAAACGGTTGAAGGTCAAAATTACAGTTTCAGTGCAGCTTCAAAGGGCTTTAAACGATACCAGACGAGGAATAAGGGTCTTATCTAGCGAAACGATCTGTCATTTTCGAAAAAAATACAACTGTATATGCTTTATAAACATCGATAAATATTGTTTAAAGCCCTTTGAAGCTGCACTGAAACTGTTATTTTGACCTTCAACCGTCTGGAGGCCATTGAAGTCCACTATAATCCTGGAATGTTTTCATCAAAAACCTTAATTTCTTTTCGACTGACGAAAGAAAGACATGAACATCTTGGATGACATGGGGGCGAGTAAATTATCAGGAACATTTTATTTAAAAGTGGACTAATCCTTTAATGTGATTCTTTTTCAATAGGGTGTTAACTTATTTATTGTCTGTTTTTATGTTTTGTATTATTTCTGTCATTTTTGTATTTTTTTACTTGTTTTTATTATTTGTAGCGATTTGGGTATGAGAAAAGCACATTATAAATTAAATGTATTATTATTATTCAGGTCTGGCACGGCTTGAATAAATGATGACAGAATTTCTCAGTTTGTGGCGAACTGTCTGATTGTGTAAGGGGGAGAACTGGACTCACATATTGCTGTTTTTTAAAAAAGCCAACACAAATTGATATGGAAGGAAGAGCTGGCACATTACATAGTAGACAACCCCCTCCGTACACAGGAGAACTTCCCACATGGACACAAACACAGTGAGTTAGAAGTCTTAACAGAACAAAACAAGAGACAAAAGCTCACAAGGAAGGAAAAACACGGGGTGTTAAGAAGGTCCTACTGTCGTATAGTCGGCAATCCTATCTCCAGTCCCTTGTGTGATGTAGTTCTGTTAGGAAGTGTGTATGTGCGTGTGTGTGAGTCTGACTCAGAGGGCTGCTGGGACACTCTGGGTGCTGCACAGCCACTTGTCATTCAAAATCTACGCCAAAGCATTGCCTATAGGAGCTGCAAAGAAAGGCAATGGTAGACAGATCTGGGTCATCATGTTCCTCACACCAGACCACTGGTGCAAGCCAGAAAGTGACTGTTTGCCACAGAGGATTTGAGGGAATATACATTTTTAACTATTTGTTGTTTTTAACTAATGAAAACACAACAGAGTCAAAAGAGTGTTCATTTAGAGAGAAAATAAATAAAGTGTGTGTGAATGTCATGTTCTGTACTAGTACCTGTGATGCAAACACTGTACAGATAAGAACACACTTCCTTCCTATTGCTAGACTTGTCTTTACCTCGCTATTAGCATTTGCTTTCTCTGAATGGGATTCACTAGGATCAATATGGCTAGGCAGTATGTGTCCAAAAGCAATAAGTAGAGATACTAACTTTCTCCACCGATAGCCGATTATTCAGAGTGATATCTGCCGATACCGATAACGATACCAATAGTTTGGGGGTTCTGCCTTTTATACCTTCTTTTAATTCAATAATTTCATTATAATTAATAATAAATCATTATTTTGAAAGAAATGCAAATAAAAACTTTATCCTCTCCATTTCATCATCTGATATCAGTTATAAACAAAAACATTACTCAAATTAATATTAACACATGAACTAAATTCTGAAGATTAAATTAATATTTCTAAACTTTTTTTTTTTTACACAAAGCACAAATTCAGTGCATTTCCCTCCTCTCTTTTGATTGACAGGATATATTGGCCCTGACTATCAGCTGTTTTTAAACTATCGGCCAACAGCCGTTAGTGTGAAAATTTGCTTTTATATCGGTGCATCTCTAGTAAAAAGTATACCTTGCAATCTTTCTTTGAAAGAAAAATATTAGTGGTCCACTCTTAACATAGCTGCTTTATGACAATGCCTACATGGACACAACAATGCTTTTGGATTCCAGTTCAAAAATACCTAGAACAACATATCTAGATACCTAGAATGCAAACAAAACAAAGCAAAGCAAAGCAAAACAAAACAACAACAAAAACAAAAATCAGATAAGAGAATTGAAACAGATAAGTGGAAGAAGGCAGGGGAAGAAAAAGAAAAAACATCAGCTGCTATTAAAACAAAAAATATTAATTGAGCTTTTTTGGTCATGGAAGAGCAAAAGTCTATGATACCTATGTTTTGTAATTATCTGTATTTACTAACAGTACAATAATTCCCGCATAATCATTGACCTGTTGATTAATCTCATTATCGGCATCACACGCACAGTAACACAACTCACACTCACCAGCCTTACGCATGCAACACAGAAGGGCTTTGGTGAGAGGATATGTATGAAGAATTACAACAGTGTTGTGGACTGGTGTAATCAAGTCTTAAGCTCGACAGACTCTGTGCTCCTGCAATTCTTTAGCATCTGTGATGTGGCTTAATAATTCAATGTGACTGTCACTGTAAGTGCATATGGAAGGCTTTGTCAAAATTGTCAAAGAGTGAGAATCAAATTCTCTGAAGGCATGAAACGCAGAGTCTTTACATGATAGCTTCACAGCTTAGCATAGTTTATGCTGGCTAACAATCATGCTAATAAGCACATAGAGATGATACTACTGCATCCGTATGGGCAAGCCCTTGATCTGACATGGATGAAAGTCACTCTCTGCCGTGTGCACGTACCTCATGTCAAACTTTAGTGACACTACGAGGACTGTACGAGTGGCCTGGGGGTGGGATGGAAGGTGAGTGTTAGTATGTAGCACAAATATTAACCGCAGGATGGTTTAGATATTGTACAGCAATAAAATAAAGTTTAATATATACTGTGTTGAACACTTTGGTTTGTTGCAGTAAACAGCATGTTAAAGAAAGGGCATCTTTTCATATGACTTCTCAATGGCCAAGTGAGGAAAGTTGGAGCTTTCGAATGTTTTTCAGTAGTCGGAAATTCATATTAATGGTTATGACGTAAATGCACCATTGTAGTCTATAAAGCTTCAACAGTGCATTTGAGTTCATACACAGTATATTATCATTTCATCTGTGTTATTCTATCCAGGTTAATATTTGCAATATCCACCAGTGGATATTTTTGTTCTTCCTTTAAACACAAACACTGATAGTCACATACATACACTTTACATCACATCTGCATGTATGAAATAGACACTGAATAACATGTAGACACGACACAACATTACACAGCACAACACGAAATGACAATCATTACACAAAAAAGACACAAACACTGATGAATACAAAAGAATATTTAAAAGAGAGCAGGAATGTATGTAATGGCTGCAGTGAGAAAAGAGGGAATAGTTTACATTCAGCACCTGCATATACAGAACTATAAAAGTATAACATTTGACAGGGTCAAACATAAACAATTAACATAGAGCGCACAGAGAAGTTCCCAGTAACAGTGTTTGACATGTCACTGTAGACTGCAGAACAGAAATTATATCAATAATAAATAATAAAATATTGAATAAAAACAATTCTTAAAAACATATGCAGCTTGTAACAACAGAATAAGACAGCAGAAAACACAGCGAAACAACAAACGCTGAAATAATATTCACAGCACATCCAGATCATGTATGATAATGTCATACATGCAGTACACCGTCAGTGATGGTGGAAGAGTCACGCACAGCCATAAACAACACATCCAATTTGAACAGTTTGATTTGAAAAACAATAAAAACACTTTGTTTCTCAAAAGTGTAATGCGCACACTTCCTAAACTTTGATAACATCTTAACGAACATAAACCAGTCCCAATTCACCATAAAATGGAATCTGAACACAAATCTTACAAACTATTTTGTTCTTTAATTCTTTACTTGAACCAATCGTGTTCAGGCTTCAGTGATACTGAGATAAAATGAAGTGGATCTGCATTTTATGTACATTACTTGATGAATAATTTGCCATGACACAAATAATTAACTATTTTTAATACAATTAATAATAAATGCTGCAGAGACAACGGTTAAATCCAGCAGTCTGACCCACCAAAAATTATATAATGCAGAACTTCACTATACAATTGGCACTCTATAGTCACCAAACGGACACGTCCAGTATGTAAAACGACAGGCAGACAAATGTTTTCATTTCTCCTTACATAGAAAAATATTAACTATTTTAATCTTTATGAGGGATGTGTTAAAAATACATAAAAACCTTGCTCTCTGTCCCTCGAGGGCCAGTGACCTGAACAGAATAAGAGCACTGACCCCTCTGGAAGCATTATCGGCCAGGCCAGCAACCTCTCTGCCGTATATTGTCGCTCAATTTTTACTGCACTGCAGTCAAATTCTCACACCGATGCAACCTGGAACTTTGACAGTTGGCTGTAATGCCTGTGGGAACTGCTGATTGACTAGAAAATAGCATGAAAAAGCAGTTGCAATCAGCAATTGTGCCAGTTTGGTTGTTGGGAATCATTCTGGACTGCCATTCTGTGGACATATTAACTCATTAAAATTATAATTCAATTCATTTCTGCAGTACAGACTGCAGCAAATACATGAATATAAACTGATTACTGCATATTTATATAAAGACAGGCTGAGAGAGAAAGCAGTTAAGGTTTTGAAGCAAGTTTTAAAATGATTTCAAAAGACATGGATCACTTTTGATACACATAGTGATACTTGATATGGTGAAATTGATAATGAATTGGGCTAGCTCATCAAGGGCCCTAGAGAGAGAACCCTCAGGTTCTCCGGTTACGGCAAAGATTCAGAAGTGAGGTTAAATGAGAGTACAGGGGAAAATCAATCAGTCTGCAGAGGGAGAGGAATGGGAGGGGGGAGGTGACTGCAGCCCTGCAGTGCAGTACTATTTCTACGCTTTAAGACAATGGCCAGAGAGGAAGATGACCACAATGCCGTCAGTCAGTGTGCCAGCATCCAGACTGCAGCTCTCACACATTTAGCCTCAGTCTGTCAATGGCAGGACCCAAGGGTGTGTGTCAAAGCTCTCAGTGTACTCAAAATATAAAACCACATCAAAAGAGCACTTTAGACTGAATAAATGATTGATAAAAGGGGGAAATAGAAGAAACAAGTGCATCTTGGGAGCAAGAGGGAGCCTGAACACCAAGGTTGAACACCAATTTGCCAGGTTTTAGAAGGCCGAATTTCATTTCTTACACATTAAAAAAATGCAGGGTTGTTTCAACCCATGTTTGGGTTAAATATGGACAAAACCCAACCGTTGTGTTTAAAAATTAATTAAAAAATCTAAACCAACAGTTGGGTTTGTCCACATTTGACCCAAACATGGGTTGAAACAACCCAGCATTTTTTAGAGTGTAGCTTGCCTTGAACCATCTTTAACCCCTTCATTTTATATTTCATCATGTTTCGCTTAGTCCCAGAATGCTCTCTTCCACTGTTTCCTTGGCAACAGTGGGCAGGAAGGAGTGAGAGGGGAGAAGGTAGAAACAGAAAGAGGCAGAAGTTTGAGTGGGGAGAAGACAGAAGAACACATGATGTGGTGATTTAGGAGGAGAGCGAGGGAGTGGACTATAAAGGGATAGTTCACCCGTAAATTAAAGTTCTTTCATCATTTACTCATTCTCATACGACTTTTTTTCTTCCGAGGGCTATAAAAAGAGATATTTTAGCAGAATGTCCATGCTGCTCTTTTCCATAAGACCACAGTTGTCAATGCATGATCTTCAGTGGATTAATACTTAAATTTCACTTTGTTCCTGACATAAAGCTATTCTATAGAATACTTGGAAAATACAGCATTAAGGCTGTAATACACTACACAACTTCTGCTTCGATTTGCAGTCTAAACGAAAGTCAGAGTCAGTCTATAAATTTTGGTGAGTCAGAGTTGACAGATTTCACAGAAAATCATGTAGTGTATGAAGGGCACAGACTCATCACACACATTTGATATTTTGAGGCAATTTTAGAACACATCTTTTTTTTCATTTGTGCATCTCCTAGCAATGAAGCGTGTTTCTGCATGAGTTGGTTGTGTACGTAACAGTTTGTGGTGTGTGATCCTCAGTCGTTGAGTGCAGGGGTTCCAAAACACATTCCTGGAGCCTCCCCAACACTGCATGTTTTCCATGTCTCCTTAAACAAACACACCTGATTCAGATCATCAGCTCATTAGTCGAGACTCCAAGACCTGAAATGGGCGTGTCAGACAAAGGAGACATGCAAAATGTGCAGTGCTGGGGAGGCTCCAGGAATGTGTTTGGGAACCCCTGCCCAGTTTTTCCTCTGTAACCATTTAGAAAATTCGCAAGAATATGATGCATAGTGTTTTATACATGATTTTGTGTAGTGTTTATGTAGGTAGAAATATGTTCAGATGTAGTGTATTCCAGCCTTTAGTCATAAAGATTGTTTATGATATTTTTATGCTTCCTTTTTGTCCTTTTTTAAACTCGACAGCCATTCACAAATTGTTTAAAAGACAGCAGCTTATATTCTTATATTACATTCTGATAAACATCTCCTTTTGTGTCCCACCGAAGAAAGTCATTTCGTAAAACGGACTTTCTTCAGTCGGACACAAAAAGAGATGATATTGAAGTAACGATTGAAATAACTATGAGTAAATGAATTGTCATATCGGGGTGAACTATTTTAAACATCTATACAAACAAAACACACTGAAAAGCAATAGCACAAATATAAACTAAAAGAACAAAAGCCTCACGTTTATACAACATATAAACATATACACCTTCAAACAACCCTACACACACACATACATACACACACACACAGGTCAATATTATGGAATCTATAAAGAAAAAGACATCCAAAAGAGAAACTTTTGACCTTTCCTGACCTGTGCTCTTCTGCATTCGTCAACAGAACTGAAAGTAATAGAAGAGGCACTGTGATCACAGTAAAACACACTCTGTGGGCACAACTCAAGCCAGAAAGTGTGAGAGAGAAAAGAAGGTGCAAGAAACAGTCCCACGTTAAAAACAAAAGCCCACTATATGTGGCCATTTTCCCTCGGTTTAAGGTCTTAACGATTAAGTAAACTTTTCAGTTATTCCATTCGTAACAATTGCATCACAGTACTTATAGTGTCCTTATAGTGTTAAAATGGCAACAGCCCAGGTATGTCATTACAGCCCTACAAGAACTTACCTGTGTCTGTGGCATCAGTAATATGTGTTTTAGTGTCTGTGTTGTGTTTTTTTCATCTTACCTCACCATAACATTCTCTCTTTAAATGTCCATGTGTCTCTTTCAAGTCTATCAGACAGGTTTGCCTCTGCTCACCTGATGTTTTGTGTATATGTGAGGCAGAATTGTGTCCCTGATCAGTTAGACTACAGGACTGTAGCACACATCCTAACAGCGTCAGTGTTTCAGCACAGCCCTGGACAGCATTTGCAATCTTAAAATACTATTCATGGCTAGAATATTGGATTTAATATTGGTTTCTGGTCCATATAATGAAGGGTTTTCATCTGCTGGCTGTGATGAAACACTGGTCAGTGGACCCCAGAGTGGAGGGCAGTTCCAGGAGAGAGAAGAAACCAGCTTTATTCAAAAAAATAAAACTGAAAATGCAAATAAAACACAACCCTTCCCAGTGACCGTTCACCAAAACCCCTAAAGCATAAAAGGCATTCCTCTTTGGACTTCTTTCCAGCAGCAAATATAGAGTAGGATGGCAATTATACAGCCTAAAAAGGCAAAACAGAATAACTACACCTACAATGGCTTCATTGATTTTATACAAGTTTTTTTTTTTTTTTCTGAATCTGAACATAGTTGAGTTTGTTAAAAGTGAAATCAAAGTTAAACAAATGCGATTTCGGACAAGCAATGTGTAGTTACTGCGTTTTGCCTTTGAACGGCAGTATAGTGAGCACTTAAACTCTCTACAAAGACCTGAGGGGCACTATACTAAGGTGAAAGGTCACCGCTAGGGAGGAGAAGGAGGAGGAAGAAGTCACAGCAACACCGAATGGATTACAGTGCACACACACGACAACACACAAACAAGGGAAGACATGTGTAACAGTGTAGCAACAAGAGCTGACATACAAACGCATGACACGACACAACCTGAGGAAGGAGATAACACAACAACAGCTCGTCAGACAAGCGCACCTCAAAAACACACACATCAGAGAATACAACATCCCCAAACACACACAAATTAAGCAGAAATCACACATATAACCACCTGTCATAGCATATTTAACACAATTTCATTTCTTCAAATGTGTGGGTGTGTGAACTTGAGTGTGTGTTGAACTATACTGGCCTGAGGGTTAAAAGTGCAGCGTTAACTCGTGTCTGGTGCTCAGTTCAGTCAAGAGAAAAGAGTGTGAATGATGTGTAAACAGGAGGAAGAAAAAAAGTAATTGAGGAAATAATCAGAGGCAAAAAAATAATTAGAATGACAAAAGTTTACGTTTGAGGGTAAAATGAGAGAGAGTGAGAAAGAGAGAGAGGAGGGAGCTAGTGCTGTAATGATATCACTCATATATTATAATGCTTAGCCTTTGAGATATATGTAGATACATAGTGGAGGTTTCAAAGCTAGTCCAAGCAAACACTTATTTTTGAGTCAGAGAGACAGAGGAGATATTGTGTGAGTCGGGGTAAGAAATTCAGGGCAAAAATTCTACTGAAAGTTACAGAAATACAGTCAAACCAAAAATTATTCAGACATTTTTGATATATTTTTACTAGTGGGTGCAGGACACTATAGTTCATTTATGTAAGTGAGGATGGCAAAATAAAGTAAACTGTGATATATTATACCAAACATTCTTCATACAGTGGACTACTAGTAAAACTGATAAAAATCTGGAAACAAAAATTATTCAGACACTTTGACCCGACCATGTTTTGCTTAACTGTTATCTGACATAATTAAGATTATTGTTTTCTGACACAGTTTAACTCTGAGATCTTGTCATATTTTTTTTTCCATTTTTTTAAACTATAGTGAATAAACTGTATTAATGAATGAAATGTTTAAGGTGTCTGAATAAATTTTGGTTTGACTGTATGTCTATTTAAAGTCCAATAGTGAATTTTTCTATTTTTAAAAATGTAATATGGATCATTATATTGAATTCTATGTATATCTCGGAATTAGTATAACAAAAATACCAGTAATGCATGACAAAAATACCGGTAATAGAAAATACAAGTGCCAAGTATTTAAAATGTATTTATTGGGTTAAGGCATCTTACGGACTACTCATTTCTTAATGTTTTTATGAGGTTTTACAGGGTAGAAATGAAATTGCCCATTAATACAAAAGTGAATTTCTGACACTGATGTGATTGATGCTACTGTGTGAATTTACTTATGCAAATATTAATTACTCATGTTAGATCAGTGTAATATTATACAAAATTGTCAAACACACAGACAGAATTCATATAAGGCATTATCCTCCCTGACTCAAATGCATATTTTTTCTGTTATGCTCAGTTTAGTAGTGTATACTTTAGTACTGAGTGTGACTAGTGACGTTTGTTTCATATCTATAGTTGCTCTAAAGTATGAATGTGCTAAAAATAATCTTAGTACGCTCTAAAAAAAAATCCGTAAAAATAGGGCACAATGTACTGTATTAATTTAATGGAATTTTCTTATTTTTTACAGGTGTTTTACCTGTATTTAGAATTTTGCACTTCATTGAGTTGTGATTTACTGGATAATGTCCAGGTAATGAGCTGCCAGTACTTTTTCCATTATTTTACGGATTTATTTATTATAGTGTATAAATACTAAAAAATGTGTCCTTCTGAAATATAAACTTAATTCCCTGTGAAATAGCAGTATGCTGTATGGAGTATTGACCATTCTTGTACTCAACTCATCTCTACGCTGCATCACATGGCTTTTTTAAGTGTTACCTCTGATTCATTATGGTTTGATCCAGGAAGAGGCAGAATTGGCATTGAGGTCCTGCTGTAGCAGTGGCCCTTCCGGCTTGAACCATTCCTCTCCTGGGTTGGCGCCTGCAGCTTCTAGTGTTTTTGTGGGGGGGTTGTAGGATTTGGTTGTGTAGACGGGTGTATTTGGGATACGTGAAGGTTAATGGAAAGGTGCAGGAGTAGGAAGGTATAGTATAGAAAGGAAGGCAGATATAAATCATGCAGTTGCAAACAAGTAAAGACATGAACAGACATAAGAGGAAGTGTCGCAAAGAGCATGAGGTGCAGAAGATTGGGAGAAGAAAGGATGGAAGGAGGGAATAAGACATGGACAGAGTCAAGCCAGGGAGGGAGGCCAGGAAGAGAAAGAGAATGAAGTAATACATCGATGAATGAGAGTAAGAAAGAGCAACGGTAAGCCTGATAGATAGAGGTAGCCTGACAGAGAGATAGACAGGTGGCAGGGTTTTCATCATTCAAAACTTGAGAATGAGAATGCATTTTAAATTTCAATTCAATCTCTGAATTTTAAATGAATTTGTATTTAGGCAGAAAACGGTGCAGAATTGTAATTCACATTTAAATGTACGAAAGCAGAATAAAAAAATAATCCAAATGTTTAAAAAACCTTCCCCCGGTTTCGCAGACAAGGCTTAAGTCTAGTCCCAGACTAAAATGCATGTTTGAGCTGTTTTAACTGAAAGCAACTTGCACAGACATATCTTCAAATATGTGTCAGTGACATTGTTTTATCTCAAGATGCACATCAGTAAGGCACGTATTTGAACTAAGGCCTAATCCTGGTTTAGTCTAAGCCCTGTCTGTGAAACCAGGCCCTTGAAATTTCATTGAAAAATCATATTTAAGAAATTAACCAAGGTGGAAGAACACTTCATCTTTTACAATTACAATTATAATTCACGACTTCCTCTGGGGTATGGCCGATTAAATTCAAATTCAAACTCATAAATTGAAAGGGAGCCAATTCTTTAATTCAGAATTTTGCACAACCCAGACAATCAGACAGACGGACAGACAGACAGACAGGTAGATAGACAGACAGACAGATAGATAGAGAGACAGACAGACAAGTAGATAGACAGACAGACAGACAGATAGATAGATAGATAGACAGACAGACAGATAGGTAGATAGATAGCATTTGAAGAGCTTGTTGA
This sequence comes from Anabarilius grahami, assembly GCA_003731715.1. Lineage (NCBI taxonomy): Eukaryota > Metazoa > Chordata > Actinopteri > Cypriniformes > Xenocyprididae > Anabarilius > Anabarilius grahami. The sequence goes on along the minus strand of RJVU01080352.1, from coordinate 1,296,137 downwards.
CCATACGCAGTGAATTTGTTTGATAAATCTGTTAATTTAAATTGTGCTAGGATTACTTTCACAGAAAAATCCTGATTTTATCAAAGATTAAACACTATTATCAAAGATACGAATTGAATTATTACTGCGTGTGTGGTAGCAGCTTTGCTAACGATGAGCGCCCTTCAGAATGATTGATGTGGTGAATTATGAGGAAAAATGCAAGAGGAGAAGGCGGGGAGCTATGCTTTTAGTATGGATGCAGGAGAGTATGTTTTAATGCGTATTCCTATGATGTACTTTGTGAAGTGCATCTCATTGCATGTATATTTGAGTAGAGATGCGTATAAATAAAATATCTATATGTATTATATATACATATATCGCTGCAGTGTTTTTTGTAATATATGTGTGTTTGCCCTAATACGCAATAATAAGCGTTTGAACATATAACTTACCTTTCTTGAGACTGTTCTTTGTAATGTACACTGAAAATATGAGTATAATAACATGTTTGTTTGTGGGTGCTGCATACCTTTCCTGACATTGCTGTCTGTGGTGCGGAACTCTCCGGTACTGAGAAGGAAGCAGGCCCTATCGTGGGGGTAACGTTCACGCCCCGTACCTGTCCCCAACCCACCAGTGGCCGGACTCCTGTCATCTGGCCCCAGCACCTGATCTATGGTGGGACAGTCCTCATTAGCCAGAGCTGCGTTTGCAGCATCCCCATTCTGCTTCGAGTCTGAAAGGAAAAAAGAAAGAAAGAAAGAAAGAAAGAAGGAAGGAAAGAAAGAAAGAAAGAAAGAAAGAAAGAAAGAAAGGACTATTAGCAGGACTGTGAGCATGGGATATTAGAGAAAGTCATAGTAACATGAAAAGACAGAAAGGAGGGAAGAAAAAAGTCAGGGATGAAAAGGGATGAATTAAAAAGGAGCAAAAATAGAGATGTGCTAGAAAAAGAGCATCAGCATCACTTGATTAAAATGGTGCAGGGGGATTCAGAACATCACACACACGCACAACATGAATGAGTGGTCTGAAAGAGTGAGATGTGCACACACTCAAACAAAGAAGCTGCAGGGGCACTTGTTCTTATAGCTTCCGACACAGCTGTCAAATCTAATCTGACGTGAGTTACCGCTCAACAATTTACAGAAATAAGCCAGGGGGCAAAGCCTGCTAAAGACATGGAGAGAGATAGAAAGAAAAGGAGAAAGGGAGGCGAGGGAGAACATGGCATAGAGACCGGTTATGTAATTTGACCTCATTGGAAGGAATTACAAATATGCATCTGTGAAGACAGCAGTCCATATGATCTGGGAAGATGATGAACATTCACACTGGAGTGGTGACAAAGGGGTGATGAATGGATGTCACAAAAGTCTATAGCAAAGGTCATGACATGAGGTTCACTACACTAGATATAACTCACTTCCCTTACAGCAATTCAATTACAGTCATTAAACGGATCATAAAAATACTTATAATACAATAAAATAAAATCATTTATTCACCTTAATGTCTTTAAATATCCACATGAATTTAGTTTATATGTGGAACACAAAAGGAGAAATCTAGCATAATGTTTAAGCTGCTCTTTTCCATACAATACAAGTAAATGGCAACCATTTCTTTCTTTTGAGTGAATAATGAGTAAATGTCTGCCTGTTCCTCGTATACCGTAAACCTATTGTATAGCTATATATAATTTTATTATTTTTATGGTGCATTTGCCATTTTTGAAGCATGACAGCCCTTGGTCCCTGTTCACCTTCACTGTGTAGAAGCAAGCAGCTCAGACATTCTTCACAACATCTCCTTTAGCTTTCCACTGAAGAAAAACAATAATTCGTATTTGGACCGACATAAGGGTGAAAAATGATGAGAGATTTTTAATTTTTGGGTGAACCTATTAAAAATCTCATGCATTAAATCAGAGCATCTCTCACACATCCCAAAAAACCCAACACTCTCACTCACACATGGGGACGGGGGACAAACAAATGACGAATTCTAAGATTTATTCTTTTAGTTTTACACTACTTAATAAAACTTCATTAATGGTGCACATGATGGATATGATGCCAGTATTGTAGGTGTCAAGGGCATGTTGGATTTGAAGCTACAGGAGGGCACATGTGCTAAAGCTTTTCTTCACAGCAAGTGTCTCGGGATGTTTATGCTCCCTTTTTATTTCCTCGGGAACTTCCAGCTGTGAGAACTCCAAGAAAGAGCAAAACAAAGAGGAGAGGAGAACTACAGCTCTCATCCACAGGCTGCTTGTTCTAAAAATTTTACTTTTTATAACAAACGATCCAAATTGTCCTATTTATAAGGATGCAATGCCAAATCTAGTGCACATCTGACACAATCTGTTTCTCTGGTTTTGAAATCAGTTGAAAACTGAAAAAGGTAAGCAGAGTGCTGTTGATTTGAAACCTTTTCCTTGCATTATAGATCAAATATAGCGTATGCTAATCTGAGGTGCCGTGACTAATCTTCCTCATGTTAATCTTAGCATGGGGTGTGTATATCTGTGTTCTGCACAGTAATGACAGACGGTGCTCTCTTGGCTGCATGAACTCACTGGCTCAACCTGACTGACACCTTCGTATGCAAAAACACACACAGTCATAACACAGTCATTTTTCTTAAACAGTATTTTGATCTTGTTTTACAGTAAGACACCCTTACAACAAAAACAACTACTTGAATAGCAAAATTGTTAAATAACTGCTTGAGCAATATACTTTTCTACTAACTGATAAGGTTCTTTAATATCAGGTCTACCAAGAAATGGCACCATTTGGTGGGTCATAAATAATAATAATAATTACTATTAATTGACATTATAAATAGTAAAATATTCAGAGTGCAAAGTTTGCTTTTCATTGCTGTCATTTTTAAATAATAATAACTCAGGTAACAAAAATATGTTCTAAGGTTTTGCTAACGTTCCCATTAAGTTTGCTCGAATGCTCTCTGAACGTTCAAAATGTCCAGTTTTTTTAATGTTTTAAAAATGTTTTTTCTTGGTTATGCGGAAGTTAAGGGAACATTTCCATTTTATGATTTTGCTAACATTATCGGAACATTACTTTTGAATGTTCTCTGAACATTCTGAAACAAGAAGTAACATTTAACAAGCTAAAACTTTTCAGAAAAAAATTCCATGAATGATGTTCAAATAACGTTTTTGAACAAACATTGTATTAATTTTACTGGAAGAACGTTCGTTCATAAATTCAAGAAAACCTTGCCAGAATGTTAGTCAAAATTCTGAGAACAAATGTGTATTGGTATCGTAAAAAATAAAAATTGTCCAATCTTCAGTGTCACATGATCCTTCAGAAAGCCTTCTAATATGCTGATTTGGTGCTGAAAACACATTGCTTATTTTTAATGTTAAAAACAGCTGCTGCTTAATTTTTTTCAGGATTCGTTGATGAATAGAAAGTTTAATAGAACGGCATTTATTTGAAATAGAAATCTTTTGTATCAAGTCTTTACTGTCACTTTTGATAAATTTAATACATTCATGCTGAATAAAAATATAGCGTTTTTTAACAGCAGTTTGTGTGTATATATATTTGTTTTTTTTTTTTAAAGAATAATTCTACTGGAAAACAAGACAAATATAACAATTAAGATAAGAAAATGAGTTTGTGCAGTAAATGCGCAAATAAATTGCACACACAAATAGGACTGTAAACTCAATGTCAAACATCTACCAAAAGCTAGATTCAGGATCATATTCCCTTCCCTTCTGATTGGCTGGGTTGTTTTCTAGTAGTCTAAGATTGGAACGCATGAAACATAATCCTGCTATAAATTTAATAACATCCCTGTGCTCTGTCAAACTCAGCCGTGACAGCCCAGTTTCGCATATTACTACTCTCAAATATTTGTGTTGTATGTGTGTAGACAGTTACACATGATTATATAAAAGACTCGGTTTAGGCGATGACAGTTCATTATAAAGACCTATAAGTGATGAGCACAGACAGAACTTCCATGATGGGTGAGATGGAGCTAGCTGACATCACACAAAAATATACTCACTTTAAGTGTTGTGTGCCAATAGCATATTATTTGTTGGTAATATAGTAATTATTTGGCTTATTGTTGCAAATGTAACCTATTAGTGCAGAGAGACCTCACACACACAGACATGTAAACACATGGGTACATTCACACGCACACACACCTGCTCTGTTAATCTCTATGATTTCCTCCTGTGCAAGAGGACAGTCTCCTGCCATGCTTCCAGAGCCCACCATACCGCCTAGCACATTACCCATGATCCTGTGCGGCGAGGCAGTGGCCATGGCCAGGGCATCTGGCTTACAGTAGTTGGGCGATCCAGGCTGCGGAGCCCGCGGGATGTGCTTGTTCTTTTTCTTGGGCAGCTTCTGCTTGGCCATGGCCAGAGAGTAGTACATGCCGAAGTTGTTTACAATGACGGGCACAGGCATGGCGATGGTCAGCACGCCCGCCAGGGCACACAGGGCGCCCACTAACATACCAGACCACGTTTCTGGATACATGTCACCATAGCCCAGTGTTGTCATGGTGACCACTGCCCACCAGAAGCCAATGGGGATGTTTTTGAAGGTGGTGTGGGCGCTCGCCGTGGGGTCAGCCGGGTCAGCGCCGATGCGCTCGGCGTAGTAGATCATAGTGGCGAAGATGAGCACTCCGAGAGCAAGGAAGATGATAAGGAGCAAGAATTCATTGGTGCTGGCGCGGAGCGTGTGACCCAGCACCCTCAGCCCCACGAAATGGCGAGTAAGCTTGAAGATTCGCAGGATTCGGACGAATCGCACCACGCGCAAAAAGCCCAGCACGTCTTTTGCCGCTTTAGAGGAGAGGCCGCTCAGCGCCACCTCCAGGTAAAAGGGCAGGATGGCTACAAAGTCGATGATATTCAGCGAACTCTTGAAGAACTCGGCCTTGTCCGGGCAGAAGATGACACGGGCGAACACCTCGATGGTGAACCAGATGACGCATACGCCCTCCACGTAGGTCAGCCAGTTGTCAGTCACTACCTCATACACAATCTCCTCCTTCGTGACGTTCCCCACTGTCACGTTCTCTGTCTTATTGTAGATGGTGTTGAAGGCCTCGTGTGTCTCCAAGCAAAATGTTGAGATGGAGATGAGGATGAACAGGAGCGAGCCGAACGCCACATACTAAAACAGAGAGAGGAAGACACAGAGAGAGACAGGAAGACACAAAGAGAGATGAGAAGATGAGCACAATTATATTATACAGAGAAATCAGTGAGATCACTATTGGATCACTATTTAAATTAAGAACTGTTACAGTGTCATTTCTATGGCAGAATTGCAAAAATAATGACAGTCTGATCATCAAGATGATCTTCAACAGGGGTTTTCATCCAGGGCTTCGCCAATTATTGTTGTGTCCCAAATGACATACTATGCATTATTGAAATTTTGCAGACAAAAAATGCACATTGTCTATAGCCAATAGTGTAGCGAAGTATGAAGCACGTTTGTCAATGTGGTGAATCCACAAATTCTGCATGACTAACTTGAATCCGTTGCAGTGGGAAATCTTTCACCCTCACGCCAAATTTCCAATCGAGTGGATTCCAATTAAATTGACTTGAACTTCGCCTGCAATAACAACAGTAAATGTGGCGGCAGCTTAATGTATGAATTTTAGAAGATTATTTTCTCGTCCAGAATCAGAGTCTGAAATCCCTTCCTGTTCCGCTACGTTTCACACTTTGTTTTTCAGTTAAAAAAGAGTATTTTTAAGTGCACTTTTTCTTGTTGGTATTTTCATTGTGAACACACTATTTACTGTATACTACCATAGAATAGTGCACAAGTACGCAAATTTTGTGAAAAATGAACCAAGGTAAACTTAAACTTAAGCTGAGTTCCACTAATCATTTCATTGTTCCTCACACATTTAAAATATACTATGTAAAATTTAAATGTAATAATAATAGTTGTTTCAATAGCTTTGCAACTTAAGTATCATAAAGTATCTGAATGCATTAATATGAAACAACATGCATTATTATAGGCCAGGCTTAAAATACAACACTCAATTTAAACAGAGGGTTTGGACCCTGCTTGATCTTTCTATACAACAAAGGGTCCTTGGATTGAAAAAGGTTGAAGACACATTTTCTAGATAGATTTTCTAAATCAAAATAGCATGCTGGGTTTCTCTTTCTGTGCTCAAAACCACAAGTTGTTGGCATCAGGTACACAAAAACACTGAAAACAAGCACTTGCAAACAGACGAGACAGAATAAGCTCTTTAACATCCAGGGTCTGCTGTGATGCAGTTTGGACCACTGCAGAGGTCCTTCTCACTCAGAAAGAGATGTACCACAGATAGAGGGCGCCAAATACTACAACAAAACAGCAAAAGTGCTCTGCGAATAGTGAGAATGGTGTGAATGCAGCAGTCTCATTGACACGCTGCACTGAGGAAACACCACAGAGGAAGAAGGTAGGGGTAAAGCAGACTTTGTGAAATGAGTGTGAAGACGAGGAGAATAGATGTTGGAGGCGGTAAAAGAGAGAAGAGATGGGTATGTATACAAAGAACTGTAATGGAGGGGAAGAAGGGAGAGACAAAAGAAATGTATATTTAGAAATAAAAAAAATCTGAGCACATAAGGAAATGGAAGAGGGAGAAAAGGGGAAGGGAGGGGCCAGTGAATTACAGCAGTGTGTGCTGTGCGTGGTCACCATTCTGAAAACAGAGATGTCATGTTGTCTCTCCTGTAGATAGATGTGCATTGATTGGCTAGTGCATGTCTCTTGTTAAAGCCCACAGCCTCTTCTCCTATCACCTGCAATCAATAAAATCTGTTTATCTCAGTCCACCTCAGTGCCAGCATCCATACTATGATTTTTTTTTATGTGGCCTGTCATTAAAGCCATTTATTTGGAAGTGTAGGTGTGTGTGTGTAAAAATGCTGCTGCTGCCATTCCCCCTCTGCAGTCCTCACATTATTCTCCCCACTCCCCGCTCCTCATTTCTCCCCCTCCTCTCTGTCAGTCTGCACTTGCCCCTCCTCCCTTTACTGGGGTAAACCATTCCTTTTGCAGAGGAATATCTCTCCACCTCCTTTTCTGCCTCCAATCTTCTGGCTCCTCTGCACTGACAGTCCTCCTACCATGTTTTCAATTTTTCTGTCTCTGTGGCTCTCCTGCAAGTTTCCCAGATGTCCCACACATTTCACAATGGCATGGCAGACATTTACAGTGCAAAAATAATTTTCATTATCAGTGTTTTAGCTTGTTTTACCAGTAAAAATATCTAAACTAAATATATTTACCTGAGAAGCATTTTGCAGTTGTGTAAGATTTGTTTTCAGAGAATATATTGTGAATAAAGTTTTTTATATCTTAATGAATGTCACTAAATTTTGATGAAACAAGAAAACCTGCCAATGGGGTAAGAAAAATAAAAATACTTCTGAAAAGATTACGTATTTATTCTCTATCTTAATATTTATTTTGTTTCTTAATGGATTAGTTCACTTTAAAATGAAAATTACCCCATGATTTACTCACCCCCAAGCCATCCAGGTGTATATGACTTTCTTCTTTCAGATGAATACAGTCAGAGTTATATTAATAATCGCCCTGATGCTCTCAAGCTTTATAATGGCAGTGCATGGAAACCACCTGTTTGAAGCTCAAAAAAGTGCATCTATCCATCATAAACATACTCCACACGACTCCGGAGGTTAATAAAGGCCTTCTGAAGCGATGCGTTTGTGTAAGAAAAATATCCATATTTAACATGTTATAAAGTAAAATATTTAGCTTCCGCTAGACCTCCTTCTGTATTCAACTTACGAAGAAAGTGTAACGCCTCTCGCAGGTCAAAATGCATATGCTACGTCCTACGTCTTCTGTATTCAACTTACGAAACAAGCGTAACTGATGTAACTGTTTCGTAAGTTGAATATGGAAGGCAGTGTGGCGGAAGCTAGATATCTTATCAGAGTGATTTTTAATATAACTCAGATTGTTTTCGTCTGAAAGAAGATAGTCATATATACCTATGGCTTGAGTGTGAGTAAATCATGAGGTAATTTTCATTTTAAAGTGAATTAATCCTTTAATTGTTGCCCGTAAAGTGACATACACCCGAGTGAAACAAATTATGAAAAATAAAAACAAATGTGGGACGGGGACTTGGTTCTATCAGTTGTTGATTGGATTTGAGATGTAGACATTGCACTCAAAAATGAATTAAATATTACATTCTGATTAAACATTATGAGGTCAAAAAAAATTTAAAGTAAAAAATAAAATAAGTAAAAAATGAAGCATTAATTAAAAATAAGATCTAAAACATGCATTTACAAAATAGATGCATGATTAATCAGTAAAAGATTGTGCACACCTTTTAAGTATTTAAGAGTGAGTCATTGAATCATTCACTCAAACTGATTATTTTTTTTTCAAAATTCATTTTAAATAATTAAACATTTTTAAATAGACTATAGCAATTAACATTTTTGTCAGGACCTCTAGTAAATCACGTTATTTTGTTTTGTTTTGTGATTCTCAATTTATCCACAATCGTGCAGCTCTATTTCATGCTGACTGAAGTAAATTGATCAAATAAGTAAATTTATCTTATTTTAAAGATGTTTGTACTGGAAAATTAGACAAAAATACTGATCATGAGAATGATTTGTGCAGTCTATTACTTTCAGTTCCTTTCAGTACCCATAAAAAACAATAACAAATGATGAAAACAGATACAAACAAAAACAATTAACCATTTGAATTAAGACACCTAAAAAACAGTTTTAAGGACATCTCTCAAATAGTTGCAGTCAGGTCAATCCTCCCATGACAAATGAGGAGCAGTCAAATGAAGGACTGAGGCACCCTGGGAGAATTAACTAATTCCCCAACCCGATTAGCATGAACTAATTTAACGAGCCCATCTTGTCGTGCCCTCAAAATCCTGATGAGGGACCCGTTTGTGTGTCAAGCAGACACTCCACCATGCACGATGTCACCAGCACTCCACACGTTCTGCTCCAGATACAAGAAAGCTCCAATCTCTCAATCCTCTGATCTCAAATAGGATGTATTGATGGTAAAAATAAGACGTCATTCTGTTTTGAAAAGAAATCAGTTTTCTTTAATATTCTGGAGAAGAAAGTGTCATACCATGTACAAAACATCAATGAAACAATCTGAATACCAACAATTTCTGACACAAACGCATCATATATATATATATATATATATATTTTATTTTATATGTCATATAATATGTCTCTGTTTTGCCTACACCTGACTACAGTGTCTGACAGTCTTCATGCCAACTGGTAGTCGACTTTGTCATGTCGCTTGACTCACATCAGCAAAGCTCCTGTTGCTGAAGTGACTAGAAATGGCCAACTCCATGACAATTAATATCTTTCAGTTTGCTTTCACACTGTAGAGCACTGTATAGGTAAACACACCCTTGATTCTTAAAGGAGACAAACCTCAGCGCTTATGCAAGAACAGAATTGAGAGTTTTTGTATCACTGCAGTCTGGCTCCACAGTTGTGGAGCGAAGTCTAAGAGCATCACTGTTTAAAGATTTAGAGGATGAATAAGGACTCCAGCAGGAGAGACTCTCCTGGAATGAAGTAACTCTTCACCATAATGCCCTAATGCCACTCCTGGGAGTGTAGACACGCTCCTAATGGCTGTTTGCTGCCCACATATCTGCTCTTGTTCCTGTATTCCATTACAAGATCCACCGCCACTATGAACATGTTCGTAACCATCATGACCAGCTTTTTCTGTAAGAAAGACTGAGTGAAATATGACCCCTTGAGATGATGCCTGCAGACTCGATACTGTCAAACTTTCTAAGAACACGCTGAAACATACCATGCAAAAAAGTTGATGTGATGAACGACTTACACAAACTTGAATGTGTGTGGATGCATCTGAATGTTGAGTCCTAAAACCAAGCTCATAAGAGTTAATGGTGTACAAGACACCAATATCTGAGCCATAGAAGAATGAGAATGGATTTTACACATTGGAATGAGTGTACAGTACAACCATGACTTCCCCTAGTGCACCAATAAAGATGATCATGTAAGTTTAACATAGAATTCCATACTGTTTTGGGCCCTACATCTTAATATTTGAGTGTCGGTAAAATTGTTCATATTCTTTGAGGGAAGTTTATAAATGGAACAGGCTCAGTCTGGAGTTCTGCAAAGACTTTTGGCTACTTGTCAGACAATGAATATGAGCGTGAAGCTGCCAACATGAACCATAAGCAATCTCAACCACCAAAAAAAGAAAAAAGTAAAAAAAGAGAATGAGGGGGGAAAACACTATTAGAAGCTTTTTGTATTTTGTTATTTTTTATTTTGACGTTATTTTCAGGACAATTTAGCACATTTAAGTTATGTTTGCATTGTGTAAGATTCTTTTAATCTCTGTTTATTTTTCCTGTGCCTCATTCTCAGTTTGTCCTTTTCACTCATTGAATGCATGGGCCCATGGAAAAAGTCATGAACATGAAGCCAATATCTGTTCACAAAACTTCTCCTAATTTTACTTCTGTACATGGCTTTTATACATGTTTCAGGGGTGGTGTAGCAACTGTCCAATGAGAATATACATTACATCATATCAGATCATGATATAGGAATGTGGTACATATAAAAAAAACTAGTCTAAATATGGTCAACTTCTGGTTGAAAGCACCCTTCTTCCCGGAGCAGCCTTATGGCCCTCTCTAAAAGAATCAGGGACCCTTTCTAGGCTGCTTTCCAAGAAACAGCGCACGCTCGCACGCACGCACACACACACACACATGTTTGTTTTTGTGAAATGTGGGGACATTCCATAGGCGTAATGGTTTTTATACTGTACAAACCGTATTTTCTATCCCCCTACACTACCCCTACCCCTAAACCTAACCATCACAGGAAACTGTGCACACTTTTACTTTCTCACAAAAACTCATTCTGTATGATTTATAAGCCTTTTGAAAAGTGGGGACATGGGGAATGTCCTCATAAATCACCCTCTCCTTGTAATACCTATGTCATACCCATGTCATTATACACATTTGTGTCCTGATATTTCACAAAAACATGCCCACACACACAGAAACAAACACACACATAGTGTAAACATTAAAACGTGTGACGAAACAAGAACAACTCTTCTCCCCTCTCACCCTTGTAGCCTTAAAGACCAGGAGAGAGAAAACAGGGAGAAACAGAGAAAGAAAGGTCAGGCTGATAAGATTTATCTTACACATTGATTTTTAAAATAAAATCAATACATTTTTAAAGACAAAAAAAAATGCTACCATATGTATAAATACTTTTAAATGAATATTTTCATGGTACTGTCATTAAAACGAGACTGTATTTTGCATTTGAGTAATGAATTCTGCAAGAGAAAACTTAAAAGCACAATTGTCTATAAAAATTGTCACAATACAGTTTTTCTACTTTCTTTATGCAATATGTAATACATAGCATATGATCATCAAGTGTACGATTCCAAATTATTTCAAGAGCTAATTGCATATTTACGAGAAATCTTTTCTCTTTGTATACTATTACAGTGGAGTGCGTTCAACACAAGACCAGGTGAAAGCCCACACTCCCTTTAGGATTAGCACAATCATCATCGTTCCACTAAAAATTGCAGAAACTGTTTCAGAAAGCTCAGGAGAACCTCCACTATTACTTGGCTTGAGAACGGTCGAGTAAGTAAGTAAAGCGAGCTATTCCAAGAGGAGCATTTAAGTGTTGCTTTTCCCAGAGACACAGTGTCAGCTCTGTGGGACACGCCTGCTAGATTTCTGCAGGAACTGCCTGCAGAGCAAATACTAAAAAACATGCTCTAGCAAATCATAGGCCTGATGAGATCAAAAAACAATGCATCATGTCTTACAAAACAACAATATTTTGTTGTATCGTGCAGAACACTGCATAGAACACAGAACTGCACATTCTTTGAAGCACGAAAGGTCAAGGCTTTGCTCTTGGATCCCTCTGAACATTGTTCTCAGATCAGCAGTATGTGTGTTGCATAGTGTCATTGTGACAGCTCAAACTAACATAAACTAAAATCTCTTCCAATTCCTTCACAAATCTAAAAAAAAAATATGAAAAACCTAAACTAGTTATGTAATATACATGTTTATTCTGACTTAGGACAGAACACTTTCACTGTCAACGACAGTGAGCTTATTGCGTACCCTCTATACACATTGTTACAGTCAAAAACAAAAGTCTGAGACCACATGTGAAACAAATCAAACGAACATGGGCAATGCCACATTACAGCGGCCAGTCATGTTTAAGGGACGTTAAAATAAAACACATTCTTCTATTGTGATGTATATCTGAGTAAAAATCTGGCTTTTAAATCCAGACATTGTATGAAGCTGCTCCCATCCGTTTTGTGGTTCAAATACTGGGCTTCAAACTTAATAAAAATCTATTCAAAACCACTGAAATCGTGGCACCTGTGCTATGGACAGAGGCGTAGCAGCTGCAGGGGCCTGGGACGCACATCTCCCTACTTCTATATAAAGGTGATTCTGTCCCCTGCACTTTTTTGACACACCACCACCATTACCACCCATGTTGTCTAGTGCTGGTTACTTACAGTAGGTTTGAGTGAACTATCATTCAGCCAATCACAGGTGCGTGTCAGTGTTGCTCTGTTTGTCCTCTTATTAGTTGTCATTTTAATTTGGCAGGCAGGGAACTCATGTTAAATGCCCTGCAGTAAAAAAACAGAGGAAAATAGCATCCTTCTTTCAAATACACCATGTTTAATGTATTTTGCGATCGAATTTCTACAATATGATGAGGTAACGCTAGTAATTATCCTTCCCCAATAAAGAAAAACAAAACAGAATACTTTATTTTCATAACAGCTTTTTGTACATTACTGCTATGTTCTTAACTTTAACTGGTTTGTACGAAAGGCAGGCTTTCTTATCTCCAACAGAGCAGTACTTAAATTTATTGACACGTTAGATTGATAAAGAAAAATCCATGACTGAAAAAATAAAGAGAGGGGTGTGCTTGATGTTAAAGAGGTACTTCACCGCTGGCAAAATGGGCTTTCAATAAAACTTGGCTGCCGCAGAAAACTTGGCTGCTATGCAGAAGAAAGCCGAAAAAAAAAAATAATAATGAAATCGCTGAAAGGCTGTTGTCTTCCCTTTTGCCAAATAGGTAGGAAAACTTCAATACCCATAATGCTCTGGGCATATTGCCATCCAAGGCTACTCCCATCAGTCTGCTATGGATACACTTAACCAGTCGAATAATGGTGTTGACTCATATTGTTCCCGGGTGCAAGAATTCAAAGAGTAAATGTTTAGCGAGAGTGAGTTACTTTTGGTTTCCAGTGAAGGATCCAGCATGTTCTAGGCTGTGGCTAAAGGCTGCAACAGAATCGTAAATACAAAGAGAATAATGAAAATCAACAAAGTTATAAGAAGTATTATGCACGATAAATCGAGAAAAACATCTCAATGTGGTACATGTGAATAAAAGCCTAAATTCATTCTGTTCATCATATAAAACAGTCAAGTCTTCTCTGAAAAACTGGACTAAGCCACTCGATCCATATGGATTAGTTCTGTATGAACGTTTTGAGGCGACAAAGTGATAGTTGTGTGGACTGTCAGTGAGGGACAGAAATGTCTCAGATTTCATTTGAAATATCTTCATTTGTGTTTCGAAGATGAACAAAAGTCTTACAGGTTTGGAACAACATGACGTGAGTAATTGATGATGATTTCTTTTTTCAATTTAGGCGAACTAACCCTTTAAGTGAACGTAAACAGTTGGGACTGAAAGAAAATCAATATATTGCATTAGGTGACAGCAGCCTAATCTGCCTGAAAATCACTCACTGTTCCTGTCTGAAAGACTTTTATAGCTTTAATAAGGATTAATCTATCTTTCATTCATACAGTGAAGTTAACACTATGCCTTTTTACATTTCATTACTTTATTCAATTTCTGTAGTATTTACCCGAATGCTACTTTTAAACATTTCATTAAATGTTCAATGTTTAATAATTCTTAAATTCCAAAAGCTTTCTGTTTTTTTGTTTCAAGTTTAAATTTTAAGGTTTTTTTGTGTTCTCAGACCACACTGTATATCATACATAAACACTGCAGCACAGCATTTAACATCTTGTCTTAGCCAACATGTTGCTGCACCACTGATAAGAAACTACAGAGAGGGTGAGTAACTACTGAAATGAATAGGAATTGCCCATGGTATGCAAAGCTAAAACCACAGCTGAATAACTTTTTTTCTATCATTAATAAATCATCTACAGTTGGTGTTTATGAATATACATAGGCTCTGGGCTAAAAATAGAGGTCTAGATTTGTCTGGAGTATTGGAAACAGAAGGCAGAGTCTCTAGTAAAAGGAGCAATCTGGCCGCAAGCGCGCAAGTTTAAAGAGCAGATGACTGGAGAGGAGATGGGAAGTGGATACAATAGAGGAGGCAGATGTCGTAGTTTAAACAACCAGATCTCTATGCCATCTATCACGTCCCTCCACTACTCACTTCAATATGCTACTACAAAATGTTCTGATTTTCTTTCATCTATCAGGAGAAAATCCCTTCTTTATATTCCAGCCATTTCTGTATCCTCATTCTCTTCACTCTCTTTCTTCATATCTCTGTTTTCTCCTCTATCCACATCTTTCATTAGACATGAAGTGACCTAATTTATTTGCACCGTGCAGTACACCATGAATATTACAGACCGCACTGTCATACGCACTTCATAGTTTACAGGACTCCCACTTTTCCCTTAATCTTGCTGTCATATTCTCATTGTTCTCTTTTTCTCTCTCCTCTGTCCATCCCTCTGTTCCTGTCATCTTTCATCATGAATAATGAATACAAGTGCAAATAGGCCATATCTGACTAAACACACTTAGTCAAAAGCCTGACCTCTTAGACGCAAGACCACTCAGCAAAATTTTCAAAAATGATACTTATTTTCTTTTTGTTGTCTTTAAAGCGTTGTTTTAATTGAATGCTTTTTGCATAGATTTTTTTGCCTGTGTCATAAAAAGCAGATTTCCTGTTTTAAAATAAGCAAATCGATCATAAAAATATGAATTAGGGTGAATTCAGGTTAATTGGGACTCATTTTCCCAGTCATCTCAATGGCAAAAAATGTCCCAACCACCCTGAATTCACCCTACATTTCAAAACCATTATCTAAACAAAGAGACAAGAGTGGAATAAAACCATTATCTCAATCTAAACAAAGAGTGGAATAAACATAAACCATTTCAATATTTTTTGTATGAAACTTATTTTTTGCACAAATTACTATTGCCTCTGTTGTGGCATCAATTCTACCATGACCAGCGAATTTCTAACCCGATAAAGTTTTCTTTAGAAGTGTAGAATACTTAATCACCCAGAAAACAACACTATCAGTGAATAGCAGCTTAAGATGAAATATGAAATGTGACAAAAATCAAGGCAAATATCGCTTGTGAACAAAATATTTTTAATTTATACATCATTTCCAGTCAAACTGTCAGTGTCAAATTATGCAAAAGTGTGAAAGTAGCAGTGATTCTACTTTTTGACACAAGGCCAAAATTGTACAAGTTTTGCCTCCAAATATTGTCTAGTATAAGTAAGACAAAAAATACTATATTCTGAGATGGAAATGTAGTAAGATTGTCTAAGAAGTGACAAAGAAAGGTGCAAAGTGTGTTTGTCAGTCAAAGATTTAAGAGAATTAACAATAAAAGTGCAAGCATGATGGAAGAGTCGAAAGAAGTACAGTAGGATTAAGGGAAGGAGAAGCAGCACTTCCGACAGAAGATTACAACAGACTATTAGCATCAATTAACTGGGATGTATAAAGCCCTACAGACAGGTCTATACTAATCAGAGCTCGGTGATGCATACATGACCTAACTATGCTACAGAGATAGTGATATTGAGACAGGAAAAGAGAAAGAGACAATGTGAGAGAAAGAAACTAGCAAAAGCAGGACAGTACATCAGAACAGAACATTTTAACATCTGAATTACCAGGATTGTTAATTCAGAAAGGAGAACGTGCAGAAAAACTCTGCCTTCATAAAAAGCAGCATTCAGATCCCAAATGTACAACACACTATTGAGTCAGCTCACCTGCTCTTTCTCTACACTGCATACAAAGGAATGCTCTAGCAGCCATAAAAACAATGTCATTGTTAAATTTTCAGGCAACATTGCTATTTTAGGTTTAATGCACATGGAATGCAAGTCCCCAGTGTATTTTTCAGAAATAAGCAATTCTGTACAGTGATTGTTTAAAGGAACACTCATTAAAAATTTCACCATTGAAGAAATGAAATAAATAATTTTGAAAAATGTTTAAAATTAGGTACGCTCATGAAGACACCAGTCATGAGAGGAGTTATTTTACACAGAACAGGGCCAATTCGCATTCCATAACAATTTTCCATATACTGTGATGTACCTTCCTACCTCACACAGTAAACAAGGGAAGGTATTTACGAGAGAACAGAGAGACAGTAAAAACATTCTTAACTCTTACTGAATTAAAGGATTAGTTCACTTTAAAGTGAAAATTACCCCAAGCTTTACTCACCCTCAAGCCATAGGTGTGTATGACTATCTTCTTTCTGATGAACACAATCGGAGATCCGAGCTTTATAATGGCAGTGAACGATACCAACGAGTATGTCTCCATCCACATCCATCCATCATAAACATATTCCACACGGCTCCGGGGGGGATAATAAAGGCCTTCTGAAGTGAAGCGATGCATTTGTGTAAGAAAAATATCCATATTTAACAAGTTATGAAGTAAAATGTCTAGCTTCTGCCAGACCGCCTTCCGTATTCAACTTACAAAGAAAGTGTAAACTGGTGTCGCGCCAGTTACGCTTTTTCTGCAAGTTGAATAGGGAAGGCGTAGGACCGACGTAGCGTAAGCTTTTTGAACTGTGAGAGTTTTACACTTTCTTCGCAAGTTGAATACGGAAGGCGGTTTATGATGGATGGGTGTGGATGGAAGCACTTTCTCAGCTCATATCGCTCACTGCCATTATAAAGCTTGGATGCATCAGGATATTTTTTATTATATCTCTCCGACTGTGTTCATCAAAAAGAAGAAAGTCATATACACCTAGGATGGCTTGAGGGTGAGTAAAGGGGTAATTTTCATTTGAAAGTGAACTAATCCTTTAAATTTGACTCATTCAAGCTCTGTAGGAAACGTTTAACTACACAGATGTTGTTTGCAGTTATATGAATGCGACACCTTGTATGGATATGAAAAATGAGACAATGGATAGGCTTTATGAATTAGAACTGCAGCATTCAATACACTAGTAGATAATTTAATACAAACAAAAGCAGATACTTTACATTTAAAGAAATCCTTTACTTGAGTTTTCTTAAAGAGCTTAGTTTAGGCTTTTTTCCCCCAATAAGTAAATTAGGCTTTTATGATCTCAAACATCTGTTTGGCTTAAAACAGAATCTGCTTTCTCCTGCACACCATACAGTGAATAGCATGTAAGTAAGTGTGAATATAATCGCAGTGTGTAATGATGTGTAGCTCCCTCAGGTCACATAGCAGTTGTCTGTTTCTGCTTGGTTTCAGCAGTGACTGGTAAGTGTCTATTGTGCGTGTACATGTTGCTGCGAGCCACAAATTCTGCCTTCACTGCAGAGATATAAGAATATCAGAGAGAGAGAAAGATGGAGTGGAACTAGATACTGGCAATGCAGAGAATGTTTATAGGGTTCATATAAAAAAGCGCCCTCTTTATGTCAGAGGTGGAAGTGCGGGTCTCCGAGGTCTGGCATGGGAAAACTGAGGCCCCGCTGTTCTCCCCATACAGCGCTCATGTTTCTGCCTGTTGTTGCTCCCTGCACCCCAGGTCTGTTCTATTCATATCCAGCAGCGCTGTGTGTGAGAGAGAGCGAGAGAAAGAAAGAGAGAAATCCTGCGCTAACCTAATCTGCTATATGCCAGTGCACTGCAGCATTTGCCTGATGCAACTGCACATACGGACAAGAATGTTGTGAATCACATATGCAAAATAAAAAAGCACACATGCAGGTGAAGACATATTAGGAATCATTACGGAGCGCAGAACACAGTGAGAGAACACAGAAAAACAGTCACGCAGGGTCATGTCCAGCAACATCACAACAGCCGGTGGCAGATACAACACTGGCAACGGTTGTGCAACATTCTCATAGCAAGATGGTAAAAATGCTTAGACCTCAAATAGATTACAGGTAAAAGCGTATATATATATATATATATATATATATATACATACACATATTTCCACATATGAAGATATATTGGTACCTCAAAATGAAGTTTATCGCATTAAATTGTTTATATTAGCATAAAAATGTAATTTAAAATTGTTTAATGGACTTGGTGTCTATTTATATTTGTCTGTTTATGTTCTTAAAAAATCATTGTCTATTCAAAATTCCCAAATCAAACATCACAGTAAACATCACAGCATATATGTGGACTCAAGTTGCTGTTTCAGAAAAATGATTAAACCTTATGGCTATGTCAAGCAAAAAAGGCACTTACTTTTTTTTTCAGAAATTCATTCTTCACCTACAAACACTGACCTTTCAAAAACTGTTCCCACTATTCACTCCATTCAGTAAAAAGAGGCCAACGACACAAAGAGGCCATTTCTGCATGCCATCTTTACTAAAGTGGCTCATGATCATGAAACTATATGGAAAAATTAATAAAATTCAAACATGTAATCATGCATACTTTGAATAGTAAAAAACAGGCTTGTAAACTTTTCAAAAGAGGAGAAAATGCAAAATGTGTTTTGTTGTTGATATCAAAGACTGTCCATCCAATAAAAGGTCCCACTTTACATTAGATGTCCTTAACTACTATGTACTTACATTTAAATTAATAATTTGATACAATGCACTTACTGTGTAGTGTGTACATACATGTTTTACATTGTACTTATATTTAAAAAAAATACCTGCATATAATTACATATGTAATTAATTTCTGTAATTAAATAATTACAATTTTGACCCTTCCCATACACCTTAAACTACCCTTAAACCTACCCATATCACTATATATATAGTATATATAATCTTACCTGTATCCCACCTCAATAGCAGCACAAGTGTTTTGAAATACGACATGGGCACATATTTCTGATGTAAGTACATAGTAGTTAAGGACACCTAATATAATGTGTGACCCAATAAAAATCACTTGTCACTTGATAAAGCAAACAGTGTTTATCTTAGTGGCTGGTAAATCACACTTCTGCCTTTGTTCATGCATTTACAAAAGGTTAACCTAATTTTGCTATTCAGCCTAAAGGTGCAGTCACATCTACTGCTGCTCTGTGAAATTTAGCATGTGAAATCCGGTCATTGCAGTAGGAATCTGTACAATCTGGAATTTTGCACGACGGCAAAAGATTTCGATTCAAGTTTTTTTCATGCATATTTGCTGCATTGACCAACATAAAGTTGCTTGGTTTGAAAGTATCTGTGCTTAACTATTGCTTGCTTTCTAATCTAGCTGTCTAATAAACCTGCCATCGTATTTTACAAATAATGCTGGCTCTGTGACGAATTGCTTTTGTTCCTATATTGTAAGTTGCTAGTTAATATTGTTGCATGTTATTGGGTCTAATATGCAGTAATAAATTTTGGTACATGTTTTTTTTGGGGGGGGGGGGNCATTAATGCCTTTATTGGATAGGACAGTCAAGGAGAGACAGGAAGCAATAGCAACTTGGGTCGTCTAAAGCGCTATTGCGCTATATGTCAAGGCTATGGCTTTACATGATTGTAAAGACAGTTTTGTTTACCTCTGTACAAAAAACACTTTTGGTATTGTGTTGGCTCATCCAATATAAAATCTGGATCCTTAAGCAAAACCAGTTGAGAATCACTGATCTAATCAAGCACATGCACATCATAAACACGCACACACACGCCTCTTGGGGGGGGTAATTCTTGGTACCACTCAGTGCTTTGCGGCTGATCACTGTACTGAATCAGCACGAAAAAAATCAATAGGATAATTTAAATGAAAAACAAAGAGTGGTGGAGAGGATTTCATTATAAATCAATTGATAAATCCATCGACTAAAAGCATCTCATTTAATATGTCAGAAATGTGCAGCCTTCTGCTATACGCATACCAGAGGACACACAGGGGCTTACCGGACAAAATATCATACTTGTCCACTAATGCAATCTGCTAAGCAAGCATGTTAGTGAGACGGAAAGGGAAAGGTAGAGAGGGAGGGGGAAGCATTCTGGAGCGTCACAGTAATGTATCGCCTCAAGCCCTCTCCCTCTTTTGCCTTACTGCACCATAATGACATGAACCAACGGATACCCAAGGTGGAAAACAGATGGAGGAGGGGCCCGAGAAGAGAAATGGGTGGGAGAAAGTAAAAGAGATGGGAGAGTGGGATGCTGAAACGGTCGTTTGCTAAAGAGAACCCATCCATAATGCAAAAACAACCTATAACCGGCATCAAACCCACTTCGAGTGTGTGTGGAGATGCATAAAGGGGTTAGCGGGCATGATGATGGAAACAACAGAAGAGCACACCGCTGATGAAAAGACATCAAATGAATGTCGAGGGGGAGACGGAGGGATGTGAAATGCAGAGGAGGGAACGGCGATACGGGAGGAGGGGGAGAAGCGAGTGGCGGCTCGTTCTGCTGTGTAAGAAGCAGCTCTGTGCGACAAGCACTGATTGGTTGGGGATTCTGTGCAGTGGCTGGTGCGGAGCTTTGTAAAAATGACACGGACACCTGCCAGTTCCTCCTCCTCTTTCCTGCAGCACACAGCCAAGGCCGTATAGCACTAGGCTGCCAAGCTGAGATCCCCCCGATATCGTCAGCGAGAGGCTCTGGTGCAGGGCTGCTGGGAGCACAGTCTCACACACACCTACACGGCACAGCGATATAACAGCTACAACGGGAGGGATGAGAAAGAGGGTTTAGGGAAATAACTGGCAAGCGTGAGGTTGTACTATGGATTCATACTGTATATTGTAATGTATGCGCTACAATATGTTGATTCAGCTAACTATGAGAACTCATGGGTACATCAAGTAATAAAGCCATACCTGTAAAAAAAATATGGTAACTAAAAGGTTCAATTTGTTGAAATGAAGTTAATACACTAGATACATGAACTTACAATGAACAATACTTTTTAAGCCTTAATTAACCTAAACTAGTGGTCCTCATCTCTTATACATTTTATAAATATACTAAATATATATATATATATACACACAGTGCACACACACATACATACATAGACAGTTATGCCAAGCTCTAAAATATTTTGTTAGGTAGAAATTTTAAAACAGTGGGGGGTCGCGTCGGGCCATTTTGTGTTTGCAAACAGCATTGACGTTTTTTGGGGGGGCGGAGCCTACCTAGTGCCAGAAAATGACAGTTCTGCAGTGGCAGTCTGTGGAAGCCACAGAATAAAAAAGTTAATATTGAGTTTCTATCTCACAATTCTGACTTTTTTCCCCTCAGAATTGTGATATAAACTCACAATTGTGACTTATAAAGTCCAAACTGCAATACATGCAAATGCAAGAAAAAAGTTGTGAGATAAAAATGTTATATGTTTAAAAGTGATCTATGTAAAATGTTATAGGTTTAATTTTTATTTCATGCTGTAACTGCTATGTATGCATGTTCCCTATGAACTGCAAATGTAAATTATAGACTTACTGTTTACATCAAATTCATGCTTTAATAGTAGACTAATCATTTCAGGTGTCATTAGTCTGTGACTTGCAACTTAAACATCTGTGTTTAGCTTCAAAGAGCGTCTTCAACGATGGTATTCTATAAAAACGAAGACTATATTTTTTGCATTGTGATTCTGACATCCAAAGGCACAACAAAAAATGTTTCTCTTATTTTGTGGATTTTGCCCATTTTCCTCCACTTGTTAATGTTGTTTTATGCCACCACTATGCGCACGCAGCTGCAAGTGACGTAACTGTGACGTCTGCTCCAAATTGGTCTATAACAACACCCCTTAGCTGTTCTAAAATCACTGTAAACCACTTTCATTTTCATTCTTCCCACTACCAGAGATACTTTTCTCTGTGTATGGATATGACATGATACACACGGGTGAATGACATAAGGACATATATATATACAATTTCCAGTGAAATCCGTCCCGGCAGCTCTAAAATATAAATCATTATTTTAGGTTTATGAGAGTGTATTTGGGTGAAGTAAAAACATGGTTTGGAAGATGTATTTTGTATTTGCACTCTCTCATTAATAATGTTTTCTTATTTATTATTAAAAAAATTATATGGTGTATCTTTAATAATATAATATAATAAAAAAATATGCTGCACAGTCTATATGCCATATATCACGTTTCCACAACTTAATATGTAGTGGACCAAACATTTTCCTTCATGGTCACCATAAGTTCATGAGACCTGATGCAGTAACTAATGTTACATACAGATCTAAATCATTTCAATTTTAATATGACTGAATCAAATGAATTGCTTTAGGTTACAACAATAAACATAATTTTTTAAAAGTCAGATCTGGTAGAAAAATATCTTAATCTGTATTCACTTTTTAGAGTGCATTAAGCTTTACCTGAGAGAAATTGAGAAGTAGATGTAGGGTAAAACGCTATTAGACATCTCTTATTAGCATAAAACATGCAGGATTGCCTCTTGCTGTGAGGTGTATGTCTGTGATGTCATCCTCTACGGAGGCCATTCTCATTACACTTTACATATTGATCTCCTGCTGTCAGCTGAACAGCTGAGTTTACATGAACGAGGCTGTGCGAGAGCTTGTGTATTTGTGATAGCATTTGATTAGAAGCATAATATGATTGAATGAGAAAAAAACAGTAGATGAATGAAACAAGATAAAAGAAAAAGTGGACAGTGAGAGAGAGGGAGTTCTGCCGCAACAGCCATCTGGGAAGAGAGCAGGACAAGCTGTGCTCCACCCTCAACCCATCTCCATGTCCCTCTCTCTCAAGATTTGGCAGGACACCAGGGTGGGGAGAAGGCCAGAGCCCTGGAACCCCAATGGATCAGCATCTGGTACCTCCACCACCCAGAGAAAGAGAGAAAAAGTGAGAGAAAATACATATGAAAGAGAGTGAGCGAAAAAGTCTCAAACATATTTTTCTATTGTTATTTTTCCCCTGAGGCCTACTTAACGCACCAACAGATGCTGACCAACAGCAACAGACACTTTGTTGGCTTTTGTCATATCAGTTTGCTACCCCTTGTTTTCGCAAGTGCCAACATTTTCCATCTACATTTTCCTGTCCATCCTCTCACCTGAATTGTCAAATTTTTTGTTGTTGTGCCTTTAAGACACGACCCCATCGCATATAAAATGAGCACATGCACATTTTCGACATCCAACCCGGCCCACATCCAAGTGTGAGATCAGAAGCCAGGCTCACGCCACCCTGCAGCCGATTCTTAAGATTTTATTGGTCATGTCAGTCACTGTAACCAATGAAATTACCTGCAGGGCGGGATTTCTGGTGAAGTGGTTTAGTGTGGAGTCGTGAGAACGGCGTGACTTCTGATGTCACACTTGGATGTGGACGGGGTTGGATATCCACCGCAGGCTGTAGCGAACCCTCCTTGACATTTTCTCAGCCAAATCTAAGGGTCTGATTAGCATATTAAAAATACATTTCCATAATGTACCAGGAAAAGCATAAAGTTTTACAAACTTTTACACATTACAAAAACTTAGAAAGTTAAACTTAAAAAAACTTTAAAAGAAAATGGAAATTGGAAATGTTGCATTGGCAACTAACTGAAATAAAATGAGTTGAAGTACTAAAATTAGTCAAACTAAAACTGAAATTTAAAAAAATAAAGCTAAATAGAAATCAAAAACTAATAAAAATGACAAAAGTTCAAATAAATACTACAATAATATATAAATAATACAAAAATAACACTGATCTTATTTCTGACTTGTAGGCCAAACTACAAGTTACATTGGGTTTTCACTGTACGTTACAAGCAAAATTTGATTGCTTGTGAAATGACCCCTTTATCAAAGTCAACAAAATCAAGCTTCATGTAGCCGTGTCCTAGCGGTTAGTGCATGTGCTGCAGACACACTACGTCTTGGTACTAATGCAGGTGATACATGTCTGATTTCCTCTTTTTTTCACCAATAACTTCCTGCGCTCTCTACTACCTCTGCCAAAACAAAAAAAAAGTGTTAACAGAATCAATTAGATTAGACTTATAAACGGCAACTAACATGCCTTCTGAGTGCAAGACGTTGGAGCGTTAGTCCAGGTCTTTATGAATCCAGTTACAGTCACACTGCACAGACAGAAGCAAACTCAAGCGCCAAGGTTATGTGGCATGTGTTCTCTGGATCCTCCTGATAACCACCACATGGACACAAATAATGATAGAGGCCAGAGGCTAAAGTAAATTTAACAAGACGTTAATGGCAGCATATAGTGACTTGGTAAGTACATATCATTTGGAATAAATGAAGGATAAAGGCGAGCCCATTGTCCAAGAGAAGAGAAAAACAAACAAACTAAGGCCAGAATACAAGTCTTTCACTCAAAACGCATGCTTGCTGCACAGAAACAAGAAGAAAAATTGAAGTAAAATGTGAACATAATAATTTTCAGTCATTAGTAATGTTTAGAACTTTTTTATTCATATAGTACTAATATTTATGTTGTACATACCTATAAATTTACAAGCTGAATTCTTCTTGTATGATTTAAAGCAAATACTGAATTGATGTTCAAAGTGAAAAGTGTTTACAGGGCAAAACTAATATGATATTCATTTAAACACCAAACCCTACAATTCAACACTCTCATGTTACATCAACATGTTTCATAGCAAACATGCTTCATTCAGCAAAGGAATAATATCCTGAACAGCCAGATGTTATAATGTCTTACACATAAACACTCACTCACAGGCAGAGGTCAGTTGTGCCACTGTAGCAGAGCTTTCTCTCTCTCTCTCTCTCTCATACACACACACAACAGCTCAGCACTTTAACAGATTAATTACAGTCACTGACTGACAGGATGGAATGAACCCTCTCAAATCAGCGCAAAAGAAAAGCAGCAGACACAGCGGCTCTTACAAACACAGACATACTCAAACAATCCACCTGATTACTTCTTTCCTACAGTGATGTCCAAAAGTCTGAGAGAACTACTGAAAATGTATTTTGCATTAACACAAAATTTGTCATTGCAAATTCTATTGTCAGAATAATAATTTGAGCGAAACACTCAGAAAATCTTAGTATTTGGTTTGTCCTCCTTTTCCACTTGAGCTGCATGAACTCCACAAGTTTGAGTAAAACCACCTGATGTTCTCATGTTCTCCAAAGAGCATCTTCTCCAACATCTAACCGTTTGTACATAAGAGTTGCATTCGTGCAGTACAGACTGCATATGTGTGAGAAAACTTCCTCATGTCTGTGGTGCGAGTGTGGATTGTGGTGTGGTGATTGGCAGCTCAGGGAGAGTAAAAGATGAACCTTTGAGACTGAAGATGAGTATATTGCATAACAGTAGTTGATGTAGAGTGATCGAAGTAGCTCGGGGATATAGACAGAGAGTGAAAGAGAGAAAATCTACTGTTGAGTTTTTTTTTTTATTGTGTGTGTGGTTGGGGGGGGGGGGGNATCTCATTGATAAAAACACAGAGGGTCTCAGCCTAATGGAGGACAAGAGAGTGACTCACATTCCCACCAGATTCTAACGTTCTCTTTCTCAAATCCACATAAACATCTCTCAGGACCCTTTGGAAATGTTGAGGCTACAACAAAGAGGTAAAGAAGAGAATTTCTAGAGCCCGTTCACTCAAGGAATATATAAAGATATTTATATTATCATTCTCAATAAATATGACATCCCATGTTAGGTTTGTGTGTTAAAAATAACGCGTGTAATTTCTGCACACAAAAAATTTAAACAAATAAATAATAAAAAATAATTTGAAATGAATCTATTTTTAATTACAGTCTCAAAATTTATTATGATTATTTCTCTTTTTAAGGTGCATAATGTCAGCACAATAATAGTAATAATAAAATTCTATTTATTTATTTTTATTATATAGTTAAAAAAATTATATAGTACATATCTTGACATATTTATTATATACTATATACCTTTATTGTCTTTGTCCACTTGTGTTTAGCTTACATTATTGAACCTACAAATTGTCTAACTCTTTGTCCAAAACTGCTCATGTACCGCACATTTGAAGTATTGACAAACACGCATGCAAAAATCATCTAACTCCCTGACATAAACAAAACCACACACACTCGCTCCATCGAGGTGAAACAGAGGAAATAAGTAGCACAGCATTTTTTTCTGCTTAGTATTCGATCCTGATAACTGCAGTACACTACACACATTTGTCCTTGCAAATTTTCCACCTCCCTTCCTCTCTTCATCATTGCGCTCCTTTTAATCACTCTTTCCCAGTCTCTGCTCCTTGCATGTCACTTCTCTCTCCCGGTCTGGGCCATAGTTTGGCAGTGTTCTCCTTCTCTCTGTAGTCTATGCCATTAGCTGGGATGATAGAGTGCCTTTGCCTTTGTCCTTAATTCAAGTGAGAGCCCCACTCTGAGAAAATGCTAAAAGCTAGCATGCAGTAGCTAGTGCCAAATGCACAGAGACGCACAATGTACGCACATACTATTGAAGAAGAAAAACACCCAGATGTGGAAGTGCACATACATACACCTACAATTTAGACACAGCAATTTCACCAAAGAGTCAATGTTATTATCTCAGAACTCTTTAAAGGGGACCAATTATACTCCTTTTTACAAGATGTAATATAAGTCTCAAGTTTCCCCAGAATGTGTCAGTGAAGTTTCAGCTCAAAATACCCCACAGATCATTTATTATACCACGTTGTAAATGCACATTTTTGAGTGGAAGGAAAAACATGCTGTTTTCGTGTATGTGCCTTTAAATGCAAATGAGCTGCTGCTCCCCACCCCACTTTCCAGAAGAGGGCGGAGACTGTACAACTTGTGCCTCGGATACGCTGCCAAAAACGAACAAAACATCTGTTTGGTTTTCATTATCATCTCTATCACGATCACGCTCATGTGACATTGCAGCTCTTCGTCATCATGAAAGTTAATTATTTAAACTTATGATATATGGTTTTCTGAGCGCACACATCCAAAGCACGTGCACAGAAAGCTGGCTGTCAGAGGTTTCCGGTGAGTATTAAAATGATTTCTCTTACACGTCTTATTGCACTCAAGCTGTCAAATACAGGTAATGTCAAAAACATACAAAGTTCACATAAACAGTCAGTTATGTCTGTGAACGTAAACAGCAAGGAAAGTAATCGCATGTGTATATTAGATCTGTGTATCAAAGTGACAGCAGCATAATCTACAATACTTACTGCTGTACATGCTGTTAACATGAACCAAACAACAAAAGAAAAACAGAAAATCACTCACTGCTCTTGATTAAATAACTTTAGTTGCTTTAATAAGAATACATTTCTTACTTGAATGCTGCTGTTAAATGCTCTGGTGAGGAGATAAACATGGCGGACTGTGTACAGCTCACTCAGGGGAGGAGCTAAGCCAACAGGGCAGATTCCGTCGCCAGTCGTGGGCAGGATTTTTACCATTATAGGCTGGTTGTTTACACACAAAAGTGAATTTTGCACAATAAGTCCCCTTTAACACACTGCAAAACAATTATTTTCCTACCCACCAAAACTGGTTTCCTGGTCTTCCATCTCTATTGACTGGTTTTAGAGCTTAAATCAACTAGGACCTGCAAACCAGTTTGTTTGTTTTTTTAGTTTTTTTCAGAAAGGTAATCAGTATTTTTGTCCTGTTTCTCAGTAAAAATGTAAACATCATTAAAACAAGATTAATTTACTTTAAAAAGCATTTGCACATGCACTTTTTGGAGAAAAACGTCCAGTTGCAGTCTGTGTGCGTAAAAATTCTCAGAAAAAAAGAGACGGTTGTAATCATATAACCCTGTATCTTTCATTCATACTCTGGTCATCTTTCCTAAGTATCTGTAAGCATTAGCAAGCTGTCTTGGTCATTTTAACCTTATTAGAAAGTTTTGCACATAAGGAAAGTAATAGTACTGCTCAAAACATGTATAAAATCATGCATCGGCCATAACAGTAGACTGATAAAAGATGTTTTGTTTTACAGTTAGCGGGTCCCCTCATGGGGGTCGACATGTTGAGATCTGATCATATGACCAGCTAAATGCTACTTACTTTATCTTAGGCCCTGTTCCAAATGGTACCATAAACACTTGGGGTAATGCCACTTTGATTGTCAGGAACAAGTCTTCTGCAGAGCTCGCTTCAGCGAGGGGTCGGCAAAACTGTGCATCGAGGGTGCATATTGACCACAATGAAGCTTCATACTTGTTGGTCCCGTTCACTGCCACTGTAAAGCTTGGAAGCGTCAGGATATTTATTAACATAACTCTGACTGTGTTCATCAGAATGAAGAAAATCAAATACACCTAGGATGGCTTGAGGGTGAGTAAATCTTGGGGTAATTTTCATTTTAAAGTGATCTAATCCTTTAAGGGAACATAGTGAGCATCGAT
Organism: Anabarilius grahami; assembly: GCA_003731715.1. Taxonomy (NCBI): domain Eukaryota; kingdom Metazoa; phylum Chordata; class Actinopteri; order Cypriniformes; family Xenocyprididae; genus Anabarilius; species Anabarilius grahami. Next base: position 1,267,421 of record RJVU01080352.1, on the reverse strand, counting down.
GCTCCCTGGATTTAATGGTGCATTGTGGGAGCGAACGTTTCAGTGCACTGGTTGGATTTTGCCATTGGGACAGCCCTTAAAATGGCCGACTCCCCGATCAGTGCCCTGACTACTGAACTAGGAAGCTGAATGAGATGCACCCCAAATCTTTGATGCCAATCAGCTAACATTACAGTATGTCAGCCATCTTTACTCTTTCATTGCCCAATGCTCCTGTTTTTTTGTGTTTTTGTTTTGTTTCTTTCTCTATATCTCCAACGAGAGCATCATCTCTCCATTTACCACCTTATCTTTGCTCTCATTCAGTCTTACTCCCTCATTTCTCATTTGCAATTCCCCTCTCCCTTTCTTGCTCCTCCATCCAGCATGCTGCAGTATTACCACCATCAGCATCTTATGAGCGCTGCTCTTTCTCTCCTCGGTTCCAGTGCGCTCACACAGACATACGAACATGTAATCTAGCCACATCCATGGGGAAAAGGGTTATCTGAAACTGGCAGGCAAAAAAAAATTGTGTTTCATAGTAATAGTCTGGTGTGTGTGTGTGTAATGGAATGGCAGTGTCTTCTTGGGTTTAGCATGACAGAAAAAGGATATACTATATATAAAGTAAAAGTGACATGATACATTACAGCACCACACTTATTCCCTTCCCCCATTCTTTCTTTCTTTTTCTCTTTCTTTCTTTACTAACCCTCTCTTTCTCTTTCCCTTTCTAACTCTCCTTCTCATTTGTAGTCATAGATCAGTTTCTTCTGCCTTGTGCAAAAATGAAGTCTTGTGGGAGTGTGCCTGAGAAAATGCAAGGGATTTGGTGGGAAATGGAGGGGTGGGGGTGGGAAAAGAGAGATAAAGGGTGTGTGTGTCATATATGCCGTTTCCATCAGAGATCGCAGAGTCCCTCTTGTGACTGTTTTGAATATATTTTTCATGTGCCATGAGCACAGTCATCCAAATAAATGTTTTCACTCCCGTTTGGGAATGTGTGTCAGTTTTTGTTGCTGTCAGTATCACTAACAGCATTAAAGGGGTGGTTCACTGTTTTTTTTTTCTAGGCTTGACTGTGTTAATATGGGGCGCAGTTTAACATGTCTTAATGTTTCTTTTTTTTTTTTTCATATATTTTACCTTTATTCTATGCCGCTGTTTCCCTTCTCCTAAAAACGCTCTGTTGAGATCCTGGTTCTATGAAGCCCCTCCCTCAGAAAGAAGATGTTTAGAAGCAAAAACGCATTGGTCTTTGTTTACGTCCTTGATGCAACAAAAAAATAGCAACATAATACATTTAAAAGACATGTAAAAACAATAAAACGTACTTATGGATAATTTGAGACAAACGATTATCCATCTTATTTTAAAGTAAGAGCATCTGTAGCCATTTTTAACTTGAATGTGCAAGGCTTCTGATATAAGCTGGTTCCAGTTATTTTAAATGATGTTACAAACTGGTATTTGTTAAAGGCACACTATGTAAATTTTCATCGCTAGAGGTCACCTATTCAAAACAAGGGCATAGCTTGATGACACCGAGACTGAATGCGGAATCTCAGGAGTTGTCGTCTCCACCTCACAGCCGAGTGATGTTGGTGATGAACGAGGCCACTGGAGCGATTGCTAATGAGAGACGAGTGCGACACACACGCCTCGAGAGCAGCGGAACTTTTATTATGCCGCAGTCATCGCTTCCGCTTCTTCCGGTCAAGCGTATGTGGGGTAACGCAGTGCTGTTTATCATATTAGATACATTTGAGTGTGTTAAAAATGATGTTATAACGTTACTCTGTGCGTTCGCTCGCCGGCTCCTATGAGACACTTGTTGCACACTGCAGTGAGCTAGATCGATATTTGAATATCATGTTAATAAATGCTGGATGGCTTGTGCTGATAACTGGCATGCAATTCATTTCAAAACATATTGTATGACGGAGAAAATGCTGTATTACTGTTACTAAAAATAAAGCTGCATCTGATTATGGTATGTTAGCTACACAAAATAGTGTTTTTCTCTGAGGCATGGTAAAAACATGCAGTCGCAGAAAATCAAGAAAACGAGATTCAAACAATAAGACTAAACATGTTGAGCTATATAACAATAATTTGTTTTCTGTCTATAAATGTAACCAAACAGTTTTTCCTTGTCTAATAAAACATGTAATATATTAAAGCATCTTAAAACCGGAAATCGGCGGATGTCACTGATAGGCAACGCACGGTCCGTGTCCTGGTTAAAATTGCTTATTTCTCTGGAATGAAACATTCTTGGAAACATCTGGGATAAAGGACACAAGTCAACAAAATATATAACAATGTTCTAGTGTTTTTTGGATATTTTAATCCAAAAATATTACATATTGTGCCTTTAAGTTATAATATTATTTTAATTCATTATTGTTATCACAAACACACTGGTTTGTAGCACAAATGGTTTTACCACTCACTGCATTTTGTTAGTCTTCTAGTCATTTATCTACAGCAGCTAATTAATCAGACGTCTCACACATAAAAAAATAGCTTACTGTACTTCCACATTAAAAATAAGGTGTATAAATAAACATTTAATTACTAAATCTACAAAACAAAAAAGTTCAATAAAATAATTTGCTTTGTATTTTTATGTTAGCTTATCAAAATGCTAATGACAAACACCACTGAAATCAAATGAGAATTGAGTCTCCTGTATGGAACAATAGAAAAAAAATCAACACTTCACCTGCAAACAAGCAGCAGCCTGCTAAATACAAAATAAAAATTATGTCCATGGGTCAAAAGAGATAAAGTCCCGACAGGCCCACATGGACCTCTGGGAGGTGTATAGGGCTGGAATACAAGGCTTTTCTTTTCTGTTTTTACCCGGTTGTTCCCCTGTGACCACCGAGTGCTCGAGGGAACAGGGTTTTCCATTTGCCCTGTGAACAAAATGCTGAAGTGGTGCAGAGGTCAACCAAAATGAGCAGGGTTTCTGGACATTGCTGGCCATCCTATGCTTATTTTGGCAGTAAAATTGTCTTGTTTCACACTGATAACTTGTTGGCTCTGGCATTGGCTGGTCTTCAACACCTATTTAAAATTCAAAGTAGGAGCGCTGCACTGCATATGCCTGCATATACGAGATCACTGGCTGACTAGACTTCAGGGTGAATGACCGGCTCACTGTAGTCTAGTTGGGGGGAGGGGGTGTTTAGAAAGGACCAAAGCAAAATCACTTGAGCCAAGAGAAGATGCCTTGTAAAAGCAAATATGCTGCAACTCAAACAAAATCATTCACCGGCGAACTGGACCGCAAACACTGAGGGGGGAAAAAACACACACACACTGCGACTGTAGATTCAAGCTCATCCAGCGCTCTACATCTTATTCACCGATTTATTGGTCTCAGCATGACTGGTTCAATAAGCTTTATTATCATGCATTTTGCTGCTGCAACGTGTGGCTAGAAGACATGTGCGGCAAAGATACCGCATAAAACCAGGTTGCCTTGGTGGCTCGGTTAAGCTTTTGCTGCCAGTATTGTGTAAATGAACAGTACAGGGGGAAGAGAGGAAGCCTGCTTGTTACTGAGAGGAGGAAGAAGCGAGATCTTGTCCCACATATCTCCTCATTTTCGTACTATTTTTAGAGATGTAGTAAAAGTAGAAGAAGAATAACAGTGGGGGAAGACTGGAGGTGTGAGCACGGGTGCCAAAAGAGGTCTCAACTGAAAAGAAGGATTTGCAGGCAGACAAACTCAGGTTACAAATGATCATGAACATTACAGGGAACCCAAAGGTAATTGATACTTTTAAGGAAGTGATAAACACAAGCCCATTTTAGAAGAAAAAGCTTGTGGTTAAAAGGAAAGTGAAGGAATCCAATCATATTCGATGTGTTGTACACAGAGGGCTGCTGTGGTCTATGCAGCCCTTGAGGATGCACTTCAAACGTGTTTGCAATGAATAAATCAAACGTTGCACAAGAAGCAAGAAGCAAGAAGTAATATTCGTTTTCCATTGCACGCAAGGAGCGACACACTTTTCAAATAGTTTCAGGTCCCTGGAATCCCGACATTTAAGGTTATTTTTGGCACATTCAGTGTCGCTAACTGTTTACAAACACCTGGTGGGGAGACAGCACTATTTAATGGTTTTGGGACATTTGTGCTATTGGGAAATCCAACTTAAGCATTGAGAAAAATCTATTCCAATCATCCCCCCACAAAATCTTAATAGATTAGAATAGAAGTTCTGGGAATGGAGACTTTTTTTCTCCAGTTTTCCCACAAAATCTTCCCCCAATATATTTAATTAATTATTTATTAAGTGATTATTTTTTATTTATTCAAATTATTGGTCATTTAGATAAAGGTTGGTCAAATATTTGCCATATGCTACACCTAAAAATGAGATATTATTCATATTAAATATTGGTAAAGTGAACAGTTTTTGTAAAGCCATTTGTAATTAGAATAGAAGTACTGGCAATGCAGACTTTTTTCTGTAGTTTTCCCACAAAACCTTTCCTTAATTTATTTGTTTAGTGATTACTTTTTAATTATTTCAATTCCTTGTCTTTTAGAAAAGGGTGATTATTGTTTGCTTGTATGCTAGATGCAATATTATTTGTGGAAATGAAATATTGGTAAGGTAAACTAAATATTTTGTTAAGCCACTTACTTTGATTATAATAGAATTAGATTAGAATAAAAGTACTGGCAATGTAAATTATCAGTGCACTTTTTCTTTTATTTATAGCAGCATTAACCTCCAGAGAATCATTCTGCCTTTCAGCACTGGACAGCTCCGGCAGTGACATCATACTTTTCCTGGTGACAGTACAATCAAACATAGGTGCCCATGCCGACATGACAACCACAAACGCTGTCTAGTTAGGGAGCTCAGTAAGGTTTGGGGCACTCCTGGGTTGATCTACTGACATAATGCATGTAAAAGCAGTTATTTAGAAAAGAATGTCATTACAAATGCAAAGCGATAAAACAAACATACATTTCTAAATACATGTCGGATCATCTACCTGAAGCAAGGTGAATAGTGACTTTAATTAAAGGCTTTCTGCAAATATATTTTTACGTGAGAGAACAAAATACACAGAGCACTGCAAAGCGGGATTATTTTGACTACGGGCTGTTGCTAAGAAACACTGCTAGAGCTCTGTAGTTCATTTAATAGTTGTTCATCCTTATCGAATAGGATTTTGCACGTGAATGACTATGCACCCGCAGGTTGTTATTCATCCATACAACATGTGCTCGACTTCAAGCTTGAACAACACTAAAAATACTGAACAACAGTAAAGACATTCAATCATTCTACATACTGTGCATTTGCTCCTCAGGTAACTGTCATTGTCTTCCTGTATTAATCTGCCCTAACTCCAGTGTGTCTTTTGTGTCTTCTCTCCAAGTGATGCACCGTTCGCTCTAGTTCATCACATATAAATTACAAATCACGTGATAGTGACAATTGTCAATTAGATCAGTGGTTCTCAAACTGGAGTTTGGGGACTCCAGGGGGCCACAAAAGTGTGTAGAAAAATAAAAAAATAAAATAAAATAACTGGAATGGTAAGAATGAAAAAATAAAGTCAACATTATAGAAACAAAATATCTTCTAGATAATATTTTACACAAATTAATCATTTTTGTTTCACAATATAAATCGTAAAAATAAAATAAAATAAAATAATGGTACTATATAATATAATCTTATAACTTTAATACTGGGTAGAAAAAAATACAGTGTCATCTTAAAAGAAACTAATTATATATACATATTATGTATAGATATTATATATATAATATATTATAAATATACATATTTGTAATATTTTTAACAATAAAAATTGTAAAATTAAATAAAGTATAAAATAATAATAGTAAGTAGAAAAAATACAGAGTCTGCTTAATAGACAGAAAATAGTTTCTAGATATTTTAAACATATTTATTATATTTTTTCCCACAATTAAAATGGCAATAAAATAAAATAAAATAAAATAATAAACAGCACTCTAAAGGAGGGAAGAAAAAAATACAGTGTCAACTTAAAGTAAATATTTTTTCCAGGTAATATTTTAGACAGATTTATAATACTTTTTCACAATATAAATTGTGAGACATGAAAATGTATTTGCCCTTTATAGTTTATGAAAGGTGTCTCAAGGGGATCATCATATTTGGAGTTCTTTGCATCAAAAAGTTAAAAAAACAAAATAACAACGACAACCTTAAATTAAATGATACTGTAGTTAACTGTTATCTGAATCCTCTAATCTGGCCAATAAAGAGCAAGGGTTTGCTGCAACTCTTCACTTATGTATGGGCTCACTGGATCATCCGATTTAAACCAGGGATTTAACCAGAGAGAGAGAGAGAGAGCTCCTAGTCCAGACTCCATAGATCAACTCAGATACTCATGCTATTTATATAATGGTGCCCGACACCACAGTCTTTTGAAAGTCAGCATTTACTTTGAAGACACCTTCTATCTTCATAAGTGCTTGAAATGAAAACTGAATCAGTTAAAAATGTAGCCAAAAGATAATACACATCTTGCATGCATTTGCATATTTTTAAATTTAAAAAAAGTGACTAACAGCATTGCCTGCATGCACATACACAAATGCACAGGCTCTGCCTCTGTTGCTCTGCAGCAGAAATCAGCGCGCAGTCAGCTAGTATGAGACGCCGCAGTGTTACGCTATAGCACAGCCAGAGAAAGGGACATGGAGGTTGTAAGTGATGATTAGCAATCCGGCACGAGGCCCTGCACCCATACAGCAGCCTGCTAATAAAACACTATGCGTGTCACGGTTGATAAAAGACCTCCATTCAATGACGACGCAGTAAAACGATGACGGCATCTCTCCCTCCCCTTGAGAACTGTGAGAAGAGCTGGGTAACTTATAATCGCAGACCCTTCAAATGCATTAAGAGCAATTCTGCAATTAAATACAGCCAACAATGCAAAGGAAATCTGATCAGTTAAATGGAACCCTGGGGATTTCAAGAAAGCAAGTATGTATCGACTGTTCATGACTATGATCTATTGACCCAGATGTGACGAGAGAGATAAATATCTCAAATAACCAGCCTGCGCTGATAAAGGAGATAAATGGTTGCTGTTCACTAGCTTGTGAATGATGTTCTGAGAGCCAAAGTGTGAATTACCTTTCATGTGCTCCAGCTGAAACATCTCTTAACACACAAGGGTCAGTAAGTGACTTTGTTTTCCTAAAATTGTTACAGATTTTTATATGATGATAGAGATTATTGTCTGACAGGGAAAAAATGATATGACTGCTCACTTAAAATGGCAAGCAAACAGTTTGGTGAATCTAATTGGGTTGTGTAAAGTTTAAGAATTCATATGACCTTATTATGTTCATTATCCCAAAACTGGAATCAGAAGCATGGTGGCACCCAGAAAAAAAAATCCAATTTCACCTTCAGTTCTGGTTGTGAGAGGTTGTAGTGATTGAGAATGTAGTGATCATCAGGTGACTGTGGTGGCAATGACATACGGGGCTTCTGCTGAGTAAGCAGGAAACGGATTCAGTTAAAAGCAAGACTCAAGGGAATCTCTAGTTCCTGGGATACCGTGAATATCCTGTGCTCCCAATGTGGATACATACCTAAGCACAACCTGATACCAGTAACTTGCTTTGATAAGCTAGAATTTTCTGGAGAAACATACAGGCTATCTTACCATTGGTATGGGTCATTTACCTTATAAAAGGTACACAATCGACAAATTTACTAAATGGTTTACCATCATAGGGTGCGTTTCAATCAGTCAATCTCAATAGCAAAATCCTTCCAGTGTCCTGAAACATTCACTACCTAAAAACTCCCACAATGCACCGTGAAAACCAGGGAGCATCAATGCTCACCATGTTTCCTCTAGGAAGTTCTGAAGTGCGAAACATAAATCATGTCAGCCAACTCACTACACATAATGACACGCGATAGACGTTTTAAATACAAACAGTTATTTGAATATGTATCAGCATAAACATACAAAGCTAACAGGTAATAGCTAACATTTATAATTTATTTATGGCTGAAATGTTGCAACAACCAAATTGTTTATCATATTAATGTCAAAAAGATATTTGCTCATAAATGCCGGTAGAGGCGGAGTACAACGAGGAAAGAGCTGTCGCTAGTAGGCCAAAAGGTGGTGCCGATTCTAGAGGCCCCCGCGATTTCAACCGAGAGGTACCCGCAGCCACAACCTGCACTGGGGTCCCAGATACCCCAGCTACGGCCCTGTCGTGTGTCCCAATGTGTAGTTAGTCAGGGTCCTTACCAGTGCCCGAATTCATGTACATGATATACTGATTCACGACCTAGGGAGCAAGGGATCTGAATGAGACGCACCCATTCAGGCATAAGCAGTTATTTTCCCACTTGTTCCTGCTTTGCTGAAACATTCTTCTAACATAAAACAACATGCAAGGTAATGCAATGTTCATAGCCAAAACTCAATAGTGTACACCTCAGGGTAAATGTCCTGACGTTCAATATCATAAGGGTCTGCCAGGTACCGTTCTGCAGTATGGACAACAGCGAAATGTGCATCGTCTTTGCGCATGCGCAATGACTGGCGGTTGAGATATGAATGCGTGTAAATTGGCTGTGGATTATTTGGCTTGCTACACGCATACTTGGTAAGTAAATGGACATTAAATATATTGATTTCGGAGGGAAAATGTTTTATTAGCTTGTAGCGACAGCTGAAAGATTGAACACGACTATCTACGTAGGAAACCAGCCAGCAGTACAGCGTTGCCACTCATTTTTATTCAGAAATATTTGCTGAACGCAGAGACTGAGCAACCAGAATAAAGTAGCCTATTCTTGACTAGAAAGTCGGGTGTGAAATTAATTAACTGAATAACAACGTTCTTCAAACCATTATAGTAAGTTTTCTTTCAACATTTCATAATTTAGCTACATTAACAGCAGAACCAAAAAGGTAAGTTTTCAAAAGGTGCCCACTGCGCATGCAGAGCCGTGCTTTCACCGCCAAATAATGCGCGTGGAGAGCGTGACAGCGAGACAAAATACTGCATTTTCAGAGTGACTGAGAAAGAGTCTCCTGACGAACCCGAGTCCTTTTCTCTTCAAACTTAGCCAACAAACTTTCCAGAAGTTTACAACTTACCAGCTCACGCCAATTACGACAGTCCTATTGTTGCAAACCGGCTTGTGATTCCGTGTACACAAGAAATAGCCTGAGTGTCGAGTAGTAGCAGAACAAGTATCACAGGGACGATAATGCCATACTACAAAGAGTTCACATGAAGCGCTCACAAACTGATACAGACACGTTTAATAATGTATATTTCGAAAGATGCCGATACACTCACTCACCCTGGCGTATTTCGAGGAGTAGGGGTCCTCAAACAGCGCCCAGATGCGGGGCCGCCAGATACTCCACCAGCTGGTGTTGCGACCATCCTCCTGTAGACACAACCTCTTCAAGTCCCCGTCCGCACCACCCGTTAGCGCCGGGTCGTCCTCTGGGAGGTCCGGCTCGGGCGTCTCGAAGCTGTCCAGCGCTTCCTCGGCGTCCCGATGCTGTCGGTAGTTCATCCAGCAGCAAGCCTCCACGTCCGTCTCGTCGATACCCCAGAAGGCGAGCTCCTCCTCGAAGAGAGGACCGCAGACATCGTTGGGACAATGCAACTTCCCTGTGCGGTAATAGTTGAGGATGAAAGCAAAGGTGTTGGGGTGACGGTCAAAGAAAAACTCGTCGGATTTGGGGTCATAGTCAAAGTTACTGAACGCATCTGGCTCCGTGAGCCAGGACAAGCGGGTCCCAGGCAGCGTCTTCAGTGTGCTGCGGTAAGTCTCGTGCCGAACCCCCCCGCAGTTTATTACTATTTTCTCGCTGTCTGAAGGACAAGTCATGTCTGCGCTGTAACATGCTTTGTTGGACGACTTGTTCCCACCCTTGCGCCCTTTGAAAGAGGAGACACACACCGAACTGAGCATAGAGGAGCAGGGGGAGGGAGAGGAGGAGAGAGAACCGAGAGGGGAGGGGGGGAGGAGGAGCCTGCGGTGGGAGAGCAGAGGAGAAAAGAAAATTAGTGATGCTCATACTTTTATACATCATCAAGCTGGTAAAAGTAACCTGTTTTTAACTCATCACATCATTAGTTCTTGCACCAGTCACTAATGCAGCTCTGTATAGGTGGTGCAATACAAAGGCAATGGTCAAATTCCTATTAAAATTCTGGAGAAAGTGCAAATATAAGGCAATACTAAGGTCTTTTATGGTATAGTCTACTCATTGGGCCTGATAAAGAAAAGACCCATCCATAAAAATCGTGTAATTTTAGTTATGACCCTGGCAAGCTTCGTAAAATTAGATGAATGTTGATGCAGGTGTATGGGATAAGCATTTTAATGAAGGAGTGAGTTCAATATTCATTCAAGTGTCACATAATAAACAGGAACGAGACCCCTCCTCTTCTGAAATGCCCACCCATCTCTCCATTTCCATCTTTTACCATCACTCAGCTCTCATGTCCCTCAATTCACTAAAAAACACTCTGCTCAATTACAGCGAAGGGAGATGAAAATGACTGAATGTTTCACAGCCACCCCCCTCCCCACACCATGCTCTCAGCGTATCCAATAGAAAGAGGCTTGCTGCTGGATGAACTACCGACAGAAAGAGGGAGAGGAAGAGAATGAGAGCGAGAGGAAGGGTGGGAGGAAGAGGGAGAAAAGCTAAAGGCAGAACGATTATTTGCTGAGCTACACAAAATAGGGAGAAAAGACTGCAGAGCATTAACTCTTACACTATCTCTCGCTGTCTCTCTTTGGGCAGCGCTAATGTTATGCAGACCGTTCAGTACAGTCAGTGTACAGTATTAACCTTTGTTGCAGTCAGAATTGTAGTATACAATCTCGAAAATTACAATATTCTGTTAAAAAGGGTAAGATTCACGTAACCTCTCATACGCACAAACACGCATTCATATTTTCATGGCATTACATCGAGAAGGTGCTTTAAAAACGGAATGTTTTTACTCCTTAGCTGTAGTTAAATGAGTACTGCCACTCTTTTTCCAATCAAAATGTCCCATTTTGGAAATATGGAGCAGGGAAACTATTATCTTTTTCTCTTGGGGTTGTACACTGTAAAAAGTGGTAATCTATTTGTACCTGATTTAAACTTCAAAAGTTAGTGTAACCTAATGTAGCCAAATTGATTCAGTCACGTTAAACCAGATAATTTAGTTAATTTAGAAGTTACTACATGAAGCAATTTTTTAGATTGCCTAGCAAAACAGTGGACAAGGGTCAGATTTCACTGACAAATGTCCTCCTCCCATGTTTTGCTGTGCTGTCTTTTCCTGCTTTCCCAACGTCTCTCCTATATCTGTTCCTCTTGTTTGGCTGTGCTGCACGGCTGCTCCATACATATCTGTCAAACTGTCTTCCCTCATTACTTATCCACTCTTATCCATTCTCCTCAGCTCACTCTTTCTCTTGCTTTCCCTTATGTCCCTCTGTGATTAACTGTTGAAACAACAAAGACCACAGGAGAGTGAGAACCGTAGGAAGCAGAGAGGCTGAATAAAACGGAACAAGGTAAATGGATTCGCTGCTTATTTAAATGAAGATAGTTAAGATGGTTTCTCCTTTCAGCACCATGGACAGCGTATGAGTTTCAGTTAACTATTTAAAGCTAAGGACTGTATAAGCAAAGGAAATATTTTTAAAAAGTTGAGCCAAATATATATACCAGACATCCAACGGAGAGTCATAAATAAATAACTAAAATAAATCTCACAAAAAATAATAATAATTTGAAAAATCAACTCACAACTGTGCAGGCATTACACTGCTGTTACAATCAATGGTATTTAATTATATATAACTCAAAAGTGAAAAAATCCTCAAAAGTGTAAACACTTTGGCTCTGCAGCCCAGCATTCAACATTGGCTAAACCAATGGCATTTTTGTAAGGTGTTTGTAATGTGACAAGTTTATGTTGGTGAAATAAAAACTGAGAGGAAACTAGGGGGAGAAAAAAGTTGCGCTAACAAAGCAAAAAAAAAGGCTCCCACTAAAAAGGGAAATCATTGTTAAGTGTGTGTGCCTGGATAAGGGGGAAGTACATTAAAGTGTGCATGTCCATTGGGATGGGGGTTGGTTGTAAGGACAGATACGCCTATAAAAGACAACAGCACTATACCGACAGAGAGCGAGGAGAGAGGAAAAACGGAGAGAACAGGTTACGGCCACTGAGGGGAATGCGAAGGAATGACTGCAGTAAAGGTAAATGAGGATCCATTCATAAATTATTCAATTTAGAGAAACAATGTCAAAGAGAAGTGATAAATACATGCACTACTATGAGAAGGAAGTAGAACTGACCCATATCTACGCTACTTTTCTTCTGTCATACAGTATGCTGTAGTGCGTCTGCATTAAACCTTCACTCTAACTCTCTTTCTCTCTCTCTGTCTGGTGCAGTGTTGGTTCTTTGGCTTTTTCTACTTGCTATCCCACTGCAGTTGAAGCTCAGCGGTGCTCAAAGGCCACCTAGAGGACTCGTCGGGGAACTGCACAGCACAAAATACTGCAGTACCCCCTCCTCTTCAAGCTTTTTCCCCGACTGAGGTATGAATGCCTTATGCAAACCATCTGTCGATGCATTGCATACAGGTTTGTGTGCCATTTTAGCCCTTACACTCTTTTAAGTGACTGAAATCACTTAACAAATGCAGTATAATTGCTGATTTATATGAACTGGCGAGCAGGTATTATCTCAGCCTCAGCCTGCTGCTTGAGCCCAGTGATTGCTGAAGCTTTTTGCAATCCCTCCCTCCTTCTCTCTCTTATTTGTGTGCACTAAGCTACTCTCAGCCGAGTTGCTCATATCGACGTCTCCTGTGGAATAGCACTAAAAGAAAATAAATTAACAGAGCAAGGAAGCTTGCGTACACAAACACAGTCACTTTCGCAAAAAAAAAAAAAAAAGCCGTGTTGCAGCACAATTAATTAGCTTAAAATGAAATTGTGCTGTGCAAAGTCAAACTACACAGAACTGGCACACATGCATAATACGATATATCCTCAGAAGGTCATCAGTCAGACTTTGACCTCTGCTTTGAAACTAATCGCAGTGCTCTGACTGAGCCCTTTTCAAAAGGCCCACTCTTTTTCAGTCAAGAGAGAGAGAAAGAGATACAGAAAGGAGCTTAGAAGACTCATCTTACAGTGACAGCATTGAGACGTGCATGACTATATTCCCATATCTAACACTAACAGTGTTCTTAAGATAGTTATAA
>RJVU01080352.1:1238458-1254080 GCA_003731715.1 Anabarilius grahami | reverse complement strand
TTAAAACCTAATTAATAAAAGTGCCCTCTCCGGTTAATTACCATCCCTTTATAGTCCCCCATTAAGTACTCAGGGAATGAAGCCGGAGAGAGATGGGATATAATTGTGTTAAGCCAAATCACACATGAACTTGATGGAAACTATTCTTAGCAGTGGGAAAGAATGGAGTAGGGTGACAAAAAAAAGGAAAAAGGACTTGAAAACCAGACGGAGGACAGAGAAGGTCATCTCAGGTGATCGGTAAGGGTCACGCTGTCAGGAAAGGGTGTATTTGTGAGGATGCGAAATCATGGAAAGGCATCAGCAGGAGGGAGAGTAAATGATTTGAAATAAGGCGCTGCCAATAGGATGTGAGTGGGTGAAGGCGGGAGGGAGGAAGGGAGGGACCAGAGGCTGAGAGAAACAAACCAAAAAAGTTTAACTGGTGTGTGATAAGATGAGAGCGTGTAGAGGAAGAGGAAAACACGTTGGAATGAAAGTGTTGTTTCAACAGGTTCAGGACTTAGATTTTACATTAGACAGTTAAAAATAAACAAAAAATGTCCCTATTTTCAAACAATGAACATAATGTTAATATCATAAAATAACAAAATTTGAAGATTTCACAAAGATTTCAACAACAAAAGACAAAGGGAAATTATCCTTCATTTTAGCACCTGATTTAGCCTATTTGTTTTGTTTTTCAAACGGTGCATTTTTATTATCTGTATTTAGCATTGTTATTATCTACAACTTTATCAGAACCTATTGTTTTGGGACCCTCCAGTTGAAAATCTTTGTTAGAGTATTAGCAAGAGACATGGGGGAAATTATGGGAGGATGAGGAAAGCTCCATCCACAGCCAAAATAAACTTTTAACTGAGTATTGTTTGCAGTTGCCATGGGGCAGGGAGTCATGATGCCACACACACACACACACACACACACACAAACAGTGGATGTAATGAGAACATACAGAAGGGCATATACTTGGATACTCTCTTTCAACTAAAATTAGAATTAGGGATCTGCTTCAGGAGATACGAATAGAGTGGACAGACAGGTATAAAGAAGACTTGACGTTTATGTGAAAACACAGTGAAAAGACACCTACATAACCTACCATCAGCTATCAAGGTGACATGACTGTGGAAAAAAAAAATCAAACACCAATCATTGTGGGACATGAAACGTCCATATATTTGGTGGACTGACTACTCAAAATGTACCATATCAGAAATACCTTAAAAATCATAAGTAAATAAAAAAAATATGAAGGGGTTTAAGTCATTGTGCGAATTATTGAGTGACTTTCAGGGAGCCTACTTTTTTCTGTCAGTAATATTTGTCTGCTACTTTAAAGCTAACTGTCAAATAGGCCTTATAGACATTTTTAACTAATAACTAAAGGTCCCCGTAAAATGTTTAAAATTGTGTAAATCTATGATTTTGTAACAAGTAGGCTAACAGATTGGCTACCATGGATTGATTGGTCATGGCTACTCGGGCGTTATTACGAATAGAATGTGACGCATTCTAAGTTGTAATGTGACTTTTATGGTTACCAAATCCTTCCATAATTCGCACGCTGGTTTAAGTGACAAAAACAAAGTAGACCTGACTACTACTTGTTGAGTCCGTTGACTGGCAGAGGCTGAGAGGGTAGGCAGGCCTGCTTTGCATGGGTACACCGGGCACACAGACAGAAATACTCAGAACAGAGGTGATATTTTGTCACTTGTACACAAGATCACGACACAGACACAGCACAAACACCTATATTACATACTTACTCGCTTTGGGTCTGGCTCTGTTCGCGTGCGTGCAGTGTGCGTGTTACTAAACACACACACATGAACACACAAACTGCACAAAAATGCTACGTGGAATTGACTGTTTTCTGATTGAACGGAGGGATCCTCTTGGCATGGGGTCCGAATGACAGTGCAGAATACTTAAACATAAGATTTTGTTTTCTATAAAATGGCTACAGTTATGAATAATGTAATATATTCTTGCTACAACACCTGCCAGTTTAAAATGTGCTATACTGCGTAGTTCAGTTCCTTTAGTGATATAAAAGACTAGCCTCTGAAAAATATATATATTTACTATATTTCGCCTATGTTGCACCTCTGCTGCCCTTGCTCCTCAAATTAATTATTCCCGTTATAAACACGGGTGTTACAGGTCTAATATCCAATTTTTTCCCCCTGATAAATAAGCATTTCTATGATTTAACGAATCTTGTATTAACCAATTACTTTCATCCCCTAAACGAAACAGCCTATCCAACCAAGCGAAACGAGCGGCGGGGAAACACCTCTCTCTAATTCTTTAATTTTCATGCACTCACTCCATCAACAGTCTATCCCTTTCTTCTTAGTTTAAGCATCCTTTCTTCCGTATCTTCACCTGTTCCCGTTGTCCAGGGTCAGAGACCGTAACCAGGTCTTTAGTTGCAGACTGAGAGGTCTGTGTGAATTTATTTATGCCGAACAAGGCAGCATGCCGGGCACGACTAGAAATGTTATTCCTTAAGCTGCCTCCCTTATCTCTTCCGTCCGTTTTTCCCTCCCTTCTTTCTCTGTCGATGTTTTTTGTTTTGTAAATCTGTATTTCCATGCAATTTAGTCCTTAATCTAATGGTGACATGGGATCCCTCTGCGTTGTTCCCTCCCTTCAGCTCTTTAAAGGGAAAGGTGGCAGCTGGTGCCCCCTCCCCAAACCCCACCCTGTGCCATTTAACCATATACACGCCAAAAACAAACCTGTCGCTATTTCCAGCATTTCGTCCAATTACGTTTTTACAAGAAATCTTGAACACATTCCTAAACCCACTTCATGTAGAATTATTTAAAAAAGGGTTATTAATGAACATTAAACGATTAAGTTTACAATCCATGTTGCTAACTAGCTAGCTACTTAGAGCTTGTTTAAAAATGCACTTATGTGAAATATTAACGTTACACAAGAAAATTATAGTATACAATATAAGAAAGTATAAATGACATACAGATTACCTCCACTTACACTGTTGGCCAGTATGAGTGTCTTTTACCTTGGTCGGTGTGTGTGTTTCCAGGGCTCATAAATTAACAGTGTAAATCTGTAACCCTGATCTCCAGACACTCTGTACAAATATGTGTCTCCTTCTTATGGATATTCCAAAATACAGTACGGTGCAATTTGTGTCTCTGTGTGAAAGAGACAACAAAGCTACACCAATTAGGACAAGCACCAGGCCAGGTCTCAGAATTCTGCATAAACAGATTCAACATCCAAGAAAATCAAATAATGCAAGCAGGGCAAAAGTAAACAGATACTAAAAAAAAAAAAAAATCCTGAAAGGACACACTAACATTTGGAAACTTCTGACATAACTTGCATCAAATATTGTAGCCTAGATACGAATATTCAAATCAAAATACTACCTGAGGACAACAAGAGTTGTCATAGGTGTCTAGACATGGTCAATAATGTTTATTCTCTCTGATATTTTATTAATGACCATTAACTATCCCTTATCCATTTGATCTGCTTTTAATAGTTCTCTAAAAGATAAATCTAGCCTCCTCCGCTTCATAATCTTTGCCTTCACCTGTTCCTTAATTTTTATTCATCTAGCTGCCATATATGGCCTTAAATCAGTCATGCTCTCTCTCTCTCTGGCACATTGCCGGAGGCAGAGCTGGGGGAGCAGAGTGAGATGTCGCAAGAGCAAGTAGGTGGAAAAACCTGGGTGGGACAAAATTTTGACTAAATTGCAATATTCTTCCCAATTCTATATTTTTTTTTTTCATTACCACCCTCTGTTTTGTTTTTGGCTCTCTTCATGAGAGTGTTTAAGCATGCACTACTGTTCAACCCTCTTGGGTTGTCTAGGTGTGCAGCCAGCTGCCTCCTCAGCGATATTCATGCTCTCCCTGGTCTTCCTTCTTTACTTGCATTTTTTTTTTCCTCCAGAATTTTTAGCATACTTCCTGTAATCTTGAATTTTCATTTTTGAGCGAATGATCCCTTTAAGGATAAAGAATACATACCCACAAAAGGCACACACTCCAGATCAATAATGTTTCCACCAATCACTTCTAACATGTTTCATTCTCCATTTATTACAGACCCTCTGAATGACAAAAGAACAGAAATATTAATGAAACCATTTTTGAAGTTCAGATCAATTACAGCCGAACTGAAAATCAAACTCTTTTCTTACACCAAAGACATCTTATTTGTTCCATAAGTCTGATTTTCAGTACTATACATTTTAGGAACACCTAAAATGTCCAGTAACAGACCTCTACCACCATTTTCTTCCAATTTCACCCCGCTTTGTGCATTATCAGCAGCTGGCGATGTTGGGGGAGGCACAGGTACCGTAAAACTGTCCATATACAGACTGCTTTTGCCCCTGTGAGGCAAAGGCAGAGGTGGGCGAGGCAGCCGGGGTTGACATGATAAAGTGGATGGAGCTTTGTGAGCAGGAAGTCGGCTGTGAGCCCCGCTCTTGGTAAGTTTTCCATTAAAGGTAGCAGCATCCAGGACAGAGCGAGAAGACAAATCTGACCTGAAAAAGAGGATTATCAATGACTAAGAAAAAGAAAGAGAAAACGATTTAGTGGGTAAAGTGGAGGCACGAGGCTCACAGAAGAGTATTAATACATTGCATCCACACACTAGTGCTTTGAGGTCCATTATCTTCTTGCCATATCACTATGCTGACCATTCACTTAGCCCATATATTACTTTGTCAATAGAAACACATTTGGGAGATTGTGTCCTCTGAGACTAAAGCTCTTCATTCCTTAGCATAAGAAACATCTTCGTATATGCGCCATACCTGCTCCCTCAATAAAAAAAAAGCTAAAACACAGGAAGCTTTAAGAGCTCTTAAAACAATTTGTTCTTAGTTATGAAGTCAGCAAAGTAGATGTACCAGTTCTAAAAGATATGCACAAAAAGAGACATTCCCCAGATGTTACACTGTCATACATAAACCTGCTGTGAAGAGGTGTGTGAATTAGTGTCAATATGTGTTTGTGACCTTGAGTGCAGCCCACCAATCAAGAGCTGACAAGTTTCAGGAGGCCAGGCCAGAAGGTGAGATGAGCTATGCTTCACTAAATCATTTCAATCTGCCCTGCAGTAAGCCAACATGAAAAATAAAGCTGATGTACCATGAGAGTAAATAAAGACAGAATTTTAATTCTTAGGTAAACTATCCCTTTAAATCACCTGTGTTGTGATCAGTTCTGACCCTGAAGATGTGGTTTGCTAAGATGACCATGTTTGAAGACATTTTTGATCAGTTTTACAGTGGTTCCCAAACCTGTCCTGGAGGACCCCCAGCCCTGCACATTTTGTATGTCTCCCTATTTCTGACATACCCATTTCAGGTCTTGCAGTCTCTACTAATGAGCTCATGAGTTGAATCAGGTGTGATAGATGAGGGAGACATACAAAATGTGCAGGGCTGGGGGTCCTCCAGGACAGGTTTGGGAACCACTGAGTTAGAAAACCAAAAGTGTATTATGTGCACCATAATTCTAACTAATTCACTATGGGCCAGATCACAAGATTTACATCACCCCTGATGTTCTTGCGATGGATGCTTTGCTCTAATGGTATCCTGAAAGCAGATTACTCAAATAGTATATTATCCTCCACTTACATCTTGGGATTGAATCAGATCTGCAAACCCTTTGATCTCCATCATCAGTTTTGAGAAGCCACCACTGCTGACCTCAGATCTCTGAATTAGCATTTAATCCACCAGTACATTCACACTGCCCTCTGGTGGTGGAGAGTTACCTGTGAAGGCGCTTGAAGTCGGTCTTGGTTATGCTGAGGACTGGTTCTTGCATGAACGCCTGAGTCGTTTCCAGCTGTCTGTACAGTGCCTGAGTAAAATCAAGAGAAGTGTGGAGATAAAACAGCTGGCGGTGTGCTGCTGAATCCTGAGAGCTGTGGGAGTCATCTATTAATATACTTTGCATGAATTAGCATTTTTTAATATTGACGTTTGATATTCCCTTATCCACACCATTTTAAAAACACATTTCTATTCTCCACTTGGGTTTAATACAAGTTAAAGGGAAAGTTCACCCAAAAATCAACATTTTGTCATCATGTTGTTCCAAACCTATATGACTTTCTTTCTTCATTGGAACACAGAAGATGATGTTTTGAAAAATGTCTCACTGTTTTATCTCCATACATACAATCAAATCAAAGATTACCAAAAATGGTTACCAAGGTTCTTAAAAATGTCTTTTGTGTTTTGCAGAAGAAAGGAAGTCATACAGGTTTGGAAAAATATGAACGGGAGTAAATTATGCCAGAATTATCATTTTTGGGTGAACTATCCCTTTAAGCTCAATCAACAGCATTTTTAATGTTGATTACCAAAAAAAAAGAAAGAAAGAAAGAAAACACTTCACAATAAGGTTTCATTAGTTAACTAATAATAATAATACGTTTTATTTATATAGCGCCTTTCCAGGGCTCAAGGACGCTTTACAATGTACATTTAACAAGGAAGACATAATACGAGTAGATAATGATGAAAAACAATAGTAAACAATAATTAACTACTTTAGTTAACATGAACTAAGAATGAACAATACTTTTACTGCATTTACTGTATTAATCTTAGTTAATGTTCATTTCAACATTTACTAATACATTATTAAAAAGTTGTATTTGGTAACATTAGTTAATGCACTGTGAAATAACATGAACAAACAATGAACGACTGTATTTTTATTAACATTAATAAAGATGAATAAATACTGAAACAAATGTATTGCTCCATGTTAGTTCATGTTAGTTAATGCATTAACTAATGTTAACAAAAGAAACCTTATTGTACAGCGTTACCAAAAAACAACAACAACAACAAAAAACCCAGCAAGAAACCATTACTCATTTTCTTTAAAATAAGCAAAAATCGTGATTATAAGGGGCATTTACAATGGAAGTGAATGAGGTGATTTTTGGAGGAATTAAAAGCAAAAAAGCTTCAAAATTTTATAAAAGAATTTTCCTGTTAAATCTTGTGTGTTATTTAAGCTGTGCAGTTCTAAGAGACATTATTACAGTCATTTTAGTCCTTGCATTAAATTGGATACAACTTTGCACAGAAAAGGTTAGTAAGTGATTATTTTTACACTAACATCATGTTACAATGCATATTGTTTACATCTTGTGACTATACTTTTGAAACAGTGAGTATTTTAATGTTTACAGATTGACAGTGCTTTGCTGTAACCCAGATTTTGTCTTTTTTTAAAAGATAGGGATAGACAAGTGGAAACTTCACCTGGCTGGGCCTATAATGTTCAGCTTCTTTACCTCACCTGTATCTTGCTATAGTGTTCACCAAGAGGTTCACATGCTGCTAATTGACCTCTGTACTGGTCCTGCATTTCACTGATGGGGTTAGAGACCACTCGCACTGTTGGATGGTCTCTGAGCTGTGGAGGATCAAACAGACACATATGAATGACTTATACATACAGTTCCAAAAACAAAAAGGACATTCTCCAAAGAAAAACTCTCTTTTACACAGGCACATCTCACCCTCTGGGCCAGCTCATTGAGGAAGTGTGTGGTCCAGTGTGGAGAGGCTTTAGAGTGGATTTCACTATACAGAGGTCCATTTAGCAGCTTTCTGTCATGCTTAGAGTGCGAGGTGAGAGAGAAGTGAGCAGAGGCCGGCACTCTGTTCTGACGCTGGAGGACTGGAGGAAGAGGGGCATTCTGGGACAGTGACAAGAAGATGGTCGAAGATATCTATATTTGTTAGTAACACATCTTGTTTCTTTAGTTACTTCACATATACAGAATGGTATCAGAGCGCTAAATAACAAGAATGACAAAATTCCTTCTAATAGTTTCTGACAAAGTGTATTTTTACAATTATTGTTTTTAAATGTAAAAATATAGTAAATTTGGGCATCCTTAACCTGCTAACTGTCACCCCCACTTTTTTTTATAGACATGAAAATGCACTATCCAAACTTAAATGGTTGTAATTAAAGAATACATTGGAATATAGACATAAGGCTGGTCTTGTTTTAAAGATGAAATTTGTCAGATTATTGTAGAAGTGAAATAACTGAAATAACGTGAAACAGAAAAAAAGTTATAGAAGTTTAAGTTTATGAAAATGTAAAATGTAAAAATATAATATTTTTTATAAAATATATATTTTACAAAACATATTTTACTCTAAAACTGCAAAGAAATCAAAGCCAAAAAATCTGAACAAGTTGTGTTCCAAATTTCAGGTTGATTTCTCAAAAAATGAGCTTTCAGTAAGATGTTGTTTGGGTGCAGTACCACACTTTTTCACTAGATGACATCCAAGCTCCATTACTGACCACATAAAGGTGCCTCTATTTCCATATATGGTTTGAGGGATCTGAACCATTTATTTCCATTATTTCATACAATTTATGAAGTAGACATCCTATATAGAAGTAGTATGGGAAGTTTGGCAGAATTTGATATGAATTCAGCCTCTAATAAACATAAAAACAACATGTGGGTTATAGCTTTCTGCCACAATCATAATTTTTTTTTTTTTTTTACATTTTCAGACTTTTTTTCTAAAAAAATTGAATGGATGTTATCTTTTGAACTCTTGGCATGAAAACAAACATGTTTCAACCAATCTTTAATGATTTTTCATGTTCATCGCTATTTCAAAATAAAGGTCTGAACACGCCTTGTGAGTATGAAAATATTCTTGTTGCAAATTAATAAATTACTGCTTCTCTGTAATTTATTTTGAAAATCAAGTTTTGTATATCTTAATATATCGACAGTTGGTGACCATACCTTGCATGTTTTTAAATAAAACGGAGAAGGCTGCAAATACAAATGTCCAATGGTTGTGCTTGTTTGGACGTTTCGTCTGTGGTTATCCATTTGCTTCATCCACTCATTCGCAAAAGTGAAAATAAACCACCAAATAAACGCAGGAACGCCTATCCGTCGAAAATAAGTGACATATTACTGAAAAGACCCTTGATGTGTTTAGTCAGAGATAATGCTGCTTCCATCCATAGGAAAGGAGCCTGCTTGCTTTGTTTATCTGCTGCTATGGAAACGAACGCGCGGCCACTAGCGGTCAGAGAAATTCTTGTGCGAAGAAACATTAACCTAAATAGTTAACCGAGGTGAAAAAATACTATAGTAATTTTGAACCATACTATTGTAAATAGTATACTGTATATATTATAGTATTTACAAAACTTTAATGAATGCTACAGCATACTGTAATATTATAGTGAACTCATTAACTGTAGGCCTAATAAATACTGTAGTATACTTTAGTTGTTACTACAGTAAACTGTAGTGTATTGTAGTATAATATACCCTATAGATTAAAGAAAACCTAGTACAGTATTGGGTAAAGTAATTTACTATAGTTGTTCAAGTGCTTTACTATAGTATGGTTCAAAAACACTAGTATTTACTATAAATTACTATAGTATTTTTTCACCTAAATACTTTAGTAAAATTCCATGGTAATTTCTGTAATTATTAGGCTACTACGGTGAGCGGTGCAACAAGATTTTATATTTCTTTTCTTTTTTCGACAGTGGTTGTAGTAGGGCCGTTCACAACGTTAGAGGTGAATTTAATAAAATATAAACAAGTGCTGTCCCAGTCAAATTTCACTCAAATCAAAATGGGGGAAAAACAATACTTTTTGTGACCATTAAGACCTTTAATTATTTTTTTCATTACAATTAGTCAGTTAAATTTTCATAAACCATGCAAAACAAATGCTCACTCTCATCAACACAAAATAAATGGTATATATATTTTTTTATTTTTAAGTATTAATAGAGCAAAAACCTCCAAAATAAAACATCGGAATGTAGGCTACAATGAGAATTTCGTGGGGAAATGTGCTTAATTTTCATTAAAAAAAATTATGTCACAATGCAATATTATTTTTAAGCTTTTTCATGAGTCACCCATTACCAGAGGAAAAATTTCTCCCCAACATATTTTCAGCTTATGCTGCATTTGGTCTCCCCAATCCTGAACCAACTATGATATTTTGTCAAAACTATGATTACCATAGTAAATGCTTATGAACAACAGACAGACTATTAAATGACATTGTTGATTTTAATGTATGAATAAATATATAAATAAACTCAAAAATTCAAGCACATAGGCACTATGACTGGCAGCACAAAGCCACTCATAGCAGCACACTTTCATGACAACCCTATTTGAGTATGGCGTGCTTAGTACAGAGAAATCAGTTCAATCAGGAAGTGTCTTTTGCAATAACAGTGTTTGTCCTCGTTATGTAGTTCTCAGAGCAGAACACATGATACAAGAATACTGTAACTGGGATGCATAGCTGTAACTCTATTGTCAATGCATGTTTTCTGAAACACTCAATAAGTGAGTGAATGAATAATGGTCTAAGTAGGAACCATCATGCCATTCAGTTTAATAAACCTACAGCAAAAGACACACATTTTGTCCTACAAGTACACATACTGCGTGCTATTCGCACTCTCCAGGCAACTGTTAAAGCTCTCTTTTGTGCTAACAGACACACACACACAACCACCCAGCATATCACAGGGTGCAGGTTCCACAGAAGAATACAATAGAAAATCAGACTCAAGACAGACCAGATGCACTATGCAGTCTCTCCCTCTGCATGGCCAGGGAAAATAGTATATTTGAGGTCTACATGTTTTGAGATCGTTCCACTAACATAAATATCTAAGGGTAGTCTACACTGATCTCCCCAGGGTCTTCTGTCATCCTACAGGAGCAGAAAGGGTGGGAGAATGGATCAGCAGCCAAGTCAGAAGTTAAGATTGGTTAACCCCTGGACTCCAAAGACCTGTTGGTGAAAAGACAATGATGGGGAAATGTCAAAATGCAGATAGGCTACTTGTACGTTCAATAGCATATCCCATATTTCATTAAAAACATTTAACATGCCAGATGACGAGAAATTTCATTTAATGTATTAATTTTAGCAGTCTATTGTATAAATTATGTCTGTAATAAAAAAATATGATAGTGATGTGATATTCACAACCATTAAAAAGTCTGGGGTCAGTAATACTTTTTTTTTTTAAAAAGAAGGTAATTTCATTCACCAAGGATGCACTAAATTTTTATATTTATAATGTTACAAAAGATTTCCATTTCAAATAAATGACGCTCTTTTGAACTTTCTATTCATCAAAGAATCCAGAGAAAAAAAGTATCACAGTCTCCACAAAAATATTAAAGGATTAGTCGAATTTTCAAATAAAATTTTCCTGATAATTTACTCGCCCCCATGTCATCCAAGATGTTCATGTCTTTCTTTCTTCAGTCGAAAAAGAAATTAAGGTTTTTGATGAAAACATTCCAGGATTATTCTCCTTATAGTGGACTTCAATGGCCTCCAAACGGTTGAAGGTCAAAATTACAGTTTCAGTGCAGCTTCAAAGGGCTGTAAACGATACTAGACGAGGAATAAGGGTCTTATCTAGAGAAACGATCGATCATTTTCTAAAAAAAATACAACTGTATATGCTTGTTGTTGATTGACAGCTGCTCTGAGGACTGTCGGGGCTTCGAGGGGAGATTGAAGATAAATAAATAACTTAATTTTCAATTTCTGTGTTATTTCACACAGACAAAATGAGCTGTTCAGCAGTAAACTGTACTAACCGATCTACAGGATCTGACGGATATCTGAGCTTTTCTCGGTAACGTTAAATGTGGGCTTTATAAGCTAATTAATAAATGTTATTAGTTAAGATAACACGCATAATGTTAACCGTGACGGGAAAAAAGCAGGTGATCATTATCTGGCAGTTACTAATTATTTTTATGGGTATAAAATAATAATTATCAGGATAAAACTAATGATAGCCTACTATAATTAATTCTAGATCACTGTCTACAGCAATCGATCTCCTGTAACGTTAGATTAACCCTTTATTTAAAATGGCAGGACCGTTTATGACAGTTTAGAGTTGTTTCTAGTGGCATATTATATTGAGTTTATCTACTGAATTTGCTGTTTCAAAAATATTATTGCTCTAGAAACAGAATAGCCTATTATTTTATAGGTAGAATTTTAAATTACGTATAATTTATATAGCCTATTTAAAATACATCAATGATGACGCAGTCGTCTGGGCGGAAGTTTGATACCACGACTCCGCCTCCGGGCTCCACCGACGATTACTTCTGCGCATGCCCAGGTTCCAAACTGACGTTTTTGCGTAATGTGTCAGCGCCCATCAGTGTTCGTTTTGGCTTCAGTTCAATACAATGGAAGGAAGCGGCGTCGCCCATCTTTTTTTACAGTCTATGATAAGACCCTTATTCCTCATCTGGTATCGTTTAAAGCCCTTTGAAGATGCACTGAAACTGTAATTTTGACCTTCAACCGTTTGGAGGCCATTGAAGTCCACTATAAGGAGAATAATCCTGGAATGTTTTCATCAAAAACCTTAATTTCTTTTCAACTGACGAAAGAAAGACATGAACATCTTGGATGACATGGGGGTGAGTAAATTATCAGGAACATTTTATTTGAAAGTGGACTGAACCTTTAAGCAGCACAACTCTTTAAAACAACGATAAGAAATGTTACTAGAGCACAATATTAGAATATTAGGATTAAAATATTAGAAGGATCATTTGATACTGAAGACCGAGGCCCTGTTTACACTAGTGCATTTTCATTTTAAAACAAATAACCCAGAGCACCCCAGAACAGTCTCTCTCAACGGCACTTTAACAGACCAGCCTTGACGACTGTGTAAACAATAACATGGAGATGGAACTCGAAGCTTTGCTGTCCTTTTTAGCAGCCACTGCGCAGTTAAACTCTGCATTTATAATACTGCAGCTGCCTACAAGCTATTATTAGAGTAATCGCCAACTGTGGAAAAGCCAGTTTTGACAAGGATCACTTTCATTTTAAAACACAGGAATAAATTACAATTTTAAAATATATGAAAATAGAAAAGGTTACTTAAAATTTTTATAATATTTCACAATATTACAGTTTTTACTCTATTTTTGATCAAATAAATGCAGCCTTGGTGAGCCTCAGAGATTCCTTCCAAAAACATTTATAAATCTTACCAATCCCAAACTTTTTAACAGTAGTGTACAATTTTTAAAGGAAACAAAAATGTCCCAAGAAATAGGAGAGTGAAAGAAAAGAAAGTGATAAAGTCACACTCACGAGTAGCTGGTATGTTGCTGGCGTCTCCTGGCACTTCTCATCTTCTCAAACCTGGCTTCCATCTCTTCTAGGACTTTAGGGGTGTAACGCACCACCAGTTTCACTGAACCCTGAGCTGCCTTTAGCAGCTCTACAGCTTTCTCGTGGTGTTCTCCCTCCACACTCTACACACAATGAAGAAATAAAGGACATTTTGAAGTCTGCAAGCATATTAATATGTAATTGTGGCAAACCACAGCTTTTGAAATCAAGGTCATGGTCACATGCAAAAATATAACTACTAAATTATACATCTCAAAAACATACTGTCCAAACATACCACTCCATTAACAGAGAGCAGTTGATCTCCTCTCTTCAGACCACCCTGTCGGTCAGCAACACCTCCTGGGATGACCCTGGATATGTAGATGGGAGAATTTTGTTCTTTTCCCCCCATGATGTTGAACCCGAGCCCCTCGTCTGTTTTAGGGAGTTCAACTACTCTTGGGTGCGCATGGCCTTCACTGGCTGCGAACGCTGCTACTGTGGCCTGGAAAAAGAGATCAAATAAACGTTATGATCATTCTTGATTAACAGTGGCAGATTTTTGGTAAAAAGTTACCTTGGCAGTGGCTTGTGCTCGGACCTCAGGCCCACCTACAATATCCAACGTATCATAAAGCTGCTCGTAGACCTAAGAGAGGGCCAGTCATGACATTTCAACTACATTGTGAGAAAGTATTTGTACTGTAGCTTGATTTGCAGATCATTAATTAACGTACATTGAAATACCAAAAATGTCCTAAAACTTTGATTCATATTGTCATGTGCATACATAATGGAATCAACACAAACTATTGATGTGTTTAAAGATTTAATAATGATTGTTAAAGACTTTAAAAAAGAGGTGATAATGTACAATCAGTTGGTCACAATTGCAAAATAAACCCCCAAAATATCCCACAAACCTTTCTGCTTCACAACAGGATCCTGATCATCCAGTGGAGGTTTAATTTGTGACAATGACCATGTGACTGTCCATTATTTAGCTTATTACATGGCTGATAATTACCAAATAAATAAATGGACATTAAATATTGATTTTAGCTTTACTTAATTTTGAGGAAAACGACAGGGTGATATGAGAGACATAAAAATAAAGGTTCCTAAAGAGGGTTTTCACAGCGACACCATAGAAGAATTATTCAGTGAACAGTTCTTAAAGGAACCTTTTTTCTTAGCGTTAAGAACATTTTAATAATCTGAAGAATATTTTTTCTCACTATAAAGAAACTTTTGTGGAATGGAAAGATTCCATGAATGTTAAATGTTGATGGAACCATTGATGCCAATAAAGAACCTTTATTTTTGAGTATGTAGGAAATCAGTTTCTTGAAACAATAGTCAATTACACAGTTTAGTGCTGATAGAAGAATATTTTGACAGCTGGATACTATTAATGAACAATCAGAATCAAGAGCCATGTAATAATTGAAATTGAAAGTTTTATCAGTAAATCCTATGTAAAATTTGTGAATTAGTAGGCAAATTTTAGTGGGAGAACTCAAGCAATGCAGATATACTGATCAAAACCTTGTCTTATAACATTTCTCTCTCAGATAAGCAAGAGCAGGACACCTGAAGGACATGTGAAATCTAAATAAGTCTGACAAGAGTAAATATCTTTTATTGTCGTGCATAGATTGTGAACAGACTGGCCTCCTGCCATAGGAACCAATTACCACAAGTCAAGGAGTGAGATAAGGAGGCTGAAGTGAGATGCAGTCTCAAAGAGACAGGAAAGTGAGTCATTCAGGAGGAGGAACAGTGCAGCACAATTCTTTCTATGAGAAACAACCATATATGTGAGGAGGTGGAAAAGGACAAAGTTCTGTCTTGTGGTGACACACAATTTCTACATTTCAAACCTCAATTTTATACCTAGCTATTTGTTGCATTAGTGTTGTGAAATCAGCACAAGAAAAAGGTAAAAATTAGTAAACATTTCTCACTGTCTTTTTTTTTTTTATGAAGGCAATTTGTTCCAAATGAAAGCAAGAGAATCCAGGAAACAGTTATTAATAGAAGCAAAGAAGTCAAGCATCCTCATGTTTGGAAGACAGAAGCAGCTTTACCTCTCTGATGGCAGCACAGAACTTGCTCTGTAGAACTCTCTGTAGAGCCTGAAGTTTGGGAGGAGGAAGCTCACCGCTTCTTTGAAGCCTGTCCAACAGTTCTATCACTCTGCAAACATCTGGAGGAAAACAAAACATTGCAGAAATACACATTAAAACAAAAGGTGTCCTGGGATGGAAAGCCAATTAGTCATGGTTATGAAACTATAAATCTGCAGATTTTTTTTTTTTTTTTAAAGCACCATATTTTAGAGTAATGATGCTTTAAGGGCACTTTTAAAAA
>RJVU01080352.1:1211532-1230753 GCA_003731715.1 Anabarilius grahami | reverse complement strand
CAGATGGTGGAGAAATGTACATAACACGTTTAACAACTTACCCGTTTGATAGGACCATAGACTTCAAACTCACGCCGTAGTTTGGATTCTGTGGTGTCATAATTCTGTATGAATAGAAAACAATGCATAAGATTCACATTTTTTAGGGCAAGTTCTCAATATTTTTATTCTTGTTGACTAGCCCATACATTAAACAAAAATACTCACAATTCGAGCAACAAACAAGGTCTTAAACGCATCTCCTTGAGCATTGGTATCGTTATGTGGGTCCCCTGTGGAGATAGAAGAAACAGTTGATAAGGTTTTATAATACAGTGTTGTAGCGGTTCACTTGTTATTAAGTTCAGATACTTACATAGCTTCAGTTCTGTTTCCACCACTACTTGCCTCCTTTCCATCTTCTCTCTTCTCTGGAATTGAAATCACAATGGACCATATTACATTCAAAACACCGTCAAAAATGAGATGCGTTCAAATACTTTTGCTTCAAATCCGCTAAATCCCAGCGTCAGGCCATTCATAAATACCAGTTCCTTGGCAAAAACCACTAAATGCCACTTCCCTTTGTCAGCAAAAGTTCACAGACCAACCAATCAGAATACACAATTCAAATCACATTATTTCCAGATGAATGACGGTGTGCGTACGATGCGGCTTTCATTTGCCGAGCTGCAGGTTAAAATGTTTTGTCCATCGTTACAGTGGCAATGACAGGATTTCACGAGAAGTGAGTAAACACAACAGAGTTCCTTTTGCTGCTGTGAAACTGTCTTGTTGTCCAAAGAGGTGGACTTGGAGGTTTTTGCAAAAAAAAGCACACGGACTTAGCTGGTTTTTACGGAAGAGGATTAGGGCCAAGCAATAATAAAAAAATAAAACCATCTCGAGATTAAACTCGTTAAATTACGAGAAAAAAGTCTAGATAAAATGGTGAGAATAAACTCGTTAAATTACGAGAAAAAAGTCGTTAAATTACGAGAACAAACTCGTTAAATTGAGAACAAACTCGTTAAATTTCGAGAAAAAAGTTGAGATAAAATGTTAATAAAGTCATTAAATTACGAGAAAAAAGTCGAGATAAAATGATGAGAATAAAGTCATTAAATTACGAGAAAAATGTCGTTAAATTTCGAGAAAAAAGTCAAGATAAAATGTTGAGAATAAACTCATTAAATTAATGTATTCTCGTAACTTAATGACTTTATTCTCGTAACTTAATGACTTTATTCTCAACATTTTATCTCGACTTTTTTCTCGTAATTTAACGACTTTATTCTCGTAATTTAACGACTTTATTCTCGTAATTTAACGACTTTATTCTCGTAATTTAACGACTTTATTCTCAACATTTTATCTCGACTTTTTTCTCGAAATTTAACAACTTTAATCTCGAGATGGTTTTATTTTTTTTATTATTGCTTGGCCCTAATCCTCTTCCATAGGTTTTGCAGCAAAAGAGTCTAATTTGTTAAATAACAATGAATTGACTAAAGTGACATTTTTGAAAATAAGGCATTTCAATAACTGACTAATAACTTTGCCATTAATGAAGTCTGAAAATCTAAAAGCCATTCAGACAAAAGTGAACTTCCCACAGAAACTAAAATGTTAAAACTTCCTAACCTTCCTCTCCAACCTCTCCTCCCGCGTCTCTGCTCTTGTGGGTGGCGGGGCATCTCTGGGGTCCTAACCAACAGTGCGTAACAAAAACAACGTTATATAATGTCACAGATTTCTTCAAAAATCTTAAGTAATTTGCATCATGCATACAACAATCATCTTATTAAAATACTTGATCTTTACTGGCAGTATAATAATAAAAATAATCTTAATGTCAAAGAGCACCTCAAAATGCCGGATGAAAGGGGCAATTCCGCAGTACGGCTGGTTGTGGTGTTTCTCGTGGGGAAGCTTCTCCAGCTGAGGCAGGAACGGTATCGGGTCCCGCGGGGCAAACAATGCCAGCAGGTTCGGCGGAAGAAATTGAGTCATTGTTCACCTAGGAGAGAGAAATTAAAACCTACACAATTAAAATTCAGACCAACCCTTAAGAGAACATTAAATACCAGGTCTAAGCATTTACGGCGGGTAAATGATTGATAAGTTCTAGGAGATTTCAGTTACTCGTGATCGGTCGAAAAAAACCCAGCATGGATGAATTCGACGTTGGTCAACTTTAACTGAAAATGTGGCGTCTAAGAATCTTTCGGTATCTGTATCAATAGCGAAACACCCCCAAATCGAGGTTCCAAAAGTTAGCAGTTAGCAGCACTGGCTAACTCGGCTAGCTTCGGGCAAACAAACATCACTATATTTGCATTAGATAAATGATTGAATTATCTGCCAAGTATTACATAAACTAACCGGAAGAATCACACAAGTACTGGTAGCGCACGTTCTGTTACACGCGTGTAAACCAAAGCCCAATCCTGGTTAGGCTCAGCTCTACTGATCAGAGATCGCTAACATTGCGGCCTCTTATAGCGAATTACCTCAACTTCTCATTCGGTTCCGACGAAACCTCCGATTTTAGACCAGTAATCTCTGCGTGTTTCTGTGGGAAATCTTCGTGGATGAATTTCTTAAATCCCCTTAGTATTTTTGTGTGTATTTCGGTCCACACAATGCCCAACGTGTACTCTTCTCACCAAGCTGAACGAGTCGTTCCTTTCTTAAAATGGCGCGAGGCCGCAAACCAGTGTGGTATTTTACGACGCTTTTCCTCGTCTAGTGGTACTTTACGATAGGAGTGTGTGGTTTTTTTTGTTGTTTTTTTTCAAACCAGCTTTTTTTATTTTATTTTATTTTTTTATTGACATATAAAGACAAATATTACAATTCAAAGAATTTAACAACAATAGAATTATAAGCAAACACAAAAACAGTAAAGAAACAAACGAAAAAAAAGAAATACAAACAATGGAGAAAAAAACAAACAAAAACAAAAAAAGATAGGAGTGTGGTTAAGTATTGCAAAAGAAATGCCATGACGCTTCTTGAAGGACTTAAAATGTTCCATATACATAAACAGAAATGGGCTAAAGGAAAAAACCCAACTTTTTGTTATTTCAGATAGATATGAAAAATTATATAGAGTTACTACTTGGGTTGAAAAACAGTAAAGCTAAACGCACTAGGCTCTTTGATGAAGCTTTTAAGTTATTTATATGATGATCTCACACCTGTTCTTTTTTTATTATTTTATTTATTTTTTACCTGTATTATTATTTATATTATACTGTACATTTTCTATTTTTTTGTTGTAGTTTATATTTGTTCAGTACTTTTATATTATATGTTGGAAATCAATAAAAATAATAATAAAAAACCTTAAAATGTATGAATAAAGAGCCCTGAAGTTGTGCAGTCTTTTAATGCTGCTATTTGAATTTGTTTTGTGTTTAA
This sequence comes from Anabarilius grahami, assembly GCA_003731715.1. Classification (NCBI taxonomy): domain Eukaryota; kingdom Metazoa; phylum Chordata; class Actinopteri; order Cypriniformes; family Xenocyprididae; genus Anabarilius; species Anabarilius grahami. The sequence continues at coordinate 1,227,348 of RJVU01080352.1, read as the reverse complement.
TGAGGCATGTTTTGTATTTCGTTCAAGAAATAATAAGAAAATTAAAAAAAACTCAAACAAAAGGAAATAAAAAAATACTGTCTTGAGTATGAGGGCATAATATAAGGCAGTACATCATTGTGTAATGATCAAAATAAGACATGTATTTATCTCACATGTTTAGATTTTGCACATGTGGCATTGAAAAGGTCTGAAAGCTCTGGTGTAAAGTATAGTACATTTAAGCACAGTAAATATTGTTGTTTTGTATCAGAAAAGCTAGATGCCATTCATTTTTGGTTATATATGTTTTCCAAATTATGTCTAATAATAGACTTTTAATAACTGTAAAATATGAACATTAAAATGTGAATATATCTACACAGTTCACCCCATGCACTTGCACTGTACTCATCCCCAACACAAGAGGCACTATTACGGAAGTTCCTCATATTTACTCTATGGTTTGTTTTCGTATGTAGTTAAAGATGGCGGAGTCAGAAGAGCCTAAAACAACCTGCAAGTTTCTTTTTAAGAAATCAAACAAGAAATTTTCTGCACGGAAAAGAAATGCAAGTGACAGCGATAAAGGTATTTTGTGTTCGGTAATGCATGTGTTTACTGAGCAGTTTTCTCTAGTCAATACAGCGAGCTGTCTGGTCAGTCAGTGTTTATGCTCAACGTATTTCTGATCACAACAACCGACGAACTGATGTATTAAATCAGTATTTTTGCGTGTTCATCAGACAGGAGTAGCGGCGAGGAGGGCAGTGCTGTGGTCAGAAAGAAGAAAGCTGCTATCGCGAACCCCATGATTCAGAAAGTATGTTTTAGTCTTTTACGAAGATTGTTTTAGTCATTTACGAAGCTGTTGTTTACTCTGAAGCCATAACCGCAAGTTTTATACCGCACATCCCACCGTATAGACAAAGAAAGTGGAGAAGGAAGCAGTCTCATCAAGTGAAAGTGAAGAGGAGCAACAAAACAAGAGTGTCACTGTCGCTTACAAGTCGACTCGGTCAGCGGTGAGTCTGTCAGACGTTTACAGGGTGGCGGTCGTGTTTGTTTTCCTATGACTTTTATTATGGCAAGCATTAAAGACTGCAAATTCATTTGATTTCATTCCAAACATTTGATTCTTGTAATTCAGTGTATTACTGTGTGTGTTGCAGAAACCAGAGGGACCGGATGACATGGGGGCCACTGCTGTTTATGAGTTGGACACAGAGAGGGACAAAGATGCTCAGGCCATCTTTGAGCGCAGCCAAAAGATTCAAGAGGTACAGGGGGATAATACAATAACTGGCATTAACGTTGTTAAAGGTGCTCTAAGCGATGTCACGCGTTTTTAGGCCAAAACATTTTTTGTCACATACAGCAAACATCTCCTCACTATCCGCTAGCTGCCTGTCCCCTGAACACACTGTAAAAAAACGCGGTCTCTGTAGTCACCACTAGCTCCGAATACGGCAACAAAAACAAACTGGTGCAGCCTGGACCACTAAACATAATAAACATGCTCCAGCCAATAACCGACAAGAATGATTTTAAATGCGCGTTCATGACTGTTTCAGGAAGCACGGAGGGGAAGGGGAGGATGAGGAGGGAGGGTCTAGCTTGTTTGACAACACTTTGAACGTCAACAGGAAGTTACTCCACCCAGGATCGCTTAGAGCACCTTTAAGTAATGTCAAGTTTATTTGAACAGTGCTTTTTACATTACAGATTTCTTCAAAGCAGCTTTAAAGTAGTCAACAGAAAAACTTGTTCTATCAGAATTGATTGTTTTCAGTTATTATTACACTGTAAAGCAGCTCTACAGAAGATAATATAGTAGTGTTATTCAGGTCAAATCAGTTCAGTCAGTTTTTTAGTGACGCCATTCAATATTTTTGAGCACAGCTGAATTGATGCATTTTACTGAATAGTAATTGTCTAAAATATAATTGAATAAATGTATTAGAAAAAGAGCCACTATGGCCTATAGAGTACCTCAGGGATGACGGTTTTTTGAATGGGTTTTTGCTAAATGGCCTGAAATAAGGTCTGTGGTTAACAAAGCCTCTAAATATTTTCACGTTTTGATCTATGACATAAAACACACCAGTTATAACCCACTTGTGATTTTTTAAACTTTTATTGTCTTAAAAACGGCGGTTGCTAACAAGTTGCTAAAAGGGACTACTTCCTTTGGCGGGGGCTTTAGACGTCATCATGACAAACGGGACATTTGGACATAATTTCTCATGAAAAAGTGGATAAGTATTCATACACAGCGCAGATCATAATCAGTGAGCATGTTTTTAAATAGAGTTGTTTTCTAAATAAAGTTTGAGGACGCTTGGTGGTGACAACATTGATCCGTGACCATGGTGTGCTGTAGTCCGTTTATAGCATACTGTTAGCTTTATATCTGACCACTTTATTTAGGCTTCAAAATCTATAAATGTTGTGTTAACTTGTAAAGATTATCTTGATAGACAAAACGTGTAAGTGTCATAACCCTTTGTTAAACACAGAGCTTATTTTCTGCGATTTTCAAAAAGTCTATGGGGAAAATGCATAGGCTTTCGATCCAGGGAACCCGTGCGCCGCTAACTTCTGGGTTGGCCTACAAAAACACGTCATCTCTGAGGTACTCTATAACAACTCTCAATAAACAGATATTATGATGAACTTGTTTTTAAAAGGATACTTTACCAAAAAATCATTCTTGTCATCAATTCACCCTAATGTCCTGTCAAAACGTTCTGGTTTTGAACACAAAAGGTATAATGTTAATGTTTTTTTAAAACTGAAATGAATATATAAAGACAAAATGATTAATAAAAGTATTATAAATATATATTCTAAGTCCTCAAAAAAAAACTATACAGTCGCTTTGTGAGAGGAATGCTCAGAAAATCTTCCTCTCAGCCTCAGCTCTCGAAACTCAATTGTGTGATTTTAAAGTACCCCTGAAATCAAAATTGGAAGTTTTTTTTTAGCTTTTAGTATGAATATGTTAGCCTTAATCTTATGAATAAGCTGGTGTGTTCCAAAACAATGACAAAATTTGCATTTAGGGGAGATATAAGCATTCAAAACTTAGTCTCTCACTTCCGCTAAAATGGATCACGGATTTTCATGACATCACATCACACACTTCAGTTTCTCATCAAATCTTCTGTCCAATCAAATGCTCTCTGTAATCTGAAGTCCCGCCCCCTCCTACACTATAAAGAGACGCTGAAGCTGTGGCTGAAATCGGTCATTTGTTCACACATTTACTAGTTTCTACATGGTGAATGGCACATAGTGCACTATATAGAAAATAGGGAAAGATTCAGACAGTGTAAATATGGTTTCCATTGACGTGAATGAAGTCCGTTTTCGCGTTAGTATAACGTAAACCGCTGCAGCACGAGCACAGTCTGCTCTGGCCCAGGGACACGAGAGCACAGAACGGATCATATTCGCGTGTCGGCTCAGACTACAAAACGTATCGGACCCATTTGAATTCTGCACAGAATGCTGTATTTTAAAGTGATATAGAGGAGATTATGAAGATAAACGGTTAGATATTAAAAGGAAGTTTTACTGAGTTTAACGGTTCTGGGCGAGCTGTGATATAAACGCTATTGGCTATTTAAAAAAAGGGGCGGGGCTGTTCGTTATATAGCCCTGTCTTCCTGTTTCAGTTGAAATTATGTCAACACATTGAAAAATGCTGCGAATTCCAAGACACTTCAGTGGGCCTTTAAATATGTGCATATTCAAATTTGGTGCATACAGTAGAACAATTGTCATTTTTGGGGGAACTGTTTCTTCAAAGTTGTGATGAAATGGAAGTAGCAACAGATCATTTCTTCTGTATTGTGACATATGACTGAATGAAACAGATCATCAAAAAAGATGTAAAGATGAAAAAATGTAGCTTGATTCTGTCCATTGGTTGAATGAATGAAGGCAGATCTGAATGCGAGCCTGCGGTTGATTGTAAGGAAGAGCACGGTTTAAGCTGACTAAATGATTAGAGAAGTCCAGCATATATCAACAGAGAGAAGTCTGTCGTTTCACAGAAAGATTGAGCTATGACATTTTAATAAAAAATTATGAGGTCAAAAATGAAAAATGCATGGGTGAATCATTCACTGTAAGATCATTAAGATGCTTTTAGAAAATAGACGGTGAATTTCCATTTAATTTTTGTTAAGATGCATGATTGTTGATATTGTTAGAGTGGCCACAATAAGCACAATTTCTTAATTCAGTGGCATGTCTGTATTTTATTTATAGGAGTTGACTGGTAAAGAAGACGATAAGATTTATCGTGGCATCAACAACTACCACAAATTCATTAAACCCAAAGATTCCACTATGGGCAATGCCTCCTCTGGTATGGTCAGGTGAGTCAGAAGAAATGCTGTTCAAACAAGCAGCTGGTCCTGTTTTCTGTGATTAAATATGCTTTTGAAGACACACAACTTTTAACTGATCCACAATATGATAGGAAAGGACCAATCAGAGCCCCTGAGCACCTCAGGGCCACAGTCCGGTGGGATTACCAGCCTGACATTTGTAAAGACTATAAAGAGACGGGCTTCTGTGGGTTTGGAGGTTAGTAAGCCACAGGTTTCCTCTCATTTTTGCCTTTCTTTTGGGGTTCAAGGCAAACGTCATTGCAGGAACCAACGTGTCTTTATTTATCCTCAGACAGCTGTAAGTTTCTGCATGACCGTTCAGACTACAAGCACGGCTGGCAGATTGAGCGAGAGCTTGAAGAAGGAAGATACGGGGCAAACGGTGAGCCATCTTTAGGTAGAGGTCTTTGAAAACATTTCACTTATTTTGTCCTGCTTTCTAACGTATTGTTTATCTCACAGACGATGAGAACTACGAAGTGAGCAGCGACGAGGAAGATCTTCCTTTCAAGTGTTTCATTTGTAGAGAGTCCTTTAAGAACCCTATTATTACAAAGTAAGTGCTACATCAAACCATGGCCAGTTTGAATTGCAAATGCTGTTCCCCACTCTTACAAACAACACAAATCCACATTATGATGCTTTAGCCGGTGTACATCATATCTAAAGTTTGAAATTGTTTTTGCATGTTTTAGCCACATATTTGACTGCAGACCTAGTATGTCATTCTCAATTTAAAAGTATAATTACTTTTTTTCTCCAGGTGCCGGCACTACTTCTGCGAGGCCTGTGCTCTCCAGCACTACCGCAAGTCTAAGCGCTGCTATGTTTGTAACCAGCAGACCAATGGTGTCTTCAACCCGGCTAAAGGTGCTTATCTTTTCCATTAATCACAGACAAGGTTTGGTCAATTGGTCAGAAACTCTTGGAGCCCTTATAAACTAACTCGCTAATGTCATATATAGAATAAAATGAAGAATAAGGAACTCATTTTTGGCGTATTTTTTCCTCAGAGCTCATGGCTAAGATGCAGAAACAGCAGGCAGCTGCTGACCAGCCTCCCTCAGATGAAGATGACTAGCACCGCACAGCCTCCTCTTCTGTATTCTACTTCAGTCATTCAGATTCCATCTGCGTTGTAAATTCTCAGAACCTTTGAAATAAACATGCACTCTTTTATAGAATGTTTTTTTTTGTTTTCGTGATTCTTTTCTTCATTCTCAGAAATCTCCCAGGATGAGAACTCAGCAATCTGTACATCATTCACTAGAGATCACTATATTATTGGCCAATATTAAGGCACTTTCACACCAAGTAAGATGACTATAACTAAAGTTTTAATAATTGTTCTAATTCTTTGAGAATAGCAAAGTCCACACCACGACTATAATGATAATGACGCAGAAGAAAAATATCATTGCAACTACTTTCAGTACAATTGTTTCCAGCTGATGAATGATAAAAACATATAACAACAAATATTCATGCTCATTTACCCTATTTTTACATGAGGGTTAAGTGAGTGTTTTTCGATAATGACAAAGTTAATTTTTACTACAAATCTCAAAATGAATATCCATTTTTCATGTTGTACATTTTAATGTTGCAATGCGTAAATGCCTACCATTTAAATTTACCCCCCGGAGCAGCAGCAAAAAATGGCTGCCCCCTGCTCCGGGCGTGTGTTCACTGCTGTGTGTGTACACTTGAATGGGTGAAATGCAGAGCACAAATTCCACCATACTTGGCCACATGTCACTTAACAATTTTAATATCCGCTGTTGGACCGAGCAAATATGGGTAGAACTCTTTACTGCCCTAGTACTTCAGAAATCACTTTAAGGGAATACATGTGAACTGAACATGGCACAATGACCATCATCACAGTATGATAATGCCTAACTACTGCAAGGGATTCATCAATATGCTGATTGAAGGACTGTTGGGACCCTCCAGGCACAGGATGGTTTGTTCTGGGAAAACGAATCGTTCACCTCAATGACACATCTGTACCATTTGCTTCACAGGACACATGTGCTTTCCACTACATACTATTTATCTACTACTATGTCATGTTTGATCTCATCTGACAGCTTATAAACTGAACTCAAAGGTGCTGAACTTAATAGAGATATTAAAGTATCCTAATGTACAACCTAGGTGCTTAAACATGCATTGAGGAGAATATGTTAATGTGTTTCTCCCCCTCTCGATCACCACCCATTTGCCTTATCTTTTGGTTTCCTATGGGTAAGTTTTGGTGTTGGTATTCCACTCATGTTTAACAATGCTTTGCTAAGGGTCTAAGAAGGAAAGGTAACTGTTGATCTGGGAGAATGGCTTTAATCCTGCCACTCTCGCGCACCTCACGCATAACCTCATACTACAAAAAAGGCTTTTACACCTTCTTCTGCACAGCACAGCAGTGCATTATTTGTTACAGCAATAAGTTTTTCTATACAGTGTGTTGTTCTACTGTTCTATAGTGTCTGTATATTTAAACATGTAACCTAATAAATAACTTTGCCTACTTTAAAGGCTTTGAGAATCTTTCCTTTGTCACTGATGATGTTGAAAGCTAAAGTGTATGTAACTTTCATTATCTTAAGCATTAAGGGTAAATCCTACATTTTCCAATCAGTTCTAAGGAAGGCTTTTTACCTTTAAAGAATAAGAGTTTAAAGAATAACATCTTTATTGGAGTCAGATAAATAATTAAATTATGCACGTCATCCTTCAACTGCTTTTTGTTCTGATCATTGCATTTATCATTTATCAAAATAGCATTTGTTGTCGGCCAAAACATGAAAATAATTATAAGCTTACCTGTAAAATATTAATATCAGTGCATCCCTATCATAAACTGTATAGTATGTAGAGTAATCACAATTGCAGAAGCTGTTTTTCAAAATAAGTATGCAAGTTGTAATGTAACAAACAACATTCTAAACAAACAAACAAAAATTCTACAACAGCAAACAACATCAACGGCAACATTTATTCCATTTGACCAAGATGTAAATATGCTGAAAATACACAGAAGGTCAACTGAAGTATTTCCTTTTGTAACACATGCCAAGAACAGACATTAACCGTAGCAAAAATACAACAGAACTAATCATTTTAAACTAATAACTGCACCAGATAGCAGAAAACTTGTCCTCTAGCATATTTATTGTGCCATCACTATTGAGCACCATTCCCACAATCTATCCATATATTAGACAGTGCTATGTCGAGTTTGACTTTACTGACAGCTCTTTATGCTTCACTGGACAAATATGGTAATTCAATTGTGAACCTGTGTTGCTGTAAGCTGGTAGACATTCATAGAGTGTCATTAGTTCAGTTGAAACACATAGAGAACGTTTCAATAGCCTGAAGTGATAACCATTGTCACATGGCCAGTCTGTAAGAGTAACTAAAATGTAGGCGAGGGTGCGCAGTGCATGCCTCAGGCTTCAGTTCATGCTTCTGAATGCATTAGCAAGGCTATGTGGCTGCTGGCTTTTCATTTCTCTTCTTATAGTCTCTCTTTGTAGTTTTAGTGACATACACAAATAACAAAGACAACTAAGAAACATTCCAGTCTTCTTGTAGCTTCTTTGAAGCTCTTTGTAATGTCTATATCACATTCACATAGCACAGGCCTTCCCTTTTTCTCCCTTAAAACTAAAAAGCAAAAAGACACAAAACAAAATCTTCCACATTTCTCATTAAGAGCCCTACGGTAAATCAGCCCTTTCCCATTCAATCCATCGTTCCTCCATCTCTCATCCGTTTCATGTCAAAAGTCCCAGTCATCCACATCCAGCCGGCTGAGATCAGACTCCAGACTGGCCAGTCCAGTGGGCGAATCCTGAGGCTGCATGCAGTCTAGGCTGCTGATTGGAGAGACTGGACGCAGGAGCTCAGGAAGAGCCTCGGATGGTCTGCGCTTTATCTGAAACGTTACATTGAGCACAATGAAACATTGAGGAGAGTAAGTGTGTTTAAATTTGTAAGAATATGTCAGGAATTTGCTCAGAACAGGGTAAAACTCACTTGTTTGAAGAAGGAATGACCTATCAGAGAGCTGGCAGAAGGTCTGTGGTAAGACATAACATGAATTTTAATCTATTCATTGCACCACAAAATTATAACCTACTTAGTAACACTTTACAATAAGGTTTCATTTCTTAACATTAGTTAAATGATTAGTGGGATATGATGGTGAGTAAATCATGACAGAATTTCAAATGATCCCTTTTTAAAATAAATACAAATCGGAAGCAGTGGAGTGTTATATTGACCTTTTCTCAGGATCTCTCTGCAGACAAAGTTCCACAAAGGCATGAAAGTGAGGACTGAAGGTCCGGCTGTATGGGTTTCCCGCAGAGGAGGATGAGGGCTCTCCGTTAGTGTGGCGAGCTCCACCGGCACTGGGGCCCTCACAGATCCCAGAGTCGGCCCCCGAGCGAGACGGTTTCATGCTCAGTTCTTCAGGGGGGATGGTGGTGGTGTCCAGAAGGCAGGGGACTGTACCATTCAACTTCTCTAACAACATCTGACACAGGCAAAGAGACATTTTATGAAGCTAAATGTAAGTTAAAAAGGTGTGAATGCAAAAAGGGATGGATAAAATGCAAGAGTGTGCCTTACCTGCGTAGCAGGCATGTCTTTAAAGGGCACGTGTCCATTAGCTAGCTCACATGCAGTGATGCCCAAACTGTAAATGTCTGAGCGGAAGTCATATCCCTGAAGATTCTGTCATATGCAGAGATGAATACAGATGCAATCAAATGTCATTGGCTCATTTCTGATGTATTATAAGTACAGTATACACTACTGTTCAAAAGTTTGGGGCTTTTCAGTAAGGTTTTTTATTTATTTTTTTAAAGAAGTTCCTTATGCTCACCTGCATTTATTTAATCAATATTACAGTAATAAAAAAGTAATAGTGTGTATTTCAGTGCATTCTAATGTGTTGCTGTGCTTCTTAATATTTTTGAGGATTCTTTGAATAAAAAGCTCAAAAGAATAGCATTTATTAGAAATAGAAATCTTTTCTAACAATGTAAATGTCTTTACAGTCCCTTTTAATCAATTTAATGTAGGCTTGCTGCATAAAACTATTCATTTCTTTATATTACTGACCCCAAAATTTTGATTGGTAGTGTATATCAAACTGTGACGAGCAGGGCGGGCGAGAGCCGTGAGGGAACGGCGCGAGGCCGGTGACGCGAGTGTTAATGATCGTCACCTGTGAGGCGCACCGGCCTCGAGTCCTTAACTGTCGTCGCTCCTCCTTTTATGCTCCCGGAGCTCCTCCGTGAGGGACTCGAGGCCGGTGCGCCTCACAGGTGACGATCATTAACACTCGCGTCACCGGCCTCGCGCCGTTCCCTCACGGCTCTCGCCCGCCCTGCTCGTCACACAAACATACCTGCTGCAGAACCTCTGGACTGAGCCAAGGTAGCACTTTAACACTGTACTGGGGAAAATCGTGTACAACACGTGCTCTCTGACCGTGACGAATCAAGCTGAAGATACTCCTAAGACCGGACAAATACACCTGCCCATCTGCTGAAATCAGGATGTGGCTTGCCTTCACACTCCTACAGACACAGATTAAGATGATTAAAAAGTATTCTTGTAGCACCTACATTAAAAACATGAGACTGTCAGTCTGGCTTGATGGTGGATATATATTAAAGGGTTAGTTCACCCAAAAATGAAAATCCTGTCATTAATTACTCACCCTCATGTCGTTCCACACCCGTAAGACCTTAGTTCATCTTCGGAACACAAATTAAGATATTTTTGATAAAATCCGATGACTCAGTGAGGCCTTCATTGACAGCAAGAGAATTAACACTTTCAGTGCCCAGAAAGCTACTAAAGACATATTTAAAACAGTTCATGTGACTACAGTGGTTCAACCTTAATGTTATGAAGCGACGAGAATACTTTTTGTGCGCCAAAAACCCCCCCCAAAAAAACAACTTTTCAGCATCTGACTTTTCAATATCTAGTTATGGCCGTGATTCGGATCACGTGTCAAACTGCCAAACTGCTGAAATCATGTGACTTTGGCACTCCGAACCACTGATTCAAAACAAAAGATTCGTAAAGCTTCATGAAGCAGTGTTTTGAAATCGGCCATCACTAGATATTGCTGAAAAGTCATTATTTTGGGTTTTTTTGGCGCACAAAAAGTATTCTCGTCGCTTCATAACATTAAGATTGAACCACTGTAGTCACATGTACTGTTTTCAATATGTCTTTAGTAGCTTTCTGGGCATCTGAAAGTGTTAATTATCTTGCTGTCAATGGAGGCCTCACTGAGCCATCGGATTTTATCAAAAATATCTTAATTTGTGTTCTGAAGATGAACGAAGGTCTTACGGGAGTAGAACGACATGAGGGTGAGTAATAAATGACATTATTTACATTTTTGGGTGAACAAACCCTTTATCCTGTTTGTCTAATAACAAAAATAACTAATCATGTGAGTGTTCATGTGTTCCTCACCGGTGAACGTAGCCCATCTGATGTATGTACTCCAGCGCTCTCAGTACACCCAGCAGGATGCAGGCAATTGTCTGCTCACTCAAACCATCAGCAAAATGTGTACTGATCAAGTCTCGAGCTGAACCTTATAGAGAAGAGAAACACAAAAAAAGTAAGTAAGCAAAAAACATTTTGAGCAGTTCAGACTTGATATAGCTGATGCAGAATGTCTCAGCTAACCGTAGGCCATGAAGGGTGTGATCACCCACAGTTCATTCTCAGCAATAAAGACGCTCTTGTATGGGAGGATACAGGGGTGGTGGAACAGCTTAGACACATGGAGTTCTCCCTTTGGAAAAAAACAAACAGAAAGTGGTTGCAAGGCTTATGTATATGTTCTAACGACATGCATGACTAATTGACTAGTTAAGTATTTGTTTTAGCTGCACCAACTACTTACAATCACAAACTAATTAGAATTACAAAAGCAAAAAATTACTAAAACTAATTAAAATGAAAATATTAATAATACTATAATAATATATAATACTAAAGATTCAAGAATAATACTAAATAATCCTAAAATAACACTGCATTGACTGAGGATATATTCTTATTAATGTATATTAATGTATATGTATATATTGTTTTTTTCAAAAGAAAGACACATGTTGTTAAAAATAGCTTATTTTGAAACAGTTATCGGTGATGTGAGGTTTGGGAATACAACAAAATATTAATTTCAGTTATTTTGCATATTTTGCTATTTCATATTTACTATTGTTTAAAAAATTATGAAACTTTCTACTGACCTGTAAGTAATTGACCATGTCATTAGTACATGAATCCAGGTCAATACGGCGGATGGCCACATGCTCCCCTGTAGGTCTGTACCTGGCCAGATTCACTGTCATCAAATCCTCCAAACCTCGACCTACACAAGCACAGACAAACACACACTCATCAGCTGTAGGAATCACAGACGATCGCAGAGAACCTCACAGAGATGTATACTAGTGCTGTGCAGTCTTGGCCTCACCTATGACAGTGCGCAGCTCATAGGCGGTGTTGTCTGGAAGAAAGCTTCCCATCGTGTCCCTGCGTGGGATAGGGCTCAGAGACTCTTGACTGTCCTCATGGGCCTGAGTCAATGAAGAGTCATTAGTCAACTAAGGAAACACACAGTGGCCCACAAAAGTGTGATGCCACAGGGGCTAAATAAACAAAGTGCCAACTGAATACAGCGGTGTCTCGATCACCTTCCTGATGTCAGGTTATTGTAAACATAAACTCGGGCATTAGAATGGGCCTTGATCCACTAAATATTGAGACACTAGGGAGCGGATTGAGACACACTTCAGATCCCAAGAGCATTCCCAGCCCATTCAACACAACCAAATCCTTTTAATATACTTGAATTATTAGATTGTGAACCCTGTGATTTTACTGGAGGTGCATTTGTGATAGTGGCTTGTGGGTATGCAGTCATACAGTGACCCAATAAAGTATTTCAACACTTAAAGGGTTAGTTCACCTAAAAATGAAAATTCTGTCATTTATTACTCACCCTCATGTCGTTCCACACCCGTAAGACCTTCGTTCATCTTCAGAACACAAAGATATTTTTGATAAAATCTGATGGCTCAGTAAGGCCTCCATCGCCAGCAAGATCATTTCCTTTTTCAATGCCCAGAAAGCAACTAAAAACATATTTAAAACAGTTCATGTGATTACAGTGGTTCAACCTTAATATTATAAAGCGACTAGAATACTTTGTGCACCAAAAATAACAAAATAGCGACTTTATTCAACAATATCTAGTGATGGGCGATTTCAAAACACTGCTTCATGAAGCTTCGAAGCTTTACGAATCTTTTGTTTCAAATCAGTGGTTCGGAGCGTGTATCAAACTGCATTTCATTTTCTGAAATCATGAGATTTTGGTGCTGAGCCACTGATTCGAAACAAATGATTCGTAAAGCTTCGAAGCTTCATGAAGCAGTGTTTTGAAATCGGCCATCATTAGACATTGTTGAATAAAGTCTTATTTTATTATTATTATTTTGTTTTTTTGGCGCACAAAAAGTATTCTCGTCGTTTTATAATATTAAAGTTGAACCACTATAGTCACATGAACTGTTTTAAATATGTTTTTAGTAGCTTTATAGGCATTGAAAAAGGGAGTGTTATTGCTGGCGATGGAGGCCTCACTGAGCCATTATTTTTATCAAAAATATCTTAATTTGTGTTCTGAAGATGAACAAAGGTCTTACGGATGTGGAACAACACGAGGGTGAGTAATTAATGACATTATTTTCATTTTTGGGTGAACTAACCCTTTAATTCACATTTACAAATGTATGAATGTCATTACATTAGATGATCAAATACCAAATCAAATGGCATCTACCTTAAAGTAATGTTCTTGTTCTCCTTTCCAAGCAAAGCATTTCACAAAACAAGCTTGTTAGGTTTTAAAAGACAATTTTGTACAGTAGATCTATTATTTTACGAAAAAACATGCTCGAGTCTTACACTTTCTGGTGGTAAACATTAGTGAAATATGATGAATATGATGAACTTGCTGATCTATAGTGGATGAACTATACTAGCATTCAAAAGTTTGGGTCAGTAATATATTTTTTAAAGAAATTAATACTTTTATTCAGCAAGGATACATTAAATTTGGGTGACAGTAAAGAAATGTATAAATTTACAAAATATTTTATGTCGAATAAATGCTGTACTTATACCTTCTATTTTTAAAAATAAATGTTTCTTTAACAACAAATTATCTAATCATCATATTTGAGTGATTTCTGAAGGATCATGTGACTGAAGACTGGAGTAATGATATTGAAAATTCAGATTTAACATCACAGGAAGAAATTACATTTTAAAATATATTCAAATAGAAAACAGTTATTTTTAATTAATACAATTATTCCATTAAATTAATAGCATTTCACAATATTACTGTTTTCACTATTTTTGTGCCTGTGTGAATTTCTTAAATCCACTACCAGTTGGTTGAAAGTCCCAGCAAAGATCTCTAGATAAAGGTTGTTTGCAGATGCCACTTTGTTTGATATTTTGTTTCTAATGCAAAGACATTTTAAGTATTTTTTGACTCACTGCACATTCACAGATGTTGTAGGGAGTTTGGAAGATAATATAGTGAAACATAAAAAGCTTGTCTTTTGATTGTGTTCCAGCATCAACCTTTAGTGTTTCTGACAGGATTTGCATCACCGTGCAAGCAGCAAACATTCTAAAGTGCATGTTAGCTTTCCTTCAAAAAGCATCATAGTATTTTGGGATATCAATCAAATATATTATGACAATCAATGTCAGTTTCAGTGAATTAGGAAACATTTCAAGTACACACATATACAATCACAGATAACAGCACAAACCAACCTGGTTTTGAAGAGGGGAAGGGTTTTTTTTGCGCATACACTGATAAATCCCAGCCATTGCAAAGCTCTTCAGAGAATCATACAGATCAAGTACTGAGAAATGGCAGATTATAGCTAATTAAAGATTCAGTCCAACTGTTCTGAAACTCAGTACGAGACCAAGAAGTTGAAACTGCAGCAGGAATGGCTTCACAAAACTCTGCATATTTGCAAAAGCATGTTATAAGCATCAAATAAACTGTACAATACACTATGTTGCATTTGGCCATAGATATACATGATCCCATTAAGACCAAGTACTTTTTTTTTTACTACATTAGTTTCCACTAGTGCTACCATGGAACTCATAGATAATATTAACAATAACTCTCAAATATTTGAGAGTATTTGTCAGTGGAGATCATGCAGGTCTATGGCAATTCATGTAACAAATCATTTTTCGCCCTTTGATGTGTTTGCAGGAGTATTTCAGTGAACAGTGCAGCAAGCCCAGGCTTTGACAGGATGACTCCATGTGTTGCATTAACACAATGAGCATCATCCCACTTCACATGCTTAGGTGACCAATGACAACATTATCACTATTCCTGGTGTTTGTTCGTTCTTTGTGACAACTCTTATGAGTGAATTTCATAAGATAGATGTCTTAAATTGCATTAATGAGGGGTAATGCAGAATTAGTCTCACTGATTCACAATGTGTCAATTTATGAGGTGAAAGGGCAGTAGCAGTAAACAACATTTACATTTACATTCTTAATTATCTGTTGAATTGGACTGATAATTAGATAAAGAAGCAATTCATTCAATTCACTTAAGTTTATGTCCTCCTTCATTAAAAGGGACAGCTCACCCAAAAGTGCAAACAGTATGTACTCATCCCTTTGGCTACCATATGGCTTTAGAAACTTTGTTTTTTTAAGTAATTACTTTTATTCAGCAAGAGTACATTAAAGGTGCCCAAGAACATGTTTTCAAAAGATGTAATATAAGTCTTAGGTGTCCCCTGAATGTGTCTGTGAAGTTTCAGCTCAAAATACCCCATAGTTTTTTTTTTATACATTTTGGGGCATCATTATAAACGCGCTGATTTATGCAGCGCGGCCCCTTTAAATCTTGTGCTCTCCGCCCACAGAGCTCGTGCTTGCCTTAAACAGCTATAAACACAGTTCGCACAGCTAATATAACCCTCAAAATGGATCTTTACAAAGTGTTCGTCATGCAACATGTCTAATCGCGTAAGTAGAGTATTTAATTGGATGTTTACATTTGATTCTGAATGAGTTTGATTATGGTCCGTGGCTAACAGCTAATGCTACACTGTTGGATAGATTTATAAAGAATGAAGTTATGTTTATGAATTATACAGACTGCAAGTGTTTAAAAAATGAAAATAACGACAGTCTTGTCTCCGTGAATACAGTAAGAAACGATGGTAACTTTAACCACATTTAACAGTACATTAGCAACATGCTAACGAAACATTTAGAAAGACAATTTACAAATATCACTAAAAATATCATG
>RJVU01080352.1:1197491-1211041 GCA_003731715.1 Anabarilius grahami | reverse complement strand
AAAAAAAAAAAAAAAAAAAAAAAGCACAACTGTCTTCAGCATTGATAATGATTTATGAAGTATCATGAAGACTGGAATGACGATGCTGAAAATTGCAATCAAAAGAATTAAAGTTACATTTTAAAATAAATTAAAATAGAAAAATTTTATTTTAAACTGTAATAATACAATTTAACAATTTTACTGTTTTACTGTGTTTCTGATCAAATAAAAGCAGCCTTGGTGAATATAATACTCTTCTTTTAAAAAGTAAAAACATTTTTAAAAATCTTACCAGCCCCAGTAGTGAATCTATCAATATTTATGTATTTACTCTAAAATTATTTAAAAGGGTGAGCCATCATTTCAACCAAACTCTCATTGTAACTCTTATTGAGACTTAACATGTGTATTGCAATATACAGTGTGACTCTAGCTAAAAACATTTTTGCTATTAGATACAATCACACTATTAAATAAGTTAATAAGACTATTACTAGTGTGTCTTACACTCAGGCTTGCAATTTACAAGTCAAAGAAAAATTACAAAAACGCCACATTCCTTCAGAAATATGATGGTCAAATCTTCTAGTGAATTTTTGGGTGAACTATCCCTATTGTATCTGATCTTCAACATAAATGTGTTGAATTGCTGTTTGCTCTTTAATTCAGGCTCTTAATTATGATTCAAGTATTACATTACTGGGTAACTAAACCCCAAGCTTTCGTTTCCCTTTGGTATTATTGTACGCACTACTTACAATAATAAACCACTTTACCCAGTGAGTTTCTTGGGCCGTAATTTTTCTTTTCCTCATTAAAGTTTGAACACTTCCCTCTTCTGGACCCTCAGTCTGAGTGGGTGTGGAGGTATGAGTGTCACAGCAGCACGATGAGTGCATGCACGCAAACACAGGAGCACAGGGGGATCCGAGCACACACACACACACCATCTCACAAGCTCATACACGCACAACCATCGCACACCCACACCAACAGGCGAATGGAAAAGCTGGAAGATATTCCGCACTTACTTTCCTTAGTGGGCTTGCCTGAGTTTGCTCTGGCGTAGAGAAACCATGTAAATGACGCAAAAGACACACATACAAACAAACAATCTGCCTTTAAAGTGGTTCTAACAAATTTAAGAAACACCTAGAACATCTTTAGTTTTCTGAGAGCCCCTCTTAGCTTATTATCAACATCCTTCCAATCGAAACTCTCTACATCCTTCATGCGACTGAATCAATTCAAAAGATATTTTGTATAAAATGTAAAAAATGTTACATATATTGATACCCAATTATTTGTTTTTCCCCTTTCTCCTTACAAACAAACAATGAAACATTACATAAGAAAGATTCTAACATAAATAAATATAAGAAACACAGTGTCAAATTTTTTATTGTCTAGTCTAAATTGCTACACAGGGCTTGAAATTAACTTTTTTGCTCTTTAGCCACAGTGGCTTGTGGTTTTCCAAAGTTACTAGTTACTGGCTACATTTTTTACATCAATACCATGGGGGAAAAACTGCCATATAGATATTTTTAATATTATCTCATAATTTGGCAGCAGGCATGTTAGGCTGCTGTCACTTTAAGACCTGACACACGGATCTATTATACTGTTGCACATGCGGTTTCTTTCTCAAATGTTTACGTTCACTTAAAACATAACTGACTGTGCTTACATGAATACTCGCCATTTTTACATTATTTTGTGTGTATTTGACTGTTTAAGCGCAATATGCAGCAAAAAATAACTTGATTTAGTACTGAGAGGTGGCTTTATGTGTGCACACTTTGTGTGTGAGCACAAAATCCCACGCCAAAATTCAAGCCCTGTAACACCAACAATATTCATCCGGAGCAAATGAAACGAGTAAGTGAGGGAAGGCGGGTTTGTCGGATAGATGAAAGAACGAGAAAGCGCAGCTGGAATCATGTATTCTTGTAACTATTCTATGGAAAATGAGTATTGGAAGCATTTCAAATATTTCAGTGTCAGAATATGTATCAATCTTTTTGATAAAACTATATCGCACTTAGTTTATTATTTCAAATGCCTTTTTAAAAGACTACAATTGAAAAATGTATATTATATAAAATTCAACACGCCAAAGTGGCTAGTAGGAGTGACTGCGTTGCACGCTACTGCTAAAATCCACCCGCATTAGGTGGGTTGGCGGGTGTTAATGTCAAGCCCTGTTGATACCACATATATTATGATCTATATCGCAGCTGACATAGATATTTAATCGCATTGCATATACTAAATGATCAAAATCATTTAAGCAAGCAACAATTCTATTTATATTACTTGAGCATTCAATTCAACAAAAAAGGATAAACCATCAAAAAAAACATTCTTTAATATCTACTTTCTTATTTTAACATCTTTTTTTAAATTGAACAATCTTGGAGATCATCCCTTTTTATTTAGGCATTGCCATTGAACACGTAACAGCCAAAAGCAAATGAAATTTAGCGTCTTTAAAGCAGACATGAAGCAGCGATTATGGACTACAACAAAATGAATGGAAGCAGACATAGAAAAAGCAGCACCATCTAAAAAATCTCATCATTGTCCATGAATTACACACCATCTTAGAGACAGGCAACTTTAAAAACTAATTGATATTAGCTACAATATAGCATTCAGACTGTCAAGACACTGTGGCTGTACAGTTTATATATATATTTCAAAGCCACTTGGCATTAAAATAAATCTCTTGAACAAGACACCTGTCAGCAAAAGCATGCGAACTGGAGAATTATACACCACACAAGTCTGAAATAATGCTTTCCATTTTTACAAGACAGTTATTGTTTGTACCACTACAGTCTAACATATTTGTTCAGTTTATAATGTAAACTACCGTTCAAAAGTTTGAGGTCAGTAAAAGTTTTTAATGTTCTTAAAAGAATTCTCCTTAACTCACCATGGCTGTTAATTTGATTAGACTAATTTTGTGAAATAGTATTACAATTTAAAACAGCTTTTTTAATTAAAATTCCTGTTAAATATATTTTTAAATGTAATTTATTTCTGTGTTGGCAAAGCTGGATTTTCAGCATCATTACTCCAGTCTTCAGTGTCACATGATCCTTTAAAAATCATTCTAATATGATGATTTGCTGCTCAAAAACATTTATTATTATTATTATCAATGTTGAAAACAGTTGTGCTGCTTAATGTTTTTGTGGAAACACTGATACCCATTTTCAGGATTCTTTGATTAATAGACAGACAGTCACTTTTTATCAGTTTAACGCATCCTAGCCGAATAACAGTAATAATTTATTTAAAAATAATAACAACACCTTTTACGGACCCCAAACTTTTGAACTAACTAGGAGAGAATACGTACGTTAATACTGATGTAAGCACAATGCTGTCAAAAGTCACATGCATCAAAAAATAAAAAGATATGAAGCATTTCTTATATCTGGATTTCTCTGTAAACTAGTCTGTAAGTAAAAGCTCACAATCTACCGATACATATAGTGTTCCTGTAAGAGATTTCATACAGCTTCACCTTAGACCTCCCCTACAGATCAGTTGCAGTGACTCAGCTGTCAGTTGCACCACAGAAGCAATCCATCAACACCTAGCAATTACACTACATCAGAGTCAGCCTACATACATACAGATACATCACCACAAAAAGAAGATTAAAAAAACCTCACAGACACAAGGACACACACAATCTGCTGTTACCGCCATCATCAGTCACCATGACACAAACGCTGCACTTTCATTACAGAGCAGTATCACACCACACCGTATAACACAATTACAACAAAAACCCACAAAGATTGGCAATATTAAATTCACAAAACCTTTAATGAAGCGCACGCAAAACAAACAGCAAACCAAAAGCTGTATTGTTGCTTTTGCAAAGGTTGCGATCATGGGTAAACTGCTTCTCTTTTGCTATGTGCCTGCATAGCTGACTATGAGGGGGATTTGTGTCCAAAAATGTGTATCTCCTTGATGAGTTCAAGATGGGCCAATTGACCCTTTGAATGTTGCATATGAGTGTATTATAGGAACTAAATGTTCTAGGGCTCCCCTTCACACTCACCCTGGCTACAGTGGAATAAGCTCAGGCGGTGGGGTTTGCTGAAAGAGGTACGAGAAGCACAGCGACATGAGGTGCTGCTGGACAATTGAACTCACCTCCAAATAACTCTAGATCCCTCAGGCTTTCCACACTAAGTTTCTCTGACACCCAGCGCTGAGAGAAAGTGAGAGATGAATGTACATTAAAACACAATCAGTCATTTAGACAACCATGTATTTCAACTCAATCAAGCTCACTCACCAAAAAAGACATGGATCCTGGAGATGGTGATGACAGGTAGAAGTACTTTCACAAACACATAAAGAGAGAAGATCTGCAAGAGCATAGCAGAAGTTGCTAAGATTCATGGAATTTGATTAATTTCTCCTGCTCTTAAACTTTCTGAATTATGCTAAGAAATTATTAAAGAACAGTGGTAGACATCAAATGGGATTTATTGGCAAGACGTGTTTGTAAATAAGATGACTATGGGTTTGCTCAGTTAGGGGGCAGCATTAGAAATGTGTATTTACTCACACAAATCCGCTATTTTATAAAAAAAGAAGCAGGGTTATTCATTTATAAACAAATGTAGCATGCAAGTTTACAGGTCAGTATCTTTCAGTTAGCCAAGCAGCGACAACAATATCTCTCAATTATGATAAACAGAGCTCGGAGGTCCAATGTGCTTGTGTAAGTAATACAGTATAATCGTTAAACTCACCCTCTGTTAATAACTTGCGCTCGTCTTATTGATCAAACAGTCAAATGTTTTGTTCAGTTATAAACAAAACTGGAGGATGAAACGTATTTCTTCCCTCGCAGTGGGCTGGGTCGTGTTAAAAACGTTAGGTAATTGGACAAGTGTCGTTGACGACTCGGCGTCCTCGTGTTCCTATTGGATCAAAGGCACATGAAATATTCTGCGTTCTGTGTTGCCATATCTTCGTATTATCATTTCTTATAAATATGAGCTGGGTCCAAAGGCTTAGATTTGGTCTCAACATTGGGGGGGGTGAACGTTGGTATTTAGCCTGTTATATATATAATTTTCTTTTTTTCTTTTTTTAAAAATAATAATCTGTTTTATGTGTAGCGTTATTGGATAATTTATTTATTCTCTATCTGAAATTTATGTATAATCATTCATCAAATTCAGTGAGTCACTAAAATCGTTCATCAGCCAATTTGTTCAAAAGTCAGATTAATTTAGGAAGAAAACAAACACCGATGTGAAAACTTTTGTCATTGATAATTACAGACACCATTGAAAAATTAACTAACAAAACAGACGGCTGTTTTTACAGTTACACTGATAGTTATGGCTAAATTGCAATGGATTAGCTAAAAATATATGTGTTACAGCTATTACAATATTCCCAGACCTCCTTCTCAGTACATGCTTTATTCTTTTTAACGTCCCTCTTTGACCAGCAGTTTAATATAATTGGCTGAGCAGCAGTTCTCTTCATTTTTGGCGCTACCCCTGCTCTCTCATTCAAACTAATCGCAAAAGTCAAATATCCCACCACTGTCATAGTCACAGTAAAGAAAGATTTATTAATTTATCTAGACGGTCTGTAGAATATATAAACGATTTAAATTATCTTAACACTGCGATCGTTGCAAAATAACGCATTGAAACTTTTCTCAGTGATTCATGCACTAAGATTTATTTATTTGTTTATTTATTTATTTTAAAACAACATATGAATGGCATAAACACTCACCCCTGGTTTCACAGACAAGGCTTAAGCTAGTCCTAGACTAAAATGCACGTTTGAGCTGTTTTAACTGAAAGCAACTTGTTCTGACATATCTTTAAATATGTCAGAACAAGTTGCTTTCAGTTAAAAAAGCTCAGACATGCATTTTTTGCACGTACAAAAAATCCATTGTTTTTGTCTCAAGATGGACACCAGTATTGTTTTTTTCCCCCCCGAGTGAACGTTTATAAAAGCTACTTCAATGCTCTAATTGAACTAAGGCCTAATCCTGGCTTAATCTAAGCCCTGTCTGTGAAACCGGGCCTAAATTTACAACAATAAACTGGCATGAAAGATTCAACACATCAGAATCAGATCTAAAACAGATAAAAAGGGATAAAAGTTAAATTTAAACTAAACTAAATAAATAAATAAATGGCAAAATTATAATATCATTATCATACATTATAATATAAGGTGAAAGTAAAAGTATCATACACTGAAATAAGATTTTTTTTTTTATCGCAATAATTTATTTAGTGTGAAAATGTAGTTCAAATGATGATGAGTTGATGATCCATGAAGGTGCGAACTCCTTTTTTTTTCATTTTTTTTAATTGTAAACAATTTATAGATGACTTTAATGAAATACAACTTTGCATACATTACACAGAATGTATCAACAATACGTCCAAAGTCATCTGAACATACGGAAGAGAAAAAAATTAATTGACAATGACCGTTAAAAGAGAAAGATACATTTAAATAGCTTTTTTTTAAGAACATAAAGAAAGGTATTAACAGAACAAAGAAAGTAAAGAGGATACTTTTTTTTTTTTTTTAAACCACACCAAAACAAGTTTTAATCACGGGATATGAAAGATCTCATCATATCTCTTCAAAAATGAAATGCATTTTTTGTTATTAATTATTCTTAGTGATTTGATTAAATGTTCTTCTTCACATAAAAAATCTATAAAAGTAGGTATTTTCTTAAGAAACCTTAGAATTTTGCCACAAGGATAAGAAAGTTAACAGTAGAGTCTAAAGATTTGTTTTGGTTTTCTACACTGAAATAAGATGGGGATCTGGCAACATTTGCATTGCACGTTCTACACAAAACGCGTCGCGTAAATTTTACCCAACACAAAACGCGTCCATTGTAAATGACGTAAAACACAATCTCCAAGAAGTGTGCAAGATAGCCTGAAGTGGTAAATACGCTGTGGACAAATAAGGTGTCCACCCACTTTAGAA
This sequence comes from Anabarilius grahami, assembly GCA_003731715.1. Taxonomy (NCBI): domain Eukaryota; kingdom Metazoa; phylum Chordata; class Actinopteri; order Cypriniformes; family Xenocyprididae; genus Anabarilius; species Anabarilius grahami. The sequence goes on along the minus strand of RJVU01080352.1, from coordinate 1,204,030 downwards.
GATCGCTCTTTTCATCGTATCAGTGACAGGTAAATAAACAGAAAGCGAAGAAATATGTATATTACTCTTTGACGCACGCATAGTGAAAGTAATCGAAGCAAACATAATCCGTATACACACAGCTCAAGGCCTCTCCACGGCCATCAGCACAGCATAACGAGGCGGCCTCGCCTACTTGCTGTTTGACAACAAAATACTGAGAGAACACTGAAAATGAGTGAGTTATGGCAACAACAGAAAAGCTAAGCGACATTTACAAGCAGACTTTTTAATTGTTATGCTACAGTCGCCTGATGGGTTTTTGTGTGTGTACAAATCGTATATAAAATACAACCGGTTTTTAACACCACATTTGGCGCTATTTTTTTGCAGCAATGAACTGGAACAAGGGAGGCCCGAGTGCCAAACGAGGCTTTGGATTCGGGGGGTTCTCTCTTGCGAGTGGGAAGAAAGAGGAGCCTCCTGTTTCCCAGAAGGCCCACTCCGCATTTGGAAGTTCAGGACCATCAGGTGGATATGGCAAGAATCAGCAGCTTTCGTCTTTTTACAAAATAGGAACAAAACGAGCCAATTTCGACGAGGAGAATGCGTAAGTACTTAAAATGTGACCACTTTTAAAATGAAGACATTGCACCCCAAAATGAAAATTAAAAAACCAAGTTCAACCCAAAAAGAACATCTCTCTTTATGTACCCACCCTCATCTTGTTCATAAATTGTATGTTTTAATTTTTTATGTAGAACACATAAGGAGATTTTAGTCATCGTTCACTTTCATTGCTTTTGATGCACCTTTTGGTGACTGAGACTGTCATTATGACTAATTTCTCCTTTTGAGGTTGAGTAAACGAATTGGTGTTAGGTGAACGAAAGAGGCTATTACATTTAAAGGGTTAGTTCACCAAAAAATGAAAATTCTGTCATTTATTACTTACCCTCATGCCGTTCCACACCCATAAGACCTTTGTTAATCTTCGGAACACAAATTAAGATATTTTATTTGAAATCCGATGGCTCCGTGAGGCCTCCATAGGGAGCAATGACATTTCCTCTCTCAAGATCCATTAATGTACTAAAAACATATTTAAAGCGGTTCATGTGAGTACAGTGGTTCAATATTAATATTATAAAGCGACGAGAATATTTTTGGTGCGGCAAAAAAAAAAGAAAAGTATTTAGTGATGGCCGATTTCAAAACACTGCTTCAGGAAGCTTCGGAGCACAAATGAATCAGTGTATCGAATCTGCTGTTCGGAGCGCCAAAGTCGCGTGATTTCAGCCGTTGGCAGTTTGACAAGCGATCTGAATCATGATTCGATACACTGATTCATTTGTGCTCCGATGCTTCCTGAAGCAGTGTTTTGAAATCGGCCATCACTAAATACTTTTCTTTTTTTTTTGCCGCACCAAAAATATTCTCGTCGCTTTATAATATTAATATTGAACCACTGTACTCACATGAACCGCTTTAAATATGTTTTTAGTACATTAATGGATCTTGAGAGAGGAAATGTCATTGCTCCCTATGGAGGCCTCACGGAGCCATCGGATTTCAAATAAAATATCTTAATTTGTGTTCCGAAGATTAACAAAGGTCTTATGGGTGTGGAACGGCATGAGGGTAAGTAATAAATGACAGAATTTTCATTTTTTGGTGAACTAACCCTTTAATGCTTGAAATGTATTTTTAGTTATTTTGAGGATGACGAAGAGGAGTCTAGCAGTGCAGATCTGCCATATATACCCGCCGAGAACTCTCCCACTAGAAAGCAGTTCCAATCTGGAGGTGGAGGTGGAGGGGGAGGAGGCTCAGACAGTGAGGATGACCCCCTTGATGCCTTTATGGCTGAGGTGGAGGTGAGAGCTGCGTTCCTGAACTGATCTCTATTAGAGCCAGCAGTGAACATTGCGACTCTTTTGCTTAAATTTTTGTTCTTTTAATTCTTTTGGCTTCTTTCAGGACCAAGCAGCAAAAGACATGAAGAAACTTGAGGAAAAGGAAAAAGAGAAAAATATGGCCAAGTAAGATTCTGCAATTATCACAGAAAAAAATAAAATAATTTTAAGACCATTCATCCAGATAATATTTATAGCAGAGAGGATGGGAATAGAAAATGGGGGTTTATGGGTAGAATATGGGTTTCCATGGGTGATTGAGCGAGTCGCAGGGAAGTTTTTTTTTTCTCCGCTTGTTTCTTCCAGGGGTATACGGGATGACATTGAAGAAGAAGATGACCAAGTGAGTGACCCTCTTGACGTTACTTCCGCCATCGTATCTTTGCCACAGCAATGGCTGTGCCCCACCCCTCTTTCTATCTTTCTTTCTTATGCTCTTTATATATATATATATATATATATACATATATATGTATGTATGTATAGATCTACATCAGTTTACAGACTGGGCCATTAAAATGTGCTTTTGGTGATAGAGCAGGTGCAGAGTAGGTCTGTAGTTTTAAATGCACTTATCAGATTTGATTTCTAAAGATTCAAAGGTTCTAAGTCATTATCTATTTTCTTTAAATGTTTACAGGTAGAGTGATTCTTTTGTGACTGAAACATGAGATTTGAGAAAATATCAGTGACCAATTAAAATGTATTGCAGTGTCATTGACACCACATCAGTGCTGTCAGATATGTGATTTTGAATTGTTGGCGAGAACTTGCTATTTAATATTTGGATGACTTCTTGATATTCCAGATATAAAGGCCTGCGGCTCTTTTTCTTGATCTAAAGCATGGCTTTGCGTTCTTTGTAGGAAGCATATTTCCGATACATGGCGGAGAACCCAACAGCTGGGTTGACCCAAGAGGAAGAGGAGGAAGAAGTGGACTATGACAGCGATGGGAATCCCATTGCTCCTACTACCAAAAAGATTATCTTGCCCCTGCCCCCCATAGATCACTCAGAGGTATTGTTACTGCATCTCCCTACAGTAGTTGTTGCATAAATGTCCCTAAATAGAGTGCTGTTGAAATTATGTAATTTTGTAGGCTGGAAGTTTTGCATCACCCTTGTTACCTTAACCAAAAGCAATTTAAGAATTTTTTCATTAGCTTTTGGATTATTGCAGAAATAGTCTCTTTAGCCCATTTAGCCACTTGATAGCAGCCACCGTTTTCAAGACAAATAAAAGCTTTAAAAATCACAAGGGGTTATTGCTGATGTATTTTATGCATTTAACAAAAATTAATTCTAAAAACACATTGATTTTGGAACAATGGAACTGGAAGTAAAAAAAAAAAAACTAGTTTCCAGGTTTTCGTATTCCTTCCTCTATTGAGCAAGGTCATTGTAGGTTATTAGATCTCTCATATCAAAAAGCCCCTTTATATACTTTAAAAGAAAAGTATGAGATGTAAACAATGACTTTTTACCTCTCTTCTGTCTGTAGATTGACTATCCTCCCTTTGAGAAGAACTTCTATATTGAGCATGAGGAACTCAGCAGTCTGACTGGGGCTGGAGTGGTGGAACTGAGACAGAAACTCAACCTGAAGGTCAATGGCAGCACACACAAGTACATACACAAATGATCATTCCCTTTTTTTCAACCAACATTAAACCATATTCCAAATAAACAGGTTTCAGGTGCAGCCCCTCCTAAACCAGCTACCAGTTTTGCCCACTTTGGATTTGATGAACAGCTTATGCACCAGATCCGTAAATCCGAGTACACTCAACCCACACCCATCCAGTGCCAGGTGAGCTGTCAAACCCACCCACAAATGACCCTTTGTTCATTTATGCTGTCATCAAAGTAGTCATTTTAGGTATTCTTCTACAATAATGTGCGTGTTGTGTCACTAGGGTGTTCCCATATCTTTGAGTGGTAGAGACATGATTGGCATTGCCAAAACCGGCAGCGGAAAGACGGTAGCTTTTATTTGGCCAATGCTGGTGCACATCATGGACCAGAAGGAGCTGGAGCCAGGAGAAGGACCCATTGCTGTGATTGTCTGCCCCACCAGAGAGCTGTGTCAACAGGTCAGTGAGAAAGAAAGCTCCTTCATGTTAGGGGAATGTGTAAGAGATGAATGAGTGGAAGGAGATGAAAAATAATTACTGAGCAAAAGAATTAAATATGATTTTCTTATGAAGTAATCTTGGTCATGAATCAAGTTTTTGTAGCGTGTTTTGGGTTTTTGCAATGCTTATCTCTGTGTCAGATCCATGCCGAATGCAAGCGCTTCGGGAAGGTATACGGCCTCCGCTCAGTGGCAGTGTACGGAGGCGGCAGCATGTGGGAACAAGCCAAAGCTCTACAGGAAGGGGCTGAAATTGTTGTCTGCACCCCAGTAAGAACATCTCATCTTTCGATACACAACCCCATTCAACTTGTTTCTGTTTACTAGAGGTGTTTCTTGGTTTGCCTTTTGAAATGAATATATTGTATGAAGATTTTATTCATATGTTCTAACATAGGGTCGTCTGATCGATCATGTGAAGAAGAAAGCTACATCTCTGCAGCGAGTGACCTACCTGGTATTTGATGAAGCTGATCGCATGTTTGATATGGGCTTTGGTATGTGTGAAATGTCTTTTTTTTTTTTCTCTCATTCATTTTTATCCCTTGTTTTTTTTGTTTTTTTTTCTATTAAAAGCAGTCAAAACAGCAGCGCATTGCAAAATTGCTGTTTGGTCAACAAAGTATTGAATTAAAGGGTTAGTTCACCTAAAATGAACACTGAGATTTCCGTCCTTCCACTGAAAGTATATTCCACCAAAACAAGCTTCAAAATGTCCATAAAGACTTTTTAATTCAGTCTACTAAAGAGACATGATCACTTTTATGGTGAACAGGTTTAATTTAGGCTTTTATTCACATATAACATTGATCAACACTTACATAGAGCACACCAAATACCAAATATGGTGAATGGAAGCTCAAATGTGCTTGTAAGAACAAACCTCATTGGCTCTTGCGCATGAAACAAGTACAGCTGAGCTTCCATTTACCATATTAAATGTGCTCTATGTATGTGTGTTGATCAATGTTTTTATGTAAATAAAAGCCTAAATTAAATCTGTTTGGACCAAAAGGGCATATTTTGTTGACTGTGCAAAGCTGTTCAAAATAAAACATGATGCAAGCATCAAGGATTAGCGTGTCACAGAAGTTATTCCTGCACTCAGCTCCTTAGCAGTTTAAGATGTTTTTTATTGTGCTGTTACAGTGAGGGTGAGTAAATAATGATAGAATTTTGGCATTTTGGGGTGAACTATCCCTTTAAGGAAAAAACGTACAATTGTGCTGCCCTTGTCTTAAATTTAATCTGCATTATACAGAATACCAAGTGAGATCCATTGCCAGCCATGTCAGACCTGATCGACAGAGTAAGTGTCTTTCATATTCATATTATTGTGCTGCTTTAAAGCATTTCTACTAGATTTCAGCTCGACTCCATCCAGTTCATTTATTGTACTCACAAGCTTTTCTTGACCTCTGATCTCTCACAGCTCTCTTATTCAGTGCAACATTTCGGAAGAAAATCGAAAAGCTGGCACGAGATATTTTGATCGACCCCATCCGTGTTGTGCAGGGAGACATAGGAGAGGTGCAGCCCTTGTTTCTTATACAAGAATTTTTGCTTAATTTAATAAGTCTGTTTAAACTTGTTTTCTCATCCTCCCAGGCTAATGAAGATGTCACTCAGATAGTGGAGGTGCTGCAGTCTGGGAAAGAGAAGTGGGGTTGGCTGACGCGCAGGCTGGTGGAGTTTACCTCTGCTGGCTCAGTGCTGGTCTTTGTCACTAAAAAGGCTAACTGCGAGGAACTGGCTACAAATCTGAATCAGGAAGGTTATAGCCTGGGACTGCTCCATGGAGACATGGATCAGAGCGAGAGGAACAAAGTCATTGCTGACTTTAAGAAGAAGAATCTGCCCATATTGGTAGCTACTGATGTTGCTGGTTAGTGTTACTTATTTTGTATATCTACCTGCATCTGTTCAGGGTAGATTAACTATTTCAATTTGTGTACTTATTCCCTTTATTATAAATATCTGTTTTTATTCAAATTAATTTTCTCTTTTCTCAGCTCGCGGGTTGGATATTCCATCTATCCGTACAGTCGTGAACTACGACGTAGCACGAGACATTGACACACACACACATCGAATTGGTAGAACAGGTCGTGCAGGAGAGAAAGGTGTAGCTTACACCCTGCTCACCACTAAAGACACTTCATTTGCTGGTGACCTGGTTCGCAATTTAGAGGGAGCCAATCAGAGTGTTTCAAAGGACCTGATGGACCTGGCAATGCAGGTAAAACAACATCCTGTGCACAATATACATTTTTCATATTGCATGTTTCATTGCCTTTTTTTCACTAACTTTGCATTTACTGTTTTGTTTTTCTTCTTCTTTAGAATCCCTGGTTCAGGAAATCCCGCTTTAAGGGAGGGAAAGGGAAGAAGATAAATATTGGAGGTGGAGGCCTGGGTTACAGGGAGAGACCTGGCCTTGGATCTGAATCCACTGTTAGTTTGACATTATTATTTAATTTATTTAAAAAATGTTTATCACAGTTTGTGT
>RJVU01080352.1:1155987-1179576 GCA_003731715.1 Anabarilius grahami | reverse complement strand
GTTCAACCTTATCTACACCCCACAAGAGGCTTCATATGGAGTTCCTATTGTCAGGAGCAGTGGTGCGGTGGTTGGTATTGAGTGTCACTATACAAGGTGAGGACTAATTTAATTCAGGCTCACTGTATGTGCTAATCCCACCATTTATGGACGTAAGATGACTGCTTGTTTAACTCCTACAGAATGCATAATGTGAGCAGCAATGCCTTGATGCCCACTTGGATCCCACATGCTTCAACTAAAGTTGCAGAGGAAGTCTTTGTCCTTTCCCTCAAGCTCATGACTGGTTGGTGTAACCCAAACACATTTGTATCATGCCTGTGCTTGTGAACCTGTGCTAAGACTTTCTTTTCAGATGCTGGATTTTTGAGAGGCCTTCTAACCAGTACTTCCTGGGCAACTTCATAAATCTTGAAGCATCAGTGCGTATGTACAGCCATGTTCCTGTCCGTGTGTTTGTGGACGGCTGTGTGGCTACTGCGGTCCCTGATGTCACTTCTGTCCCCAGATACTCCTTTATTGAGAATAATGGGTAAGAGGCGCTAACATGTGTCCTACCAGACGTGTTGTAGGATGTCTAACTGTGTTTTGTCCCAGGTGCCTAGTTGATGCCAAGCTCACAGGCTCCAGGTCTCACTTTATGCCCCGGACTCAAATTGACAAGCTCCAGTTCCAGCTGGATGCGTTCAGGTTCCAGCAATCCGACAGTGCACTGGTATGTTGTAACTGTGCAACTCTTTGCATAAAATGCTTGCATGGTATACAAACCACTTTCTTTGCAGGTCTACTAATTTCAGACTCTTACCCCTGGTTTCACAGACAAGGCAAAACTAGTCCCAGACTAAAATGCACGTTTGAGCTGTTTTAATTGAAATGAACTTGATCTGACATATCTTAAAATATGTCAGAGCCATTGTTTTGTCTCAAGATGCACACCAGTAATGCTTTTTTCTAGGGTACGTTTATAAAAGCTACTTAAATACCCTAACTGAACTAAGACCTAGTCCTGGTTTAGTCTAATCCCTGTCTGTGAAACTGGGCCATACTCTTGCTCTTCTTCAAAAGAGGGGTCGCGATGGATCCTATCGCTACTTTCCCCGTAGCGATAGGAATGCTGACTACAGGGGTCGTCATGGAGATAGTCATTATCGTCATGGTGATAGGCATAGTGGGGTAAACCGTGATCGCTACGGGGAAAGGGACCGCTATAGTGAGAGATCAGGGGCGCCGCTAGCAATTTTGGGCCCTATGAAAGAATTTGAGGTTGGGGCCCCTACCTCACAAAACATACAAGTCAACCTAGCTATCCAAAATCTTTGTCTGCAATTTAATAAAAGACCTTTTTCACAAGAATCGGAAATCACGTGACGCAGGGTAAAGTTAGTTCCGTTATGCGTCTACGGCTATTAGATTGATATGCTCTTTTCTCAAATATCGCTTTTTGCCTTTTCTGTTTTCCAAGTTGCTGTTGTATAATCTACAAAGAAATAATTTTCTACTTGTTTGTAGCTTATACGGCCACTCAGGCCGTTGTTCAAATTTACCGGCAGGTGGATTTATATTATCAGCTATCATACAGTTTAGGCTACGGCTACGCAGCTACTCATTCAGCAATTTCCCCGATCGTATTACGTGACGAACATTATTCATGCAATTTATTCATTTAAAAAAAATGAACTTCCAATATATACTTCAGTGGGGGATATAAATTCGTGACATAGCCTATTGTCGTTTAATACGTTTAAAAAATATATAGCATGTTAATCTCATATGGCATTACATCCCACATTCAAGCATTTGTTATAACTAATCCTGATCGATAAAAATTATTAAACTAAGACATAATTAATTTCCAACACCACACTGTACACAACTATCAGTCTTTGCATTAATGTTGCAACAGCACAATACTGTGCATAATACACACTTTAAGATGATGGCGACTGGAAAATATGAGTGAGAGATGACTGAAGTGTTTATATATATCCAGAAAAATCAGGGTGCGAGCGGTCCTGTTTCATGAATCAGATGATCAGGCTTGCGTGATAAGGGAGCTGCCAGCTGATCACTTCCCCAGCACGTCGCTAAAAACACTCTATAGCCTACATCCTAATGTGCATATCCACCCTAAATAGTACTGAATATTACTAATGTCACATAGACTACTATTTAGGATGGATAGTGTGCACGTTGAGACGCAGGCACTGTCTTTACAGCACACGAAGCGCGATCATGCACAGCCGCGCCAAACAGACACAAAGAATATAACCAGTTTAACCGCCATCACTTCGAATTATTTATTAAATTTAGCTCTTAATGTGAGCTCTGTAGTCTCACCAATAATTTACCAAGAAAGTTGAAACATTTTCATGACATTTAATTTGTAAAACGACTTTGATTCCCGAGCTGGTTCTGAACGAGGCTATCGATCACTGTAACCGGAAAAACTTTTACCCGGCGTGGATCATCCCTGAAGCCAAAAACCCAGAAGTGTGAAAAAGGTCTATAGAGGGTATGCGTCGACGTCACTTTCACGCCCTCAGCTAGACTGAGTGGCAAAAGAATCTGCTGCGTGTCTGGATTTAATAGGGGAAACTGCGAAAACGCGAGTAAAACTAACGAATTACACTAAAGGTTGGAACTGAATGTGTTCCTTACAACTTAAATAAACCTAATCCATGGATATTGACATGCAGCCAGGAGTCGTGTTTCCTGACATTTGCCTGATTTCGACGCCGGGGAAAAACAAAGCAAATCTTCCTGTGAATATTTTATATAACTACAAAATAGGTAGGTTTAAATCCGCGTAATCACTTATACCAATGGTATATCGTCATATTGTCCAGCCCTAAAACATATATAGTTTTATAGTATAGTTTTTGTCAGTGTTGTTTAATTAAAAACACCAAATTATGCAGAATAGATCGAAAATATTTAATTGATGAGTTGTCAACATAATATATAACAATACAATATATAGGGTATGATTTTACATCAAAATCCAACAATTTGACACAAAATGACAACTGCAAATCCATGTTTCTCTGCTGGAGTCCAGCTGTTTCTGTGAATTGCAGTGATCCATTTGCTTTTTTTCTGTTGCTTTCTGCATTTTTTTAAATATATACCTCAGGTTTTGTGTCAAAGCTATTAGTACAGTTAATCACAAAGCTCTTTCCCGTTTTGGATGTGTTTTGTGTGTTTTTCGCGACATTCACGCTGAAAACCAATGCTGCCGCTCAGTCTTGCCACTCAGTGGACGTGACCGCAGTTGTAACGGTCGACGGTGACGTCACGTGCATACCCTCTATAATGACCTATTACTTTTGCTATTGCTTTTGACCACTAGGTGTCAGTATTTAGTCAGAGACCTCCCATGGCTAGCACTAGTAGATGATTTATCATGCAAATGTAAATGTAATAGAAAAATACAGTATAGTAATCAAATATTCATATTCATACATTCTTAAACAAAACCAATTGTTTAGTCAAAAATTCAAGAAGGTCCATATTCTAAAGCTCTAACTCTGCCTTAAAATAACATAATTCTTGTAATTGTTAACTATAGCATTTGTTACAATAAGGATATAATTACAGGTAAGACCATTGTTTCTTTCTTTCTTTTCATAGCATTTGTTATGAAAAATAGCAACACAGTTTAGAAACTATAGCTACAACATGCCACAGCTGTAATGTAAATCTTTAGTGAAAAATCTATTCTAACAGACTATCTATTATAAATTCTACAACCAATCAAAATTTGTCACAATAAATAGGCTACAATAGAATAAATTCTAGTAAATGTGGGTCCTTCTCCGTAGCGTTTTACTATCCTTAATAGAATCCAAAAGGATTGCACATTTTATCAGCAGCGTCGCATGAACGGCTCCTGCAAATTTTAACACTTTTGGAGCGCGCTGGTGAACGCGCTGACGGTGATTTGCGCGCCACTCATTCAAAATTAAACAATTGGGCTTCAGTCACAGTATTGCGCAGACAATTGATCCGTTCAGTTCGTAAAGCTTATAAAAGCTCCGAATGCGCAATGTACAATTAATTAATAGTCTGATGATTCTACGTTTCGGTGTGGGCGTTCAGAGTACCGGCAACATGTGACAAGTGCCGGTGCGCGAGAACTGCGTACCAGCCCACTTTGAGCACTGACTGTTAATAAAACCGATCTCTGGGTGCCCCCAAAAGTGCGTGGGCCCTTACAATCGTAAGGGCCCCCCCCCCCCCTCAGCAGCGCCCCTGACAGAGATCGTCATGACGACAGCCGAAACGGTGAAGGGAGCCATAGGGACAGAGAGGGACGGTCAGAACGAGATGGGGGTGAGAGGTCAGGGACTCATAAGGACAGCTTTGCAGTTCCTGATCCCCCCAAACGTAAGGAAAGCAGATGGGACGATAAAAGTGTATAAGATAAAAGCAGTCAACTGTTCTTAGATCTGAACAAACAGCTGACCCAGTCTCCCCAGTGGTGTCTTTTTGTTTTTTTGTCTTTTTGTTTGTTTGTTTAAATAAATCCATCCCAGACCGACTGTTTCAGCCATTTAGAGCTGTGAATTGATGAGGAACCAAATGCATCTTGAGCCCAAGCTTTGTGTTAAAGTAGTTCAGTGGCAGACATGTTCTTTCTTTCTGAAGAGACTAATAGGATGAGAAAATGTTGACTCTGACTGTGTAACATGAAAAATAATCTGATTTCAAGTAATTAAATACTTTACTGTGTGCTGCTTCACAAACTATGTTTCATCTTTATTTAAAGCTCTTAAATGTCCATTAATGGGCTTTTCTTTTGTTCATACCTGTTAATATTTTAAATTCAGTTTTTAGTAGACTATTCAGATTATTGTCTTTTGGTGCTGACTAGCATATAGTATAGTTCAAGAAGGAATGACGTCTACAATAAATCCACACACACTCTGATCAACCTAATCATAACAGTTGTAATGGGGAGAAAAACATATCAGTGAATCTATAATAAAATGTTTTGATCTTGGATTCCTTTGGTTCTGAACTAAACTGCTCAATTTCAGTCCCTTGAAGATTATTGTTGATGTGAGTGAAGAATGATTGTTACAATCTAAACCTGACAATAACATACTAATCTTCATTATCTTGGATACTCTAGTGTACAATTCTGTATGTGGCTATGTTTCTGAATCAATAAAAAAGGAGGACACAAAAAGACTTAACGGTTGTTTGTCATTTTGATATTTTAAATGAACAATCATTTGGTTAAGCTACTAATACAAAATGCCTATATATGGTACTTCATTTTACTCTGATTAATAAAGAATCAATGACTTTCACCTGTGACATGCTGATTGAGTACATTGGCAGGTGCAAAGACAAATCATGATTGTGGAGTGAGGTGGAGCCATGCTGATTTACATCTGTATAAATATGAATGGCAGCACCTTAATGTATCATTGAAACAGAAGCTTAGCAATAATGGGGTTTTGGCAGGTTGGATTTGGATTGGTGTTTGTTCTTGCACTTGGATTTTCTGAAGCACAATGGAGACCAAGAGCAGCACATAATCTGAGTCCAAGCAAGCTTAGGTCTCGGGCATTAGCTCAAGTTTCTCAACAAGCTGATTCTAGGATGTCTTTGGTTCCCGATAATCCTGTATTTGCACCACAAAGGTTTCCTGCTCAGTTTCCTGTCCAGACACCAGCCATGACTGAATTTGGAAAGCCTTCTCAAGATCTTATGGGTGTTCAGTCAAAAGAGCTGTTGCAGGGTCCATTGGTGAAACTTACGTGGAGCTTTCCAAGTCTACCAGAGGAACCAAAGCAGCCAGACATTCCCTTTGAGCTGCCGCATCCTATCCCTCCCAACAGTGTAGCGGCTCAGTGTGGAGAGAATTCAGTATATGTGGAAGTGAAGGAGGACCTCTTTGGGACTGGGAAGCCACTGATATCCTCAGCTTTTAGGTTGGGAGGTTGCGCTGCAACTGGAGAGGATCCTTCTGCTCAAGTGCTCATTTTTGAGTCTGAACTGCATGGATGTGGCAGCACATCAACGGTAGGGTTCTGTTTTGATGTTTTCTTAGGTATTTTGAACTGTCCCTGTTAGTAGTGTTCTTTCTTTTTTTAGGTGACTGAGGATGGGCTTGTCTATACGTTCAACCTTATCTACACCCCACAAGAGGCTTCATATGGGGTTCCAATTGTCAGGAGCAGTGGTGCGGTGGTTGGTATTGAGTGTCACTATCCAAGGTGAGGACTAATTTAATTCAGGCTCACTGTATGTGCTAATCCCACCATTTATGGACGTGAGATGACTGCTTGTTTAACTCCTACAGAATGCATAATGTGAGCAGCAATGCCTTGATGCCCACTTGGATCCCACATGCTTCAACTAAAGTTGCAGAGGAAGTCTTTGTCCTCTCCCTCAAGCTCATGACTGGTTGGTGTAACCAAACACATTTGTATCATACCTGTGCTTGTGAACCTGTGCTAAGACTCTTTCTTTGCAGATGACTGGATTTTTGAGAGGCCTTCTAACCAGTACTTCCTGGGCGACTTCATAAATCTTGAAGCATCAGTGCGTATGTACAGCCATGTTCCTGTCCGTGTGTTTGTGGACGGCTGTGTGGCTATTGCGGTCCCTGATGTCACTTCTGTCCCCAGATACTCCTTTATTGAGAATAATGGGTAAGAGGCGCTAACATGTATCCTACCAGAAGTGTTGTAGCATGTCTAACTGTTTTGTCCCAGGTGCCTAGTTGATGCCAAGCTCACAGGCTCCAGGTCTCACTTTATGCCCCGGACTCAAATTGACAAGCTCCAGTTTCAGCTGGATGCGTTCAGGTTCCAGCAATCCGACAGTGGACTGGTATGTTGTTCAACTCTTTTGCATGAAATGCTAGCATGGTATAAAAACCACTTTCTTTGCAGGTCTACATTACTTGCATTTTGAAGGTGGCTGCAGCATCCGCTCCGACAGGACCGGAACAGAAAGCTTGTTCATTCTCTCCTAATGGGTATGTTGCCAACTAGATAAGTGTACAGGTAAATTAAGTTGTGTTAAATTTTTAATTGAGGGTGTCTTGTCAGTTGGGTGTCCGCAGATGATTCTGACCAGGTGTGTGGCTGCTGTGACTCCACTTGTAGCATCAGAAGTGGAAGTGATCAGCTGCTTACAGGTATGTACTAACACTGATAACTTGTTGTCATAAGCTGCTTTAGTTCTCACTACTCACTTGTTCCTCAGATTTACGATGGGAAAAAGCATCTGTTGGCCCCATCAATGTTAAGGAATATGGCTATGGCCAAAAATAACTGGAAATGCCATGTGACTTAATAAAAATGGTCTCAATAGGCTTTGTTTGTTTTTTTCTCTACTTGCACAAACGCTACACTTCATTTCTATCCAGTTTACATGGTTTCACTGCTGTTCAGATGTACCACAAGCTGCTTTTTTTTTTTTTTTTTTTTTTTTTTTTTTTTTTTTTTTTTTTTTTAATTGGCTTTTGACAAACGGAACATTAATGACATTATGTTATGCAGTTGTAAGTATACAAATCAAGGTATTATATACTGCCGTTGTTAGAGATTAACATACCTGTGCACAAAGTGAACAATTAAATAATCAACTAACTACATAAGACATAAATGTTCTGTATGAATATACTATATACACAAACATATACACACTCATTATATAGACATATATACGTACGAGTACATTCTCATTATACCTTCACATACACCTTTAAACATGCACATTCCCGAACTTGCATATTAGCAATTGTTAAATACATACAGTCCACATATACATATTCAACACCTAAAATAGAAAAATAAATTTAGGCCTAGTACTTGTTCCTTTAACATGAACAAAAACTGAACAAAGGCGATTTAAAAAATATTTATAAAAAAAAATTAAATGATCTATTTGTCGGATGTACTATAGCTCATTGAAAAATGAACAAGCAATACAAATAATCGAAACACAAAGCATACCATTATCCTTAACCACAGCCTTTAAGAAACAAGTCAAGATTGTTAATATTTTTATTGGGTTCCACATTTTTATAAATGTCTTTTTATCTAAAATCCTATGTCTCAGCTCTTCTAGAGGTAACACGTAACTTGGCTCTCTAAGCCAAATTTCAAAGTTTGGTACAGACTCAGACTTCCATTACTGTAAAATTGCCTTCTTAGCTAAGATCATGCTTAAACAGCTTGCAACACATATTTACTTCCAATATTTGAAGTATCTCCAAGAATGCCCAATTTTGGCTCAGGTGGCAAATCAATTTTATATGCATCTGAAAGAAATTTGAATATATTGTGCCAGAATGGTCTAATTTTATGACATGACCAAAAGGTATGAGACAACGTACCTTCTGAGACTTTACATTTCCTTACTTTAGCTTTCCTGTAGCTCAGTGGTTAGAGCATGGCACTAGCAATGCCAAGGTCATGGGTTCGATCCCAGGGATTGCACATACTCCGATACAAAAATGTATAGTATAATGCAATGTAAGTCGCTTTGGATAAAAGCGTCAGCCAAATGCATAAATGTAAATGTACATTTGTTACATACAGAGGATACATTTGGGTAAATCCTATGTAATTTAGTCCTTGAATAATGAAACCTGTGAATGACTTTGAATTGGATTACAGTATGCCTGGCGTTGATAGAGCAAACGTGAATTTCGTTAAGACAGCTTTCCCATGACTTACCAGAAAGTTACACACCAAGTTCCTCTTCCCAAATTTGCCTAATATGATCAGTGTTTGTGTTCACCTTATCTAATAGTAACGCTACCACAAGCCCTTTAGCAAAACATCCCCACACAAGTAGTCATTTGTTAAACTAGGCCTTTTACAACCCTAAAGAGCATTTCAATGGCTTTTTTTTCTTTTCTTGTAGGACCGCTGACCAGGTCTTGTGTTTACAATTACAAACATTAACCAGAATTAATACATTACATCTAACATCAGGAGTGCAGTGATGGTGCTGCTCTTGGTAACTGAGACCTAAAAACCCTTGACTGGAGCCATGGGAGACCATCCCTGTGTTCCATTCAGAAGGGTTCATCCCTATGCCCTAATCCCTTCAAAGGGTTTACTCTCTGGAGAGCGCTTTGAAGAGTGTAGGGTTCAAGGGGGCATCTCTGTCGCACATTTTGTAANTCCCCCCCCCCCCCCCCCCCAAAAACACGCTCTGAATGGTGAGTAGATTGTGCAAGCTGCGCCTTTTGTTAAACCAAAAATAAACGTTAATCGCACCACATTTATGTATTTGAAACATTTGGATGGAAAGGTAGCTGAAAAGTACAATGTTGTTTTGACCATAATGTACCAAATGTAACTTGTATAACTATTATAGCAATATAGAAAAATACTAAACATTTATAGGTAAAATCGAACTCTGAGCCTCCTGTACCAATTCTGTGACACGAAACACTTCCCTGTGCAAACAGTCATTGGGCCCAAAGTGTCCATCAGTTGTACCCTTCGAAATCCTTTATTCTGAAGGGCCCATTGAATTGGCCAGTTTTGAGCACTTCGGTTTGGAACGACCCTTCAATATGGTGGCCATGATTGTTTTCACTCCAAAGTGCCCTTCGGAATGCAATATATCCCATTTGGAACGTACCGCATATGTCTGCCCTGAAGCAAGCGTTTCAGGTTAAAAAAGATCTTTGCCACCCTCAAGTTTTTCAGTATAGAAATAGTTGGATGTACCACTCTATGGAGTTTGTTAAACATGCTCTTGCATTACTTCAAGCTCAGTATAAAAACCACTTTGTGGCAGCATCTGGTGTTCCTCCTAAACTTACCACAAAGTCCAACAGCTCTTCTGGGTAGACCAGTACAGGAAGTCTTAAGCTCAGAACACACCAAGCCAACGGTCGGCCGTCAGGCAGTTTTTGTTCGTTGGCCGACTGTTTTCTCAGTGTGTTCCGCACCATTGGCTGAAGTTGGTCCTCGCCGGCTTTTTTTCGGCCGAATCGGCGTCGGAGCTTGTCGGTCCGTCGGGCCATCTGATCATTCTGATTGGCTGTTCAGCTACTGCCACCTGCTGGTACGGAAAGGCATTTCTTCTTACACAGGTGCAGAACGGACATGCTACTTGGCGGTCGGGTCTCGATCGTCAGTTTGGTGTGTCAGGGCAACTTTGGACCCAGACGCTGCCGACATGAGCCAACCCTGCAGTCTGCTTTCGTCGCCACTAGTTCAGCGGCGTTGGCTTAGTGTGTTCCGGGCTTAAGCTCTTTGCCTTCAGGAGCACCAGAGGGGCCTGACAGACCCCACCTGCCCTTCTCTCCAATGTCCTCTTCCTCATTTTCCTCCATGGCGCTGCCCCCTGCCCTCAGCTCAGGCACCAAAATGAGCGGCTTCAGTAGCGCGGGCTCCCTGAGCTCAGTTTCAGACTCTTACCCCTCGTTTCACAGACAAGGCAAAACTAGTCCCAGATTAAAATGCAAGTTTGAGCTGTTTTAACTGAAAGTAACTTGATCTGACATATCTTAAAATATGTCAGAGCCATTGTTTTGTCTCAAGATGCACACCAGTAATGCTTTTTTGTAGGGTACGTTTATAAAAGCTACTTAAATACCCTAACTGAACTAAGACCTAGTCCTGGTTTAGTCTAATCCCTGTCTGTAAAACTGGGCCATACTCTAGCTCTTCTTCAAAAGAGGGGTCCCGTAGCGATAGGAATGCTGACTACAGGGGTCGTCATGGAGATAGTCATTTTTGTCATGGTGATAGGCATAGTGGGGTAGACTGTGATCGCTAAGGGGGAAAGGGACCGCTATAGTGACAGAGATCGTCATGGAGACAGCCGAAACGGTGAAGGGAGCCATAGGGACAGAGAGGGACGGTCAGAACGAGATGGGGGTGAGAGGTCACGGACTCATAAGGACAGCTTTGTGGTTCCTGATCCCCCCCAAACATAAGAAAAGCAGATGGGACGATTAAAGTGTATAAGATAAAAGCAGTCAACTGTTCTTAGATCAGAACACACAGGTGACCCAGTCTCCCCAGCTGTGTCTTTTTTGTTTGTTTGTTTGTTTAAATAAATGCATCCCAGACCGACTGTTTCAGCCATTTAGAGCTGTGAATTGATGAGGAACCAAATGCATCTTGAGCCCAAGCGTTGTGTTAAAGTAGTTCAGTGGCAGACATGTTCTTTCTTTCTGAAGAGACTAATAGGATGAGAAAATGTTGACTCTGACTGTGTAACGTGAAAAATATTCTGATTTCAAGTAGTTGAAAAATAATCTCATTTCATGTAGTGTACTTTACTGTGTGCTGCTTCACAAACTATTTGTGAACTATATATTTTCTTTAAGACTCAGCAGTGTGTTTTAATGTGTGCTATGTCATGTTTCATCTTTTTTTTTTAAGTTCTTAAATGTCCATTAATGGGCTTGTCTTTTGTTCATACCTGTTAATATTTTAAATTCAGTTTTAGTAGACTATTCAGATTATTGTCTTTTGGTGCTGACTAGCATATAGTATAGTTCAAGAAGGAATGACGTCTACAATAAATCCACACACACTCTGATCAANAGCTGTGTCTTTTTTGTTTGTTTGTTTGTTTAAATAAATGCATCCCAGACCGACTGTTTCAGCCATTTAGAGCTGTGAATTGATGAGGAACCAAATGCATCTTGAGCCCAAGCGTTGTGTTAAAGTAGTTCAGTGGCAGACATGTTCTTTCTTTCTGAAGAGACTAATAGGATGAGAAAATGTTGACTCTGACTGTGTAACGTGAAAAATATTCTGATTTCAAGTAGTTGAAAAATAATCTCATTTCATGTAGTGTACTTTACTGTGTGCTGCTTCACAAACTATTTGTGAACTATATATTTTCTTTAAGACTCAGCAGTGTGTTTTAATGTGTGCTATGTAATGTTTCATCTTTTTTTTTTAAGTTCTTAAATGTCCATTAATGGGCTTGTCTTTTGTTCATACCTGTTAATATTTTAAATTCAGTTTTAGTAGACTATTCAGATTATTGTCTTTTGGTGCTGACTAGCATATAGTATAGTTCAAGAAGGAATGACGTCTACAATAAATCCACACACACTCTGATCAACCTAATCATAACAGTTGTAATGGGGAGAAAAACATATCAGTGAATCTATAATAATAAAATGTTTTGATCTTGGATTCCTTTGGTTCTGAACTAAACTGCTCAATTTCAGTCCCTTGAAGATTATTGTTGATGTGAGTGAAGAATGTTTGTTACAATCTAAACCTGACTATAAACATATAATCTTCATTATCTTGGATACTCTAGTGTACAGTTCTGTATTTCGATATGTTTCTGAATCAATAAAAAAGGAGGACACAAAAAGACTTAAAGGTTGTTTGTCATTTTGATATTTAAAATAAACAATCATTTGGTTAAGCTACTGATACAACATGCCCATATATGGTACTTCATTTTACTCTGATTAATAAAGAATCAATGACTTTCACCTGTGACATATTGATTGAGTACATTGGCAGGTGCAAAGACGAATCATGATTGTGGAGTGAGGTGGAGCCATGCTGATTTACATCTGTATAAATATGAATGCCAGCACCTTAATGTATCATTGAAACAGAAGCTTAGCAATAATGGGTTTTTGGCAGGTTGGCTTTGGATTGGTGTTTGTTCTTGCACTTGGATTTTCTGAAGCACAATGGAAACCAAGCCAGCTTAGGTCTAGTGCATTATCTCAAGTTTCTCAACTGGCTGATTCTAGGATGTCTTTGGTTCCCAATAATCCTGTATTTGCACCACAAAGGTTTCCTGCTCAGTTTCCTGTCCAGACACCAGCAATGACTGAATTTGGAAAGCCTTCTCAAGATCTTATGGGTGTTCAGTCAAAAGAGCTGTTGCAGGGTCCATTGGTGAAACTGACGTGGAGCTTTCCAAGTCTACCAGAGGAACCACAGCAGCCAGACATTCCCTTTGAGCTGCCTCATCCTATCCCTCCCAACAGTGTAGCGGCTCAGTGTGGAGAGAATTCAGTATATGTGGAAGTGAAGGAGGACCTCTTTGGGACTGGGAAGCCACAGATGTCCTCAGCTTTTAGGTTGGGAGGCTGTGCTGCAACTGGAGAGGATCCTTCTGCTCAAGTGCTCATTTTTGAGTCTGAACTGCATGGATGTGGCAGCACATCCACGGTAGGGCTCTATTTTGATGTTATCCTAGGTATTTTGAACTGTCCCTGTGAGTAATGTTTGTTCATTTTAGGTGACTGAGGATGGGCTTGTCTATATGTTCAACCTTATCTACACCCCACAAGAGGCTTCATATGGTGTTCCTATTGTCAGGAGCAGTGGTGCGGTGGTTGGTATTGAGTGTCACTATCCAAGGTGAGGACTAATTTAATTCAGGCTCACTGTATGTGCTAATCCCACCATTTATGGATGTAAGATGACTGCTTGTTTAACTCCTACAGAATGCATAATGTGAGCAGCAATGCCTTGATGCCCACTTGGATCCCACATGCCTCAACTAAAGTTGCAGAGGAAGTCTTTGTCATTTCCCTCAAGCTCATGACTGGTTGGTGTAACCCAAACACATTTGTATCATGCCTGTGCTTGTGAACCTGTGGTAAGACTCTTTCTTTGCAGATGACTGGATTTTTGAGAGGCCTTCTAACCAGTACTTCCTGGGCGACTTCATAAATCTCGAAGCATCAGTACGTATTTACAGCCATGTTCCTGTCCGTGTGTTTGTGGACGGCTGTGTGGCTACTGCGGTCCCTGATGTCACTTCTGTCCCCAGATACTCCTTTATTGAGAATAATGGGTAAGAGGCGCTAACATGTATCCTACCAGAAGTGTTGTAGGATGTCTAACTGTTTTGTCCCAGGTGCCTAGTTGATGCCAAGCTCACAGGCTCCAGGTCTCACTTTATGCCCCGGACTCAAATTGACAAGCTCCAGTTTCAGCTGGATGCGTTCAGGTTCCAGCAATCCGACAGTGGACTGGTATGTATGGTGTAGTTGTGCAACTCCTTGTATGAAATGCTAGCATGGTGTACAAACAATTGTCTTTGCAGGTCTACATTACTTGCATTTTGAAGGTGGCTGCAGCATCCGCTCAGACAGGACCGGAACAGAAAGCTTGTTCATTCTCTCCTAATGGGTATGTTGCCCACTAGATAAGTGTACTGGTAAATTTTAGTTGGGTTACATTTAATTGAGGGTGTGTCTTGTCAGTTGGGTGTCCGCAGATGATTCTGACCAGGTGTGTGGCTGCTGTGACTCCACTTGTAGCATCAGAAGTGGAAGTGATCAGTTGCTTACAGGTATGGACTAACTCTGATAACTTATTGTCATAAGCTGCTTTAGTTCTCACTACTCATTTGTTCCTCAGATCTACGATGGGAAAGAGCATCTGTTGGCCCCATCAATGTTAAGGAATATGGCTATGGCCAAAAATAACTGGAAATGCCATGTGACTTCTGGTGACTTAATAAAAAAATGGTCTTAATAGGCTTGTTTGTGACTTGTCTTTTCTTGCACAAACACTACGCTTCATTTCTATCCGGTTTGCATGGTTTCACTGCTGTTCAGATATGTACCACAAGCTCTTTACTACTGGCTTGTCTGGGGATGTTTTGCTAGAGTCGATTTGGTGTCGGCAACTTTGGACCCAGACGTTGCCGACGTGAGCCAACCCTGCAGTCTGCTTTCGTCGGCTTGGTGTTCCGGGCTTAAGCTCTTTGCCTTCAGGAGCACCTGAGGGGCCTGACAGACCCCACCTGCCCTACTCTCCAATGTCCTCTTCCTCATTTTCCTCCATGGCGCTGCCCCCTGCCCTCAGCTCAGGCACCAAAATGAGCGGCTTCAGTAGCGCGGGCTCCCTGAGCTCAGTTTCAGACTCTTACCCCTGGTTTCAGAGACAATGCTTAAGCTAGTCCCAGACTAAAATGCATGTTTGAGCGGTTTTAAATGAACGTAACTTGATCTGACATCTTAAAACATGCCAGATGCCATTGTTTTGTCTCAAGATGCGCACCAGTTTGGTTGCACTTTATCTGACAATAGCCTGCAAATCAGTAGGCATAAACTTAAAGGTTTGTTTTTCTTAGTTTGTGCTTTAATATAAAACATTAGCTTAGTTATGTTAATCATTTCCACACTGCTTTTATCAAGTGTTTGAAATTATAATTTCGTGAAGAGAACTGTTGAATTGATCAGAGTTTAACGGAGTTCATTGTGAAGGTGGACATTCTGGTGGTGATCGTAAGAATGATGCATGTTGATGTCAAATGTGTCTTGCCTATTTTTTCTTAAGGTCCGATGTTTCATTTTTGGAAGAGAAACATGGGGCATCATGATACGTTTAATTTAATTTTAAACGCGTAGCGCTGTTTTTTTAACTTGTAGTTGAGCTATAATGTGTTTTGTATTTGTCTAAAAGCGATTAAAAACAATTTGATTCGTTCTACATGACCAAAAACAGAGGATATTTTTTTTCATGTTTTAGAGCTCCGATGTGTCCTTACAGGCCTCTTATAACAAAATAATTTTAAAAAATCATTTATTTGGAAAATCATTACAAATGTTTGTGAATTTTATGTTTCATTTGTTTTGATAATGATCAGGCTGCGATGTCAAGCAGTATTGACGTGTGCGCGCGAGGCGCCTGCGTGATCACTTGAACTGCTTCCACTGTGAAAACAACTTAAAATAGGCTACTCATTTTTGGTCGGTCATAAACTGTAACGAGTTTAATCATATCTGTGTACACTCACAAAGAAAACAGGTAGCCTACCACTTTCTTCCGTCTTAGTTTCCTTTTGAACGCGTTTGTGTGGAGAGCGTCGCAAAAAAAATAAAGTAGCTAAAACAGCATATGGCTTCAGTTTTTTTTTTTTCGTTTTGTTAATCTGTTAATTGTTTAAGTGAATATATTTTGTGTATTTATTCGTTTTATTTAGGCTATATGAGTTTATTTTGCGCTGCAGATGATCCTTTTCTGTAGCCTAATTGCGCGTGTAAAACGAAACCACTGGAAAACAAATGTGGTTATTTTTAACGAGTCATAGACATTTAGGCTATCCATTCTAATTTAATTTAGCCTTTTAATTTTAATTGAACAATCGGTTTAAACAGAAATGTAAATTTTTAGCGCCGCGGCTATGTTGATGTCAATATAACGAATCCAGTCTGTTACACAAACATGCGTGACAAAACTGTTTACGGGAATGCTTGAATGTTTTAAAAATAAAAATACATTGTTAAAAAGCAAAATCAAAATGTTAATTTTATAAAGAGTATAGGCCTATTCGATTCCTGGCCTTAAATGTGATTCCAGAATAGATTTTTTATTCCTACTAACCCTATTAATTAGCTAGCTACTAGGCTACAAAAATATTTCATTTATGCTATGTGAATAAATATGTGAATGCGTAAGTGAATGTGTGATGATTATCAGGGCCAGTATAAATGCAGAAAAGCTGATAAAGACACAAAAGCTGCATTTATGTTTAATTCAGTGTCTTTATGGTTACCTGTGTAGTCTACATGTATGCAGCTTTCTCTCCGGTGAACGAGATTATTGCCCGATGCTGGTGTACAGATCAAACGTTAAATCTGAGGTAGATATATATTTCTCTCTGTTTAGTTTCCTTAACTTTATATCCCAGCGCTGTGTTGTAATACTAGGGTTTCCCTCATCCGTCATAGGATTCCCCTGCCATCAGGACATATAAAACACTTAACACAGCTTAATGGACTCGTACAGTGATATAAAAGATCATTTGTGATGTAGGTTATACTATATAGGCTCCAAGAAAGCAGATACTGGCATAAAGTTGATTTGACGCTGAACGTTTGATATTCGCAAATTTAGGGACCGTCTCTAAAGTTACGACATTGTTATTCACGTTTCTACCTTCAATAGCGTTTAAAGAGAATGATTTACAGTCACAAAACCAACTGTAAAGTGTTCATCTAGGTCTCAGGTATAATGCAAACCTTTTAGATTTTTGATGTTTATTAAAATTAAAGGTAACACTTTATATTAACTAGATAATATGAACTAACAATGAACTGCACTTCTACAGCACTTATTAATCTTTGTTAATGTTAATTCCAGCATTTACTCATACATTATTAAAATCAAGAGTTGTATTTGTTAACATTAGTTAATGCACTGTGAACTAACATGAACAATGAACTGCTACATTTTTATTAACGTTAACAAAGATTACCAAATGCAGTAACAAATGTTGGCTATTGCTCATGGATAGTTCACGTTAGTAAATACATTATGAACCTTATTGTAAAGTGTTTCCAAATATACTGTCAAATAATATGTAAATATTGCTATGTATTTCACTACTGTATGGGATCATAAAAAAAAAATGCCATAATTTAAATCTCAATAGCATGTGATGAGTATGATTTACAGTCACAAAACCAACTGTAAAGTGTTCTAGGTGTCAGGTCGAACAGTGATTCAAGTCATTCTCTTTAAACGCTATTGAAGGTAGAAACGTGAATAACAATGTTGTAACTTTAGAGACGGTCCCTAAATTTGCGAATATCAAACGTTCAGCGTCAAAACAACTTTATGCCAGTATCTGCTTTCTTGGAGCCTATATAGTATAACCTACATCACAAATGATCTTTTATATCACTGTACGAGTCCATTAAGCTGTGTTAAGTGTTTTATATGTCCTGATGGCAGGGGAATCCTATGACGGATGAGGGAAACCCTAGTATTACAACACAGCGCTGGGATATAAAGTTAAGGAAACTAAACAGAGAGAAATATATATCTACCTCAGATTTAACGTTTGATCTGTACACCAGCATCGGGCAATAACGTTATAATCTCGTTCACTGTAGAGAAAGCTGCTTATGTAGACTACACAGGTAACCATAAAGACACTGAATTAAACATAAATGCAGCTTTTGTGTCTTTATCAGCTTTTCTGCATTTATACTGGCCCTGATAATCATCACACATTCACTTACGCTTGCTCCATTTCTGTAAATCCGTTTTTATGAATGAATGAATGATGACTTACTAGCCGTGATCTGGTCTTAACACAGCCGCTAGCGGCACCTGCTGGCGAAGAAGACTAACAGCAGATAGAGATCATGCATCGGTACTCTACTGCTTTTCCTGCAGTTCCCGGATGTGAAATGTTGAATTTTCTGCCGAATTTGAACCACTGAATTTGTGGAAGCGAATTTGTAAAGCGAAATAAAATGGACTGAAAATTGCTAGTCGAATTTTATAGATTGTATTTTTAAACAGAATGAATATTTTGGAAGTGAAATCTGAAAGGTGAAAATAAATTATTGAATTTTTAATAATGAAAATGTGTGTGAAATATTTTTAATTGAAATATTCACAGCTAAATATACAACCATGTTGAATTTCAGCCCATAAAAATTCAAGCCTTAAAAATACAATGCATCTAAATGCAAACACAGCTAATGTAATGCATATTTTTTTTCAATTAGTGCAATTCAACAAGCTTTTTATTTCGAAAACATTTGGCATTAATTTACTTCCATACCTATCGGTCTTACAAAATACTATCAGACACTGCATATGATGTTCTCAAAAAAAATTTTTTTTTAAAAATAAAATACTTAAGAATTTGTGCTTGTAAAAAGTGTTTTTTTTATCTAGATGAAGGTATAGTACACATGAATGTGGGTTCATAATACAGATTTTACTTCTGCATCACTTTGAGCTAGAAAAGCCTTGATTTAAGGTATGTGCTGTAATTGTAGAAAAAAACCCTTGCATTTTCATATTGTATTCTACAGGTTTTTAATATTACCACTAAACATTAGTGCAATTCAACAAGCTTTTTATTTCGAAAACATTTGGCATTAAATTACTTCCATAGATAGGCCTCAGTCCGTCTAGAGAGGGATTGCTCTCCATAAGAAATCTGTCAATTTTAAAGATAAATCAAGAAATGCAGTATTCATCTTCCTACAAAGATGGTTGATGCTGTGGACCAGGGACCTTGACTTGCGTTGACTGTGGTGGTTGTGAATGTGATGACTGGCGAAGGATGTCAAAGAGGGAGGGTACCGATATTTCTGACCTGGAACTGCCTTTTGTGCAGTGTAGGTGCGTGGAACAGTTTGAGAATGGACACAGGCAGGAGCCTGCAACATAACCGTGTTGGTGGAAAAGGGGAATCGGAGCATGTGACTGCCTGTCTGAGTTTTGTTAATAGCTGGAGACAGCATCAAATTTGACAAAGGCAGCCACCTAGTAATTCACTATGCAGGAAAAATACATTTAATATGTAAGGAGAGAAGCCTTGTTCAGTGCTTGGACACATAGTGTAGTTGTGCTTTGGGTGATCCAAAACAGTCGCAGCTCAAGGTCCTTTCTGATGCCGTCCCCTCCACTCTCTTCACTTGTCCACTGTCATTACTGCTGTGTATATTAAAAACAAACAAACATCAAAATATATTATCATTTAAGTTTGGATAGTGCATTTTCTTGTCTAAAAAAAAAAGTGGGGGTGACAGTTCACAGGTTAATACTTACACTTTACAGTTCATTCAGTTGCAGCATTCATTCAGATGCTGCAGGTTTATATTGTTTCCCCTGGGGGCTCCATGTATTACTAATTATATGGAGAAACATTACACAACAGAATCCAATCTATACTTTGTATTAAGTAAATCAATTAAAATCAACCTAAGTACATTTATATTCAATTAAGTAATCGAAAATCATAAAATGTTAATAAATCAACTAGAAAAAGAAGTGACAGTGATATAGACAACAATCTCTACCAAATTGCCAGTAATCAGCCAGATGTTTGGTGAATCTACAAAAAGGAAAGAAATGGTTCACTGAAATGTCCTTAAAATCAGGAATTAAATTTTTACTATAGACCTATTCGTATTTCCGGGTTTCTCAGAAGCGGAAGTCATCATAGTTGGGTAAAAGTTTATGGCAGTCAATGAGGGAATAAATTAAATATATTTTTTGTGTTCCTATTTTCTCAAATAGCAAAAGAAAACACTAAACAACAGTGTTTTCACAACTTTCAAAAAGATGAAAAAATAGAGAGAGATTGATTTACCGTCACTCCCATAGCTGCAACAGGAAATCGTATTGGCTATAAGTGAAATGCACCAGAAAATCTCAACAAAGGTGGATCTTAAATTTCTTTATAATGTAAATATATGTTTCAGAATGGGGCATTTGTATGATTTGTACATATAAATAACCTAGTCTGTCTAACTGCATCACTATATACAGACATTAAAGGTCAAACCATTCTGATGTTCTTTTTACAACAACTGACCTTATTTCAACCACATTTCAACGTTGAAGGTCGGTCATTTGCCGGCTGGGGATACTTGAAAGACATCGTCGATATACGATAATATCGTCATATCGCCCAGCACTAGTTAAAGTAGATACTTGTTCAGTGGCAGACAAGTTGTTTCTTTCTGAAGAGACTAATGGGATGAGAAAATGTTGACTCTGACTGTGTAACATGAAAAATAATCTGATTTCAAGTAATTAAATACTTTACTGTGTGCTGCTTCACAAACTTAATTTTTTTTAAAGCTCTTAAGCCCATTAAATCGACATTTGTCTTTTGTTCATACCTGTTAATATATTAAATTCAGTTTTTAATAGACTTTTCAGATTATTCTTTTGGTGCTGACTAGCGTATAGTTCAAGAAGGAATGACGTCTACAATAAATCCACACACACTCTGATCAACCTAATAGTTGTAATGGGGAGAAAAACATATCAGTGAATAAGTTTTGATCTAGGATTCCTTTGGTTCTGAACTAAACTGCTCAATTTCAGTCCCTTGAAGATTATTGTTGATGTGAGTGAAGAATGATTGTTACAATCTAAACCTGACTATAAACATATAATCTTCATTATCTTGGATACTCTAGTGTACAATTCTGTATGTCGATATGTTTCTGAATCAATAAAAAAGGAGGACACAAAAAGACTTAACGGTTGTTTGTCATTTTGATATTTTAAATGAACAATCATTTGGTTAAGCTACTGATACAACATGCCCATATATGGTACTTCATTTTACTCTGATTAATAAAGAATCAATTACTTTCACCTGTGACATGCTGATTGAGTAAATTGGCAGGTGCAAAGACAAATCATGCTTGTGGAGTGAGGTGGAGCCATGCTGATTTACATCTGTATAAATATGAATGCCAGCACCTTAATGTATTACTGAAACAGAAGCTTAGTAATAATGGGGTTTTGGCAGGTTGGCTTTGGATTGGTGTTTGTTCTTGCGCTTGGATTTTCTGAAGCACAATGGAGACCAAGAACAGCACATAATCTGAGTCCAAGCAAGCTTAGGTCTCAGGCATTATCTCAAGTTTCTCAACAAGCTGATTCTAGGATGTCTTTGGTTCCCGATAATCCTGTATTTGCACCACAAAGGTTTCCTGCTCAGTTTCCTGTCCAGACACCAGCCATGACTGAATTTGGAAAGCCTTCTCAAGATCTTATGGGTGTTCAGTCAAAAGAGCTGTTGCAGGGTCCATTGGTGAAACTGACGTGGAGCTTTCCAAGTCTACCAGAGGAACCACAGCAGCCAGACATTCCCTTTGAGCTGCCGCATCCTATCCCTCCCAACAGTGTAGCGGCTCAGTGTGGAGAGAATTCAGTATATGTGGAAGTGAAGGAGGACTTCTTTGGGACTGGGAAGCCACTGATATCCTCAGCTTTTACGTTGGGAGGTTGTGCTGCAACTGGAGAGGATCCTTCTGCTCAAGTGCTCATTTTTGAGTCTGAACTGCATGGATGTGGCAGCACATCAACGGTAGGGCTCTATTTTGATGTTATCTTAGGTATTTTGAACTGTCCCTGTGAGTAGTGTTCGTTCTTTTTAGGTGACTGAGGATGGGCTTGTCTATACGTTCAACCTTATCTACACCCCACAAGAGGCTTCATATGGGGTTCCTATTGTCAGGAGCAGTGGTGCGGTGGTTGGTATTGAGTGTCACTATCCAAGGTGAGGACTAATTTAATTCAGGCTCACTGTATGTGCTAATCCCACCATTTATGGATGTAAGATGACTGCTTGTTTAACTCCTGCAGAATGCATAATGTGAGCAGCAATGCCTTGATGCCCACTTGGATCCCACATGCTTCAACTAAAGTTGCAGAGGAAGTCTTTGTCCTTTCCCTCAAGCTCATGACTGGTTGGTGTAACCCAAACACATTTGTATCATGCCTGTGCTTGTGAACCTGTGCTAAGACTCTTTCTTTGCAGATGACTGGATTTTTGAGAGGCCTTCTAACCAGTACTTCCTGGGCGACTTCATTAATCTCGAAGCATCAGTGCGTATGTACAGCCATGTTCCTGTCCGTGTGTTTGTGGACAGCTGTGTGGCTACTGCGGTCCCTGATGTCACTTCTGTCCCCAGATACTCCTTTATTGAGAATAATGGGTAAGAGGCGCTAACATGTATCCTACCAGAAGTGTTGTAGGATGTCTAACTGTGTTGTCCCAGGTGCCTAGTTGATGCCAAGCTCACAGGCTCCAGGTCTCACTTTATGCCCCGGACTCAAATTGACAAGCTCCAGTTCCAGCTGGATGCGTTCAGGTTCCAGCAATCCGACAGTGGACTGGTATGTTGTAACTGTGCAACTCTTTGCATGAAATGCTAGCATGGTATACAAACCACTTTCTTTGCAGGTCTACATTACTTGCATTTTGAAGGTGGCTGCAGCATCCGCTCCGACAGGACCGGAACAGAAAGCTTGTTCATTCTCTCCTAATGGGTATGTTGCCCACTAGATAAGTGTACTGGTAAATTTTAGTTGGGTTACATTTAATTGAGGGTGTCTTGTCAGTTGGGTGTCCGCAGATGATTCTGACCAGGTGTGTGGCTGCTGTGACTCCACTTGTAGCATCAGAAGTGGAAGTGATCAGCTGCTTACAGGTATGGACTAATTCTGATAACTTGTTGTCATAAGCTGCTTTAGTTCTCACTACTCATTTGTTCCTCAGATCTACGATGGGAAAGAGCATCTGTTGGCCCCATCAATGTTAAGGAATATGGCTATGGTCAAAAATAACTGGAAATGCCATGTGATTTCTGGTGACTTAATAAAAAACAAAAATGGTCTTAATAGGCTTGTGATTTGTCTCTACTTTCACAAACACTACACTTAAAAGTTTCTATCCAGTTTACATGGTTTCAATGCTATTCAGATATGTACCACAAGCCCTTTACTACTGGCTTGTGTGGGGATGTTTTGCGAGTCAATTGTTACGCTAGGCCTGTTACAACACTAAAGAGCATTTCAATGGCTGTCATGTGCTTTTTTTTTTTTAAAAGAACCACTGATCAGTTCTTTACAATTACAAACAGGAACCAGCTTTATATATTACATCTTACATCAGGAGTGTGGTGGTGCTGCTCTTGGTAACTGAGACCTACAAACCCTCAACTGGAGTCATGGGAGGCTGTCCCTGTGTTCCATTCAGAAGAGCTCATCCCTATGCCCTAATTCCTTCAATGGGTTTACCCTCCGGAGAGAGAGCTTTGAACAATAGTTTTTTTTTTTTTTTTAATGCACTTCTGCGTCATCTTAACGAGACAATAAA
>RJVU01080352.1:1127098-1143914 GCA_003731715.1 Anabarilius grahami | reverse complement strand
TCTGAGCATGTTATTTTTGCACTCACATTAACAGGCATTCACACCAAACTAGTAGTAGCTTTGTGCAGAGAAACTTTTTTTTTTTCAAACTTTGCAGGAAACATGCTGAAACTTAGCAACTCTTTTGCAATCTAGCCCTAAGAAATAACAAACTAACAGCGTAGCTTACACTAGTTGAATGTCAGACATCTGTTTGAAGTTCCACATGAAATGACAGTTTTTAATTCTGTGAATCTGGAGGATTTGTGGTTATATTCTGCATATTGGTGTTTGGGTGTCGATTATTGTTTGGCTTGTAAAAACACACTTCATGACTACTTTTTCATGGTTTAAAAATATCTTCATTTTACAGTGTCCTTTTTATAGCAACAATGTGTCATTGGCTTAGTTTCTGATGTCCATTTTGTGTTTTGCATTAAAGGTGCCCTAGAACGTTCTTTCACAAGATGTAATATAAGTCTAAGGTGTCTCCTGAATGTGTCTGTGAAGTTTCAGCTCAAAATACCCCATAGATTTTTTTTTATAGATTTTTTTAACTGCCTATTTTGAGGCATCATTAACTATGCACCGATTCAGTGCGCAACCCCTTTAAATCCTTGCGCTCCCTGCCCACCAAGCTCTCGACTATGATACAGTGCATAAACAAAGTTCACACAGCTAATATAACCATCAAATGGAACTTGAAAAAATGTTCGTCATGCATACTGCATGCATGCATCGGATCATGTGAGTACAGTATTTATTTGGATGTTTACATTTGATTCTGAATGAGTTTGAGGCTGTGCTCCATGGCTAACGGGCTAATGCTACACTGTTGGAGAGATTTATAAAGAATGAAGTTGTTTATTCATTATACAGCCTGCAAGTGTTTAGAAATGAAAATAGCGACGGCTCTCTTGTCTCCGTGAATACAGTAAGAAACGATGGTAACTTCAACCACATTTAACAGTACATTAGCAACATGCTAACGAAACATTTAGAAAGACAATTTACAAATATCACTAAAAATATCATATTATCATGGATCATGTCAGTTATTATTGCTCCATCTGCCATTTTTCGCTATTGTCCTTGCTTGCTTACCTAGTCTGATGATTCAGCTGTGCACAGATCCAGACGTTAATACTGCCTGCCCTTGTGTAATGCCTTGAACATGGGCTGGCATATGCAAATATGCCAGCCCATCATTAATATCATAACATATTAATGATCCCGACTGTTGCGTAACAGTCGGTGTTA
Source organism: Anabarilius grahami (assembly GCA_003731715.1). NCBI lineage: Eukaryota > Metazoa > Chordata > Actinopteri > Cypriniformes > Xenocyprididae > Anabarilius > Anabarilius grahami. Next base: position 1,142,675 of record RJVU01080352.1, on the reverse strand, counting down.
TGTTGAGATTCGCCTGTTCTTTGAGGTCTTTTAAACAAATGAGATTTACATAAGAAGGAGGAAACAATGGTGTTTGAGACTCACTGTATGTCATTTCCATGTACTGAACTCTTGTTATTAAACTATGCCAAGATAAATTCAATTTTCCATTCTATGGTAGGGTGACCATATGTGCCATTTTCCCAGGACGCGTCCTGTCCAGGATTTCTAAATTGCCTAAAATAGCTTGAGCCCTTGCCTCTTTAATTGTGAAAGTGGTCATATCGATGTGCCCCCGGAACGCGATTTAGGAGCGCGATTTCTACACGGAGGTCTGTGCAAGCCACTGTTCTTATTGACAGTCTTCATGCAATGCATTAAAATGTTGTCGTATTTGCAATGCTTTGACCGTTCTCTGTAGATCCAGTCTTCTCGCAAGCCACGATTGGTTGATCATGTATAATGCATGCTATTGGTCAAATTATTTTTCAGTCGTTACCTTCCGCAAATATGAAAACAAAACCAAAACTGGGACATTTTATGCAACTAAGAAATCCTGGACAGGACGCGTCCTGGGAAAATGGCACATATGGTCACCCTATTCTATGGCACCTTTAACATTGAACATTTGTGGCAGTGATCTGTGTTCATATAATTGCCTCCAGTGATACTGACTAACATGATTCATTAGAAATACAGTATGCTGCACAATTTTACTGAAACATTAACCATTTGCTTTTGTTTACTGGTTTGGAGCTTTCATATACTTTTAGGGATAATCATGTGATGACAATTACTTTTTTTCATTTTATAGGCTATGTACTTCTTTGAATCAGCTGCTCCTTATCCATGCTTGCTATTGTTCTTAATGTGCTTGTCATATTTTACTTTCATTAAGTAAATGAAAGGGCACAATATCAGTTTGCAACATTTCTTCAAGCTGGATGAGTATAAAGTTTTGACTTAGTTGCTTAAAGTTGTTTATAAATGTCATTTTAAAACACAAAACACTCTTATTTTCCTTAAACCGATGATGACTCAATAAATTTCACCTGTGACATGATGCATAAGTAAGTTAACAAGTCCAGGGAACCATTATGCTTGATGCTAAAGAGGTGGAGCCAAGCTCACTACAACTATAAACTCCTATAAATAAAGGAGGAAAGCCAAAAGTCAGCATTAAAGATTTGGCAGTTTCTAAATATGGGGTTGAGGCAAGTTGGTTTTGGATTGGTGTTTATGCTTGCTTTTGGCTTGTGTGAAGCACAGTGGCAAGGAAGGTCAGTATCAGTTGGGTAAAAGCCATCAGTGCATGATTCTCAATCCAGGGTTTCCCAGAGATATGAACCCAGTAATTCTGTATTTGTACCACATAGGTTTCCTGTTCCACTTCCTGTCCAGAAACCAGCCAAAGCTGACTTTGGAAAGCCTTCTCAAGATCTTATGGGTGTTCAGTCAAAAGAGCTGTTGCAGGGTCCATTGGTGAAACTGATGTGGAACTTTCCAAGTCTACCAGAGGAACCACAGCAGCCAGACATTCCCTTTGAGCTGCCGGATCCTATCCCTCCCAACAGTGTAGCGGCTCAGTGTGGAGAGAATTCAGTATATGTGGAAGTGAAGGAGGACTTCTTTGGGACTGGGAAGCCACTGATTTCCTCAGCTTTTATGCTGGGAGGCTGTGCTGCAACTGGAGAGGATCCTTCTGCTCAAGTGCTCATTTTTGAGTCTGAACTGCATGGATGTGGCAGCAGATCAACAGTAAGGTTCCGTTTGGGGAAATAAATGTAGGTATTTTTGAACCATACACAATGTTCTTATAAACCTTTCTGTTTAGGTGAGTGAGGATGAGCTTGTCTATACATTCTCCCTTATCTACACCCCACAAGAGGCTTCATATGGTGGTCCTATTGTCAGGAGCAGTGGTGCGGTAGTTGGTATTGAGTGTCACTATCCAAGGTAAGGGCTGAATTCATTCAGGATTGCAGGATGTTAATATCATACGCACTAAAAGGTGACTACCTCTAATTCCTTGACAGAGTGAATGACGTGAGCAGCAATGCCTTAATACCCACTTGGGTCCCATATGCCTCTACTTTAATTGCAGAGGAACTTTTGGTCTTCTCCCTCAAGCTCATGACTGGTTGGTACAATGTAAATGTGTTTGTAGCATGCCAGTTCTTGTAAGCCTGGGCTAAAATGCGTTCTTTGCAGATGACTGGAGATTTGAGAGACCTTCCATCCAGTATTTTCTGGGTGATTTCATTAACTTTGAGGCTTCAGTGAGGCCGTACAACCACGTTCCTCTTCGTGTGTTTGTGGATAGCTGTGTGGCTACTTTAATCCCTGATACCAGTGCTCTACCCAGATACTCCTTTATTGAGAATAATGGGTGAGAAGAGGTCCTTCCAGTACCATTTATCAATGAGGCATGCAATCTGAAACTATTTTTTTTTTTTTTTTTTTTCCTACCCTAGGTGCCTTGTTGATGCAAAGCTTACAGGCTCCAGCTCTCGCTTCATGCCCCGGACTCAAATTGACAAGCTGCAGTTTCAGTTGGAGGCGTTCAGATTCCAGCAAGAGATTAGTGGATTGGTATGCATGTCGTTTAGCAGTTTGGGTGCATGTTAGCATGAAGTGTACAAATAAACTGTCCTTTTTGTAGGTCTACATCACTTGTGTTCTCAAGGTGGCTGCAGCATCCAACCCTACTAATGTTGAACAGAAAGCTTGCTCTTTGTCTGCTAATGGGTATGATTCCACTGATTTGAATTTACCCCAACACTTTAGTGTGTGAGGACTTATTTGGTTCGTCTGACAGGTGGGTGTCTGCTGATGAGGATGATCAGGTGTGTGGCTGCTGTGATGCAACCTGTGGCATTAGGAGTGGAAGTGATGCAAACCTGAAAGGTATGTGATTTTAAACTTACAAAAGTGAATGTATGGCTTTGTGTTGCCATGTGCTTTAGTTTTCTGACTTCTGCAGATCTGCGGTGGGAGATGGCATCTGTTGGACCCATCAGAGTCAAGGACTATGGTTTTGGTCCAATGTAGTGTACCAACTGCAGAATGGTAAAATAAAGTTGTCTTGGTCATACTGTTGAGTTGCTGGATTACTTAAATCTTCAGTCAGTGTTTGTGGCTAAATTTCAGTGCCGATGATTGGAACTTCGGGTGCTCTTTCAATATTCAAACTGATTTCTTGTTTCCTCACTCCTCCATCCTCCAGCCTGGAAATCGATCAAAGATAGCCGTCTTTAATGAAATATCAGTTCTATAATTGCACTGTGAGGAAGCTTCCTGAGGAGCTATGAGCAAGGATGCACAGAAGCTGAGATGTGAGGAAAGTAAACAAGGATGCACACATTAGAAATGAGAAGCACCTATTGAGTTCTAGGAAGCACGTGTAAGTTGTCTTTACAGAAGCAAAGCACCTAACCCCATGTTGGTGTAGTGGAAGTTACTTTGCATAAGTGGGCCTTAAAATTACCATTTGACAAACCGTTTGATTAGATATGCGATTAGTTGCTCCTATAGTAAGTAATTTAAACACATGTAACTTAAGCAGACAATGTGGCCTCTTGTCTGTTTTACTGTGTGAATATTTAATGTTTTCATTGCTCTTTACATCACATGGTGATGCTGCTGCACTGTACAGGGAGACACATTGGGCTTAGAACTGCTTAAACTGCAACTCAAACCTGGCTAGATGGAAGCATTCAAACAAAGCATCAGTGAGATCCAGTCTGAAACTTTCCTGCCCAGAGAAGATCTTAACAATTAGGTTAAGCTTGATATGCACTCATTTTTCCAAAGTTTAAATAAAAGCGAACTGCAACTACAGTACGTCTCTGTTCTTATTTACATACTGAACTAGCCATACTAATGTTTATCAATCTACAGCTTTTACACTGTACAAACTATGCAACTTTAAGTGTGGATTCCATACCCAATGATAATGGCAAACAAAGGAGGCTTTGAGGCATCTCAAGAGCCAGAGCAGAAAATATAAGCTTTTCTAAAACTTTAATTGCCACTGGTATTTCCTTTAGAAAATGCAACACTAGTGTTTTCTTGCTCCCCAGCTGCAATGCTGGTATCTTCCCACTAGGTGGTGGCTGCTTGCTTCAGCTTTCTGAGTTTTCTGTCCCTCTAGACAGCAATGCAACTACCACTGACATTTCAAATTGTTCATAAAGAGATCATACAACTTAAACTAAATACTCATCAACTCACACATCAGTTGTGAATGGTAAGCGGAAGCTCTAGCATGTTGCTTGATGCATGTGAGAACCAAGGAGGTTCATTCTCGTGTTATGCAGCACGTTTGAGCTTTCGCAAGACGTTTGTTCTCACGCGTCAAGCAGGTTCGGTTTATGTTGCTGATCAGTGTTTATATGTGAATAAAATGAAATCTGTTCATTATATAAAGCGATCAAGTCTCTTCAGAAAATTGACTAAACCACACAATTCATATGGATTAGTTTTACGGTCTCTTTATGTACTTTTTAAAGTGTCATTTGCGCAGCTGTTTATGGAGGTACAAAAGCTCTCATTTCATAAAAGATGATCATTTGTGTTCCCAAGATGAACGAAGGTCTTACGGGTTTGGAACGACACGAGGGTGAGTAATGACAGAATTTTCATTTTTGGGTGAACTATCGCTTTAAGTATCATCTTTGCTGTTTGCTATGAAAGGTGACTTGAACTTTTTCGAAAGAGACAGTCACCACTTACTAACAGCTTGATCACTAATTCTTCATATTCTTACATTACTCTAATTCGGCCTGTTTTTTTTTTTTTTTTAAAGTATGTGTTCTGAGTTTGTCACACCGCAGAAAAATGTTAACCACCCAGCCAAATTTGAATGATTAAAAAAATAGCCAAGTAAATGAAATAAGTTATCAATCTCAAACTGTGCAGTATTCTCTGCTCTCAAGCGCTGGGGGTGTGTCTGCTGTCGGTGCTGAAACCACACCCACTCACGAGAGCTGCCGTCTCAACTGACTTGTCTGAGTCAAACATACTGATGCATGTAAACAAAAGAATCACGTTAGAGGGTTGCAAATTTTAGTAGAGTTACTGTGGACTACCTACTAATTATAACATAAGCACACACGGCAACTTACTCATTGGTGGGCACGTACTGCCGACTGTTGTCGAGTCGACAAATGATAGTGCCGCGAGACGGGAGGATGAAGGCCGGGGCGGGAGAGACTCTGTCCGGCCTTATATCATCGGTTGTCGGTGGGATGGGAGGATGAGGGCCGAGGCGGGAAATAGTCTGTTCAGCCCCATTCACCAAAAACAGCGGATTATCAGTGAATCCCAGCTGTCTGATGAAAGTTTGTAAAACTATCCGGTGTAGAACGATCACTTTAGAGACTAAATTCATCCACTACTTCTTCATATAGTTTTAGGAAATTTAAGGAGACCGAGCTGTATTGTATATTATAACAACCATGTAATATGCATTTGCGTGATGAAGGCATTACGAGCTAAATGTGCAAAGGGCTGTATAACTAACGGTAATGATCTATGGTAATGACCATAGACTGTAAAAAAATTTATTATGCAGAACTTTAAGGCTTAATATAATTTAAACGGATGAGTTATAAAAAAATTCAGTGTTGTCATGAAGGGCAAAATTAGCTGTATAGACCAAAACCACAATTTGTACCAACCTGTAAACATGTTTTTTTTTCTGCTGTAAAATTGGCCATTTTAACATGGGACTCAATGAGATTCTGCTCTCTTTTGGAGCCTGTCCCTAGCGGCCAGTTGATTAATTGAAGTTTAAGTCACTTCCGTATTGGCCTCAAGAGAAACTGGGGGAGGTTGTCGCTTGGTAATGACACTTGAGATTGAGCGAGTGAGCTGCTGTAGTGTTAGGGGCGGCGCCATGCTCGGTGCGTCATCGACAGTTACATAGTGTTGGGGCGGGGCCATGCTCGGGGGCTCCAGTGCGTCATCGGACCCCCATTTTAGCTCCGCCCAAAAAAATCCTGAACACAGTATTGGTGAAAAACTGTTTAATGCTCTAACTTCACAATTCAGCTCTACATAATTCACAGTCTTTGTAACGTGTTTCAGCAATACACTTGTAACATTTATAACGTCTTTAGAAACAATTCTCAGAATTGACCCTTTCCCGGGAGTTTGATTGACAAGCGATCTAACCAATCAGAACGCCGCATCCGCCATTTTGTCCGACAAAGCAGCCAGTAGTTAGAAGAGTAACCTCGGTGGAGTTAAACTTGAAAAATTGTGTATATTGACATCTTTCCGAGTTTGAAACAACATTCATTCTCATGTTCATTCATGTTTATTTAATGTTATAAATGGAGTAGGAAGAGATGATCGGTTTACGAGCCTCTTGAGCTGAGGCGCTACAGCAATCTATCACGACCATGGTCACGACACATTAAAGAGCCAGAAAACGTTTTTTATTGTTTGAATTTCTTTAAAAAATTACACAGTTAGAAAGCTGGGACTTTGTTTAATATCATTAGTAACTTGCTCTGTCTTGTCTGTCGACATGTTGTCAGTGTCCCCTTTGCTCCACAATGTATTTTTCACTGCGTGTGGTGAGACAGCGCCACGGCTTGTCGGACAAAGCAACAGTAACTAAGGGGGGCGGGTCTTTGCGAAGGGTCAATTGACTTTACAGGGACTTTAAAAAAATACATGTGGTATAATGATGTATCTGTAGGCCTATATAAATTTGTAATCTTGTATATTGACATATGGAGGCCAAAACCAACAGAAATTAAAAATAATGTAACAATAGGGGAAAATAGAGGAATAAATGACTTGATAAAACAAATACAATTCATTTTAATTTAGTTATGAATTTCTGTATTTTTAAAAAAACAATTTTAATTTTAACTTTATTTTTAGAGTTACTTTTATTTATTTCTCCATACCCACATAGCACTCACTCACACTTGAAAAGCGACACATTTAAAGAGCTGCTGCTGCAAGGAACATTAGCCTAATAAATTCTTAAATTCCGATCTGGGTCCAGTTGCATAAACCACTAAAGCCGGGCACACATTTAACGACTAGCTAAAACATTCTAAGACTGAGCTCAACACACAGCGATTGTTTCCTGCGACTGAAGCAGATTTATATACTTACACATGGAATTTGAACACAGACTGTAATCGCAGACTGAACGCGACTGGACGCGATTTACATTCATAATCGGCCTTACAATCGTTAAGTGTGTGCGCGACTTAAGACTAGTCTTACAAGTTAATCATCAAATGTTTATCTTTAAGACTGTTCATAACTTTGAGTCAGTTAGGCGACCTAAAAACATAGATTGGTCTAATATCTGATACCTAAAACTGAGTAACTGACCCTTGACTAACTGGGACATATTTCCCCAGTTTCACAGACAAGGCTTAAGCTAGTCCTAGACTAAAATGCATGTTTGAGCTGTTTTAACTGAAAGCAACTTGTTCTGACATATCTTTAAATATGTCAGAGCCATTGTTTTTGTCTCAAGATGGACACCAGTAATGCTTTTTTCTTGTGAACGTTTATAAAAGCTACTTAAATATACTAATTGAACTAAAGTCTAATCCTGGCTTAGTCTAAGCCCTGTCTGTGAAACCGGGCCTAATATCTTAAGACAGTTTATATGCTATGTTTATGCAACTGGCCTCTGTGTTCTCAATATTACTGGGGACTTACTTTGCATGGCCTGTATGTTGTCTTCCTGCCATATTTGAAGATTGACCGTCTCTGCCATTAACTGTTATTGTACCAAAAAAGAGAGACAGGTTAGGAAAAGTTAAGTTTGGAAGGACGAGAAAATGACAAAAGTTTCATTTTTTTTTTTTTTTGGCCTGAACTAACCCCTTCAACATCCATTTCGTTGTAGAGACCGCAAGTCAAAGCTAAATCAGTTTGCCTAGATTACGATGGCTTAAAAAGAATTAGCCCTGTTAAATTACCTCTAACATACCTCATATATTAGTCACTGACGATTTAATAAAGAATGCTGGAAAGAAATAAAGGCGATAAATTGGGAATCCATTAGGTAACACGGCTATTTCGTGCAAAAAGTGTTCTTAGAAAAATACCTAAATTCGGAGGTAGGAGGAGAGCGCGAGGACTCAGCGGCACGAGCTTCGTCCAATCGCGTGCGACATCCTGCCGAATAAAAAAAGGCGTGATGAGGAGAGAAAAAAACGTCCGTTGAAAAGAGAGAGGTGGGGTAGGGGGAAACACGTCAAGCTCTCTAGCTAGACGGCTCGGTGGATCAGAGCTTGTGCTCGTACATTTCATTTAGCTCAACCGGAGAAGAACAGCATTTTAGACCAGCAGAGAAAGCGAATGAGATTTCAACCTTCTCGCGCACAGTGAGCGGACCGGACAGCAGACATATCATCCCCTTTCTCTTCAGCAGGCTGATAAGGAGACCCAGATGGTGAGTTTTTCTCCGCTTTTGATTCAGCAGCAGCAGCCAGCGAGTGAACCCAACGACCCCCTCGTCTTCTATTGTGCAGTACGCTAGCTAGGGAGCTACCAAGAGCTAACTGTGGGATACTGGGCTGAAACTTACTGATGTTGCAGTGATCCATCAAATCAGATGCTTTGCTTGTTGTAGAGACCATGCGAGCGTTTAGATTGGAAACAGAAGATGAATACTAATCAGACCTTGTTGTGTAGTGTTTCAGGGTCCAAAGCTGTCATGTGTCTTCCTGAAGATGCGTCTTTCCAGATGGATTAAAACAGAAAAAAACATGAACCCGCCTTCATGTTTTGACACCTGGTTTTCGTCGACCCAGTTTAGTTCACGGAAAGGTGGACTGGTTCTTCCGTACTGATGCAATCATAAACGTGCAGGGTTTATTTGATTTTAAAACCATAAGTACCCTGCTTCTCTCCGGGCATTTTTACCGTTATTTGATGCTTGGTTACATAAAATTACGTAGCCCAGCCTCTCTATCTAATGCATCCTTTCTCCTGTCCGTCCACATTTATCCATTTGGCGGACGCGTTTATCCTGAGTGACTTGCAATGTATTCAAGCTTCACATTTGTGTGTGTGACATTTCAACGCTGTGAATTGAAATGTTGACATTCATTACTCATCCCATATTGACCATAAACTGTCTTGACTATTTTCATAGACCAACAAGCTTTCCTTCTGTCATTGTATCATGGAAGACAGCAACTGGGAGTAAGCACAGGCTTAATGTGGAAATTTATGTAAATGTTTTGACATTGAATCTCAGCCTAATGTTGTCACAGCAACATGTTTGTTTAACTCCTAGCCAGCATCAGAAAACATGTATGCATGTGATAATAAAGGGAACAAATGTATGTTGAGCAGTTTTAGAGGGTTAACCATTTTGATCTGTATGACTGATTTGGGTGTAGACCTAAGACTGCAGGCGGTCATGATGATATTCAGTATTACAACTCGAATGCAAGTTCCTTATAGCCTAAATTATATCTAGTGTCTGTGTTGCAGGCCAAAAATTGCCAATTATTTTGTACACTTGTTCTCCGCCAATGAAAATGATTCTAAAAGTACCATCAAGTTTTGCATGGAATGAGCGACTCCCAACACGCTAATGAGAGAAAATGCAAAATGCTAATTTGTGAGAAATTGTGCTTCAACTTCCATTTTGCAAAACTCGGCCCACTTCTATTCCACATCCTCTGGTCCAGAGTAACAGTACAAAGAGTGAAATGCCCCAGTTTTATACTAAATATCAGTACTAAAACACATTTGAGGAACAGAGCTAGCTAACCGTTGTATAATGGTTTATATTTAGCAGTTAAACTCAACCAATAAAAGTTAAATGTGTATCTTTATTCTTTTTAAAGCTTCCTGTCCTCTTTCGCAATGTTCTTTGAGGTTATTGATGGTGTCACATTGTTTAGGCAATTACAGATCATCTGGCAGTGTATTATCTGATCAAACATACATTCTCGGTTAAATTGGGCATTCAGCAGCATAAGGATAATGGTTTTAGCAAATTGTGCTTGAGAGACTGTGAATGCCCAAGCAAATGGTACAAATATATGTAACCTCTTTTAGAATGCAGTTTATTCCAGAAGCATGTGTTGCTTTTTAATGATGTCTTCTTCTTTCATTAGAGGTGTCGGTCTCTGTTGTACATCAAGTTAAGAGCAGATGGCAGAAACTAAGCCCTGAAGATTGTGTACACAGATTATTCATGTGGAAATGACAGCCTGCGGCATCAACTGTCCAGTTGTCAGAAACGAACGCGGAGGCATGTCGTTCCAGGTGTTCCAGCAGACTGTTGTGACTTGTAGGAAGTTAAAAGGTTTTTTTGTGATGTTCCAAGAAAACATTGATAACTGAAGTTCTCATTCATATCAGATAAAAATTGAATCATGAGCATCTAGGTATGTTTGTTCATTCAAGTCTACTCTGAAATGCAGTGTTTTGTCTTGTACAGAAAACACTGTGCATCAGCGACGTTCCTGCTTGAGCTGAATGTCACACACTGAGGTTCTAGTCCACCGTCTACTCTTAGTCTCTTGACTATTCTTAGAGCTCCATACTAATGAAATTATGCCAACAAGGACTCTGGGACAGCCTCTGCAGAGTGATAATGGAACCCATTTTTTTTTTCTTTGCAAAAAAATGTGTCCTTATATGGAGAAAAAGAAGAAATTAGGCTCGCTCCATAGGCCTAAATAGAACTTTCCACTGAGTGATTAGCTGTAGAGCCGCAGTTGATACAGTTGTTATCTGTAGTGTCCCAGTGGTATGTCTTTGACTTGTGCATTTTAATAAGCTCAATATCGGTACATGCATGAATTTGTGGTACACTATAACTTACTGTTAATCACTTTAATGCAGGTGTTTATGAGAGTGTGTTTTTTCCCTCTTGACTCTCTACTTGCATTGAGTTTAACCCAACATTTAAGACAGTCTTCATATTCAGGGCTCTTTTGTAGCAGTTTTTTTTTAAAATTGCTTTCCTGTGTGAAAATGAGTGTGTGAAGTGTCCTGTGAAAGGGCAAGAGAAGAGGTTTCACATCTCTACCATGTTTGTCAAATTCCATGGAAAGGAGTAATGTCTCTTGGCAATTCTGTCGGTATGTTTCATGATTTCTGATTGCAAAATGCATTCCCTTTCTTGTGATAAGAAGATCATGGTATGGTAGATGCTGACTGCTGTGTTTTGTGAAGTACCGCAAAGGGCCTAGATCATGTTTCGTACTCTGTCTGAACATGCTCGAAAAGCTTCAAAAAAGGGATGTGTCCTGGCAGTACCATTTAAGATCCACTGGTTTTCTTCTCATTTTGAAGTATAAACACAAAGTGTTTTGCGACGTGTTGCAAACATACCTGATCCTAAGGAAAATGAGGAGGTTCTTTGGAAAGCGTGTTTGAAAACAATCATTATTTTTTTAGATGTGTTCTAGTGGCGCCACTTCAGCTTTAACAGGTGAAATCTTACACCATGCACTTTCTCTTGGTCAAAGGTGTACTCTAGAGTCAAATGAAACATTAGACTGTTCCTCTTCAACCCTTCCCACATGTGTTCTCTTTAAAACGTACAGTACAGGCATAGTAAGGTTTTTTTTTTTCTGCCTCAACACATTTAAAGTTTCACATCCGTGAGTAGACTCCACCGTCAGCTTCTGTCTGTGGCTCAACACATTGGCAAAGACTTTCACGTTCTTATTTAGAAGTGTTTGAGCCTCAGCATTTTCTCATGTACAACTGCTTTCACGCAATCACTCTTCTTCATTCCGATCCAGAGCTTCTGCTCTCAGCAAGAATTCAGTCAGCTCAGGTTTATGAAAATGAACACTACAATGGTTAGAGAAGCAGTTAAAGCCCAGGAAATGAGTGTAACGATGGTAAGAAACAACCAAACTTGAAGTAGAAATTTGAATAAGCCAAACTCAAGGTTTCATTTTAAACAAACCAGTCAAGCATCTAGATGCAAGAGTAATTGGCAACTTTGAGTCTTTGAGTATTTCTGTCCTTTCTGTTCTATATCTAATTTGAGTTGTTTGCCTAGACTCAAAGTCAGCAATGCACTGCAGTAGAGAAATGCACAAAAGGACTGAAACTCTCAGAAAATGACTTTCCGATAGGCACCAGTGGAAAAATACTAACCTTACTGTGTCATTTGGTAATTTAATATATCTGTATTGGTTCCCAAAGGCTCATTTTGTTTTTCTAGTTACAGGGAGATTAAACATAACTTGACTTTTGCAAAAATGGGCCCTCTAGCATCTTTCAGTAAATTGCATCTCATTCATGGAGCCCAGCCAGACTCCCTCAGGGCTGCTGTATGAACCTCATATCTGTGTTGCCAGGAATTTTGACAATAGAGTTTTGTCTTCTAAATCTGACTCATTGCTCTTGTTCTTTAAGAATTATTAGCTTGGCAGAATGTGGCAAATGGGACATCAGCCAAACCATTCACTCCATGTCTGTGGCCCTGTTTGTACCTAGTATTAACTACAGTTTAACATGCATGTCACTGCATGTTGATCAGGCATACCGAAAATATTCTGTGGGAATTTGCAGTTGCACTGCAAATGTAATGTGTCCTGTGCATTCCAGATCACATCTGAAAGTTGTGATCACAAGATGCGTTAGACACAAGGTGAACAGGGCTTGGCTGATGGTGACCACAAGATGGTTGTTGCCGCCTCAGTCCACTGAACTCCTGCTTATTCCCCTGGCTGTCTGGACCCATGGGGAGCAGCTGATGGGATTTTGTCTAGCTAATGAGATTAAAAGAGTGTCTGCAGTCTAGTACCGAAGAGGAAGAGTAATGGAGAGTGAATGTTGTGTGTACACGGTGTGTGGCTTTGAGAGAGAGTAAGATGCTGACCTTTTGGTAATGGCAGGGCATCACAAATCATACTGGTCTGTCAGTGTTTGAGGGGGAGCAAGGGTTCAAATATGTACACACACTGCACTGGGTCATAGTATGGCCTGCAGCCCATCTGGTTAGCTATCATTTTAAATTTAGGTTGGTATTCAGCTTGTTCTGTCTCGCACACTCTCTCTGCTCAGTGTTTCTAAGAACACTGAAACACAAGGTTTTCTGTCATGTCTCTAATGTCACTGATCAGAAACGTTTTCATGTCATCCTTCAGAATTATTACTTACTTGGCCATCATAACAGTTAAATAAATAATCTTAAAGGGTTTTTTCACCCAAAAATGAAAATTCAGTCATTAATTACTCGCCCTCATGTCGTTCCACACCCGTAAGACCTTTGTTCATCTTCAGAACAGAAATTAAGATATTTTTGATAAAATCCGATGGCTCAGTGAGGCCTCCATTGCCAGCAAGATAATTAACACTTTCAGATGCCCAGAAAGCAACCAAAGACATATTTAAAACAGTTCATGTGACTACAGTGGTTCAATCTTAATGTTATGAAGTGACGAGAATACATTTTGTGTGCCAAAAAAAACTAAATAACTACTTTATTCAACAATATTTAATGATGGATGATTTCAAAACACCGCTTCATGAAGCTTCAAAGCTTTACGAATCTCTTGTTTCGAATTAGTGGTTCGGAGCGCTATCAAACTGCCAAAGTCACCCCCCCCCAGTGGTGAACCATTGGAATTTCGAAACACGTAAACCTTGTTTACTGAAATCATGTGACTTTAGCAGTTTGATTTACACACAAGGTAGTATTTTTGAAACAAGGCTGAACTTTAGAGAGAACATGGTGTTTTTTGTGTGTGTCATTGTGAAACCCAGAGGAGCTGGTAATGTGAACTGCAGTGTATTGATCTTCAGGGTCTTATGACTGCATATGGCATACATACAGCACTAAGGTTTGATTTTGTGTGCTGGTCAGCTGATGGCTGATTTCTTTTTTTTTTTTAGGGTCTCTAGGGAGGGCGGATTGGACCCTATCATCGTAAAGTGCATCCGAGCAAAGCACAGGAAGAAGATGTGTCATCACTCCTTCCTGCCACAGTGCAGACGGTTGGGAGGCAGTGCTATCTGCATGTGTGTGGAGAGAGAGCCTGTTTTTCTCTGTCCTATGTACAAATAAGGCAAAAAGGGACAGATGGCACCAGCTGAGATAGTGCCCTGCTCCATTGGTTTTTGTGCTTCTCTTGTGTGCAAGTATTAACACTCACACATCTCTAGTCCTGTTTTTGCCACCATTTAAACTGTGACTGACCGGAGCATCTTTGTTTTGGGTTCAATAGTTTGTGGCATCATTTTATTGCACTTCTGCTAATCAGAAGACAGAAAATGCCCCAAATTATTATTATTTTTTTTCTTTTGTGTACTTGTTTAGTCTCCTTCACACCATCTCTGCTACACGTGTATTTATTTTCCATCTTGACTCTTCTTTAAAATGTAAATGGTCTTTTATGATATTTGTGTGCATTTAGCATGAATATGTAAATGACTGTGGCAATAGCTCTGAAACAAACATGTTACACAAACACTCTGAAACAGGAAGTGGGCTGAGGGTTGTCTTGCACTTAGGGTGTGTTGTGACTTTATCAGATAAAGTGTAATCATGTTGGCTTCTCGTTTTACATTTGCAAATTCATGGTAAATGGTTCAGTCAGTGGACACATAATAGACTTTTTGCAACACATGCTTTGCAAGGTCTTTGCAAACACAGATGCAGAACCCAAAATTACATGTTCCTAAGTTGATTTTAAGATTTTTGAAATTTTAAGATTTTACATTATCATATATTTTTTTTCTAGCAAAAGTGTGTTTTTTTTTTTTGTGTTTTTTTAAAGACAAAATATTTTAAAGAAATACAATCCTAAAGAATCCACTTGTTTTAGCGGCTTAATGGGAGTAATATATATTGACACAAACTTCACTATTTGATTCGATATCAATTAATTTGGATGCATATCACGTACAGTACATGGCCAATTTTGTCAAGGAAAAAAATCTCTCCACTATAATGCTGTAAACTATACAGGGAGTCAGTTGGTACTACACACATTACTGTAATATTGAAGTAGAAATGCTTAAATTACACACAAGTAACTTTTTATAATAATAGAATCATAATACTAACTTTATAATGACATAATTATGGTTCTACTCCAATTCGTTTTTGAAATATAAACGATTAAATATTGAAGAACTTATGTAAATATTGAATACACATTGTGACATTGTTTACAAGCTGTTTTGTTGATGTCTTTCTGTGGTCGAAACACTGAGCGTTTACATGAGACATGATGTACTGTATCTTTCAACATACAGTCATTCTTGTTTGTTTTGTGCTGTAACTAGTAGTAAAGCGGAAGATGATCCGTTCATGTTTGCTTTGCTTGAACTGAGGCACTACAGTGATCCGTCATGCCACATTAAAGAGCGCCAAAGTGGTAATTATTGTTTGAATTTCATAATAAAATAGACAGAATTTGAAATCGGAGACTTGGTTTCATATCAAAAGTAACAAAGGACAAAGCTTATGGAGATTTATTGGATGGGAGGTGCGCTACAAAGTTTTGTTCATTCATCAACTGAAAAGAACAGCACAGACTAAAAGATTGATTATTGGTATTTAAGAATCAATATCAGTTCATCAAAATGAGAATCTATTACAATTGAGAAAACATTATATATA
>RJVU01080352.1:1081361-1121589 GCA_003731715.1 Anabarilius grahami | reverse complement strand
GTTGCTCAGTGATTTCTTGCAGAGGCATTTGTACATAAGAACCACTAAGCAGAGTGAATGTACTGTGATGCACTGTACTGTACTTATGCCTTGCTGCATGGGACCAAGCTTGTATGACAAATTAAGATATATTCACAGGGAACTAGGTCTCAGAGGAAATGACATTTATGATGCTTTGCACCATTGCCTTCCCCCCTTCCACCACTTCCTGTCATCACATAGTTTTTAACTTTTTCCTGTAGGCTTCTTTGTGACGGGGTTTAGTAGGACTTTGAGTTCATACGTAACCGTGTGGCTCCTAAGTATTGCTCAGGAATATAGATGGGTCACAATGATCCAACAGCATCACCTCTAGTGTTAAAAGCTGTTGTTCACTAAATAAATCATTTTTACAGTCAGAATTGTTACGCAGTTGGGGTTTAAGCAGGAAGGGGGGTGATGTACATCTAAATGAACACTTCCATCCCAGGTTTTATATGCAGATGTCGGCGTGAAACTGTGACTTTGCACCTTGTGAATTGTCACTGTGGCCATAAGCTGTGACCTCTCCAGTCGTTCATGTATTTGTGTACAAACCTCATTGATGCCATCATGTAGTTTCTTTTAATGAATGAAATGCCTCTGAGTTTTAATGCTATTGCTTTTTGGTTTTATAGTGTAACAAACAGTAAAGCTATTCTGATATGTCTGTATATGTTAAATGCCGTAAGGAAGTGGTCTGTAGATAGTTTTGTCTTTAGTTTTAGTCCATGATAGTGGCTTGTTGTGTTTGCAAGTGTCTTGTCTGCCTTCCAGTGCAATGGCCTTTTGTCTGTACGTTTGAGGAGATGCTCCATTTTAGCCATTGAAAATCATCCAAATATTTTCAACAACTTGAATGCCACAAAAGTCCCTGTGTCTGTATATATTTAAGATTACTGTGAAATTGAAATGCATTGCGAGGTTTAGAGGAATTATTGAAAGCTCTTGGCATGAACGCGAATAATATTTTCATATTAAGCCTTATCATTTTAGTTGCGTTTTTGTTTCAAATCCTTCATGTTAAGAACACATTTTCTTTTCAGCTTCCTTTTGAGTTTATTTCTTCAAAATCATCCGCTTTTTAAAAAATGTTATAATCAACTTTCTCACTCTAACAAATTTCTCTTCAATGTTGTCATTTTCTTTTCTCTCCAAATGTGCTTTTATTCTTGGAACAAACTTTCCACAGACACAAATCACTGTGTTTACACCAATTGTTAGTTGTGTTTGCACGCAGTGCGCCAAGGTACAAATGACACAATATCATGCAAACACTCACTGTCTTTTATAAACTACAGAACAAACAGGAAAAAGGTACTCTTCTTTTTGCTCTTGGATTTGTAGTTATTGAAATGTGTGAGTGTGTCTTTGTAATGTATGGATATTTAAGGTTGCAAAAGATTATTTTTAAATGCTGTTGACTCTGTCTGCATGCGTTGAGTGAGAGGAGATAAATGTACGCAAAGTGTATTACTCTAGATCTAAAACTTGATCAGTGGAATAAGGTGGCCTTAAAGCAGAAGGAGGTCTTGGCTCTTGTTTATTTTGTCATCATCAGGTTAATTTTTGTCTTGGTACTTTTATCAGCCCTCCTTTGATCAGGAACTGCTACAACAATTCATAATAAAATGTGATTCTTTAATTTCCCACAGACTTGTTTTGTCCTTTTCTCCTCATTTTTAGTTCTCATTTTTGTACACTCTTTTGGAGAAAATAAATAAATGATGTGCGGTGTTGATCAACCCGTAGTATGGATATTTTATTATATAAAATCTCACATTAAAGTGCATGGCCTGATGTCTTATTTTCAGCAGCTTTATCTTTTCTTTTAAAGTTAAATGTTATATATATATATATATATATATATGTGTGATAGTATTAAATTATACCATATATTAAAATGTATTTAAAATATATTTTTATATTAAGACAGTACAACAAGTAACATAATAGATAGCAGAGGGGAAATGATGATAAGATGGCTGTAATTACTCTTTATTTACAATAATCAGCATTTTCACTTGAAATTTCTATCTAAAAGTATCTTTAATACTGAAAATAAATACTGGTACCAGATACAAATCCAAAAAAAGAATCACAGTAATTTTTGCTGAAAAATATGCTCAGGATGACAACAGTGTGAAGAGTTATGTTGTGCATATGCTTAATGCATCATGTTCTTCACCTAAACACAGCACCACCATCATCATCATCCAAGGTCTCGCTTTTTTTCTTTTTTTTAAATTGAAAAAATAAACAAATTTACATGCAAAATAGGCATTAAACAATATTAACAATTTACAATTCTCAAAGGGCAGATGTAGATGCAAATTACAAAATGTAAGGGTGAAAAAGTCTCAAATGTAAAATCATGAAAGGCAAGGATAAAAGAAAGAGAAAAAGCTTATTAACCAAGTAGTGTTGTGAAAAATCTTTCCTAAATACACAAACTTAATTTGTTTGTATTCAAGGAGATTTACACATGCAATAATTTGTGACATTTTACTGTACAATTGAGACCAAAGGTAAGATAATTCATTCTCATTTCCTTCACCTCTTTTAAGTTAAAATCTTTGAAAATATAGTGGTTTTATTCAATTTGAATGAAGTCTATAAATGAAGACACTTCTAAAATATTTGTTGTTACATTTATGATCTCTAATAGACAATTTACAAGGAGATGGGAGAGAGAATGTCACAGAGTAATGTGAAAGACTCCTATTTACCAATAGTACAATGTTGTTGTTTTTTTGGTATAGCATTTACAACTCCGTAAACTCTTTAGGGTGACATACAAATCCATGTTTTAAACAAAAACCATTGTAACTGAGAACATTACCATAGTTGTCCATCATGTCTAGTAGGGAAACATTTTTATATTGAACCCAGAAAGATTTGTTATGGTGCACAATAAAATGATTGTTCCAAATAGTTTTGTGTGGACTAAAGTTGTGAGAAAAACGCTAATATCCAACACAGGAGAACTTGTTGATGGAATGCAGACAATTTATGAGGTAATTTGGACAAATCAAAGTCACATCTAATCAAAAATCCCAAGCCACCTACTTTCCCAAATATTGAAGAAGAGACAGTAAACCATAAGCATTACAAAGTATTACAAAGAAATGATCTTAACCATTGAGTTTTTTAAAAAACTATTCATTATTTCTAAGTCAATAACATTTAATCCCTCTTCGTAACTGTGAACTAAATCATTTTTGTTAATACAGTGATGCTTATTTTTCCAAATAAAGTTAAATAACGCAACATTACACTCTTTTAGTAAGTGAGGTGGGATAGCTAAGGAGGAGGCTGGATAAACAAACCTGGAGAGTAATTCCATTTTAGTCAATAAAACTCTTCCAAAAATTGAGATTTTTGGGAGGTTGCCCAAGGTCTCCCTTTTGAAAGTTCACGTCTGACCCGCACGTCATAAATGTGTGCGCGGCAGTGATGCTGTGCGCTTCACGTCACCAAACATGAACCAAAGAGAGGAGAAGCGCGCCCCCGAGCGTGCACCAAGTCCGAGCGCCTAACACAGTTGTCATCTTGAACGTGTTACGGAAATTACAAACGTTATACAATGCATTTTTCCACCGATGACGAGTAAAAAAAAAAAATCGTGAAAGCAATTTGACCCGTGCACGGGCATTAACATGACGAACTTTCGGCTGGTTTTGAAGGAAGCGAGCGTATGGGTTCCGGTGACGAACTGCTTTTTCGCTGTCAGGAAACTCACTGCGCTAAAGATTCATTCTAGCATCTGCTGTTTATCACCTTCAACATCACAAGAATGCTTGGACTAATGTCGCCTAAAGATCTCATCTCACGCTTAATATCACCAAAAGCGCCTGAACGTCCCTCGGGGAGCGTATTTTTCGCACTTTCGCTGAGTTTTAACTTTCGCTGAGTTTTTACCGTCATCAACGGAAAGGGGAATTTGTTATCGAAGTACAAGTAGCCACTGACTGTAATGCGCACGCTCTTTTGTCCAGATCTTCGACAGTGTTTTTCCTGTGCAGTTATCCTCATACGTTTTTCGCTTTTACTTCGGTAAAGTGGATACATGAACGCTGCTTTCACAGTCACATGCCTTCATTCATAATCATTTGTCGCATAATAATGCGGAGATTGTCCAATCATCGAGCTGAGGGCTCATTTTCTGGTTTATTTGGCTTTACAAAGTTGTTACGCACAGGATTAATGAACATATACGGACTGTTACCGACTCACCGTTCACTAGAAAAGTGAAAACTGTACGTTCGTGCAGTGAGCTGGCCAGACACATCGACGAAGGGGAAAATATGCAAACCTAGCAGGAAAAGAAGCCATCAGAATTACGGAAATCCTTTCTTTTCCTCCAGTCTGCTTATACAAATGGATTTTATGTAAGCAACTCGCTTATATCGGCACCATTAGTGTTCATATGAGACATTCTAGCTTTAGCTTTTGGACGTGAAGCTTATTATTAAGATTTATTTTGAACTCTCCATGCAGTAGTTATGCTGTCTTCACAACGCTGTCGCTTCATGAAACGTCCATATTTTATTCGTAGTCACTAGACTGCTACTTTCTCACAATATAAACGAGAGATAACGTGTATTTAAGAGGTCTCGTCTCTTGACTGGTCTGAGAAATAAGTTTTACGGATGATATGGGAGACCCTCAGGGGTCCGCGCGCCTGGAAGCGCGTTAGGAATGGCAGCGGCCTGGATATTTCTGGACAGTCATATTACATTAACTGAAGCTATTTCGTTTGTCTTCACGATTTACATCGAGTTTCCGAAGACAGGGCAGAAAGTGACTGAGTGAAGAGTCCCTCTCCAGCTGCGTGCAGTTCACCCCAAGCTCAGGTGGGTATTATAACTTGAGGTTCATAGATACTCTTGTTATTAATGCAGTATGTACAGCATAAAGTGTTTGCAAAGTTTCAAGGTGTGTTTAGCTTTGCAACAGGTTTTGATATTGTGTTTTGGGTGGATGACATTCTTGACTAATGAAACTGTCATGCCCATAATTTCCCCCCCCCTCTTGTCATTCATAAAATGTGCACTAAATATGCACACTAATAACTGGTATCTAAATGGCATACCTGTGATGAGTATCAGTAAACTGATTCACTAGTGTTGGACAACAGTTATTATATGTCATGGACTTATACAGAGCTCTCCGTGCTCATGTGTTTGATTAGAAATCTCAGCACTGTTGTGGGAAAAAGTATTAATTATAAATGATGTTTGGCAAAAAAAAAAAAAAGTGATAACTCAGTTCCCAGAGGTTTTCTCTTTTACCCTGCCTACATGCTTTGGTATCAACGCTATCATATGCATGCATGCAGCAAACGAATGAATGTTCAAAATGTTTTTTTTTATAGAAGGTGGTGAGTGCTAAAGGTCAGTGTTTCCTAAACTTATTGAGTCTTATGGACCCCACAGCCCCATCAGGTTTAATGAAAGGGTCATCGTGCAACCAGAAATTGTTCATTATGCCTTAAATGATGCTGTATATCATTGCACTTGTTATACCATTTAGCAGTGACAATAATATTATTGAAGCCATGTCAAAAAAAAAGTAACACTTTAAAAGCACATTTATTTTGATTCATATCAGTAAGGCTACATTCACACTGTCAGTTTTTGTGATTGACAACTGCATTTACTTACAGGTGTGAGTCTCGAAATGTCCCGTTCAAACAGCAACTTACAGTAGCATCTTAAAATACAGTCTGTATGAACCTACAATGGGAGTCAAGCCCGTATTCTCTAACCTGTAACAGTAGCGACAGTGACCAAAGTATTATCAAAGATGGTGACATCTATAAAACTGAAAAGTCTAATTTTGGCACAACAAGAGTACAGTCGAATCGCAAGTTCATCCGTCAAATCTCCATTAACTGACAGCAGCTTTTATATCTGGGTGGAGAGTGGAGCATTTGAGTCGCGTGTAGAAACTGACAGGAGCAACTCTGGTGGAGAACAGTGCTCAGGTTTTCCAAGAATGCAGTTGTCACACCCCTAAATAACCGTACTGTGTGTGAACGTAACTGTATTAAAGGGTTAGTTCACTCAAAAATGAAAATTATCCCATGATTTACTCACCCTCAAGGCATCCTAGGTGTATATGACTATCTTCTTTCAGATGAACACAATCAAAGTTATGCTGAAAATATCCTGGCTCTTCCAGGCTTTATCATTTTTGTGAATGGGGCGCTGTATTTTACTGTATTTTAAGCTTAAAAAAGTGTGTCCATCCATCATAAAATTAATCCACATGACTCCAGAGTGTTATAAAGGCCTTCTGAAGTGAAGCGATGGGTTTTTGTAAAAAAAAATAAAAAAATCCATATATTAAACTTTTGCGTTCGTCAATACATAATGCGTCGGTCAAAGTTCACTCTTTCGCCGGAACTCGCCTTGTATAGTATGCATATGGCCGTTTTGCAGGAAATATCCCTTTAATGACTCAAATACAGGACTGACTATCATATTCTGCTGCTGTGTGAACGTGGCCCAAAACTAAATGATGAAACTTATGCACAAAAATGAAGATTAATCATAAGTAATTTTGATTTATTTTTAGTTCAATAAATATACCATGTCCACTTTACTTGACTGATTAATGCATGTTTACCTCCCCAATTTGTGAGTTTCAGATGTGACTGACAGCTTTAGTGAATAACCATGCACACAAATTTTGTGTACATTTTTGGTTTCTCAAGCAAGTTTGCTACTATTGAATTGTATTTTATTCTAGATATTAGCATTGTCCATTGAAAAACCTGTTTCAGTTGACTGCTAGAGATTAAATCTATTTTACAGGTTTAACTAAGCAAAACTGAAATATATTTCCAATGCCGAGTATCCTGGGGAGCTGGTCAGGAATCACTGCTATAAATGAATAAACCATAATTACACGTATATCAGTTAACATTTCTACAAGTACACTGGTCTTCAAATTTAGAAGTTTAGAAACTGCCTAATAAAGAATGGGCTCTGATACCAAAGGAGCTTTAAATCAGACATTTGTTTACAGTAGATACAAGAAGGCAATAGCGGCATGGTACAGAACTGACAGTCAGCAGAGTTTTTCCTATTTAGATGTATTTGCTAACTTTGTGAATGTGCTTTTTGTGCTTTGCCTGTGTCCTCGACACATCTTCAGTGTCAGTGTGCATTTGCATCACAACTTTGACTGCATGGGCTACAACGTACACAGATGGTGTCAGATCTGTTTATGTATGATGTAACATTGGTTTTTAGCCAGTTCATGACCTAGTGATAAAACACTGTCTTTTCCACCATCTAGAACAACTGAGCTGACAGGAACAGTTTTAGTCTAGCCACTCCAGAGTGTTGGGAACCCTAGAGGGGATTTGTGCTGTGAGCCTCTGAGTCTCTTGTACTGTAAGCCCCTCCATGAGCAAAAGCCAACAGCCTCAACGCCACAGCTGGGAAAACCAGCCACAGACTAAACAGCCGAAAATCAGGCGAGCTGTAGTTGGAGGCGGGAATGGTAGGAGAAATTGGTTGAGATTCTGGCTAGTACTGGAAAAGGGATACAAGCAAAACAATGCAGGCCCAGCTGACATGGCCCATGGACAGCCTTCTCCCCTTTCCAGATTCCACACATACTTACCACAAGGTAATTAAGAGCAGGAGGGAAAATGAGACAGAGAGGAGATTAGACTCAGTAAAGACTGGGTGAGAAGGAAAACGTTTTCAAAACCTTAATTCAAGGGTTCTCAATCATTTTTTTGCTCCATGACCCATTTTAAGTTTTCAGCAGCAGACAAATAGACAGTTTTAGGGTGCTCGGTCAGTAGCTAATATCCATCCATGTTGCGTAAAATCGCAATATCGCAAAAAAAACAAAAACAATTGTCAATGACAAAATTGTCACTTCTCAGGAAATTGGTGAAAAATGGGTATGGAAATGGAAGTTGTAGCCACTGGGGAAAGCACTATGATTCTTTTATTTGGTAAATGTGTGTCTCCATCATATACAAATCTTACAGAATCTATACGTTTTTGCATGTTGGTGTTCCTATACAGCATTTATATTTGCAATTTCAATTTGTTTAAAAATAAATGGATGGAAACCCAGCTAGTGACTGATCCTCATTACAATGCGTTTACCTTCGCATCTGTTTTAGCCTACATTTTGCGTAGTGTCTTAACTCTCAAGCACAAGAAAAGCACATATCTAATCTACTGCAATAAATGCTTAAAATTTGTATGCTTCAAAGTTTTGAAAATATACCACACACACACACACACACACATATATATTCAAGTGAGTCCAACCACTAACATTTATTAGAATTTTATATATATTCTAAATTAAATAAATTCTAATAAATGAAAAGCATGTTAGGGTTAAGAATTTGAATAGAAAAGAAAGTGTAATTGGTTTGATAGGAAAGGAACAAAAGACAGGTAGGAAACTGAGTTGGTGTTTTACAAACTGAGATTTCCAGTTGTGTGGCATCAACCCATATATATATTCAGACCTTTCATGAAGGAAAAAGCATGCACTCTCTCTTATCAAACACTCCGTGGAGCATTCTGGTGAAGGTCTGTTTAACTTAGACTTGGATTTATATATAGCGTAACGTCAGATGAAGCCGCATGCACTCGCTACTCATCGAGTGAGTTCATAGGTGCAGTTGGTCAGGCCACCTGGGTGCCACTCATTCATTTGACTGAATGAGTACAAATGAATGATGTCTGACCTCTGTAATTTCTCTCGGTTCAGTTGAAGCTGCATGACTGGAGGCGCTGAAACAAACGCACGCATGCGTGCATACGCTGCTTACCTCATCCGTTTGGTTAATCATTTCAGCATTGACCGTAAATATGGAAGGATGATCAATTTTTAGCAATGTCCAGTTGCTCCTCTCTCCTCCAGTCTGCTGTAATTGGATCCAAAGAGATTTGCAGGTCTGATGAAGTCTGGCAGTGAAGCACAGGCAGGTAATTTTATTAGGAATGATGCAGTCCTATCCGGAGCTTCACTTTTAAAGGTCAGATATGCTGACAGAAGCATTCTAATGAGACTTTGCTGACTTTCTAGTGCAACCATTGTCTGGCTTGTGCCTCAACAGCTCACCTGGACTGAGTTCTTCAGGATGTGAAAATGATTTTCTTTTACATTTTATAGATTTGATAAGGCATTTTTGCATGTATTTAGTGCTGTTTTTAAGTAAAAGTAACTGAATGAAATAAGGTTTGAGTATTGATACAGATGTCCTGAGTGGATTCTGATTCAATTATTTGATTCTGATTCATTTGTGTATATTTCAGTTATAATTTTACTTGCATATGTAAGAAATTTTCTCTAGGCAAATGCAGTGTTTTCAACTGATTCGCAATGACGCCTGCCGGATAGTCAGCTCAGTACAAACACATTTTCACGCAGCCACTGAAAATGGAGTTAATTATAAATCCTGCGATCTTAAGAATCGTGATTCGTGAATCGCGATTAATCAGAAAAATAAGTATTTTTGCCAGACTTCAGTAGAATTAACACTGATATTGTCCATCAAATGCATTTGTAGAATGTACTAAAGATGAATATTGAAATATGCTCAAACATTTTTATCTAGAAAAAATTAAGCTGAAAATCATACTGCTTGGTAAATGAATACTGACACTATAGATCCCATGCATAACACAGAGATTAGCTGTGGTTAAATGGACTTCTTCAGAGAAATTAGTAACCTATTATGTGAAACTATAATTTGGACACCTTTTGTGGTAAAGCAGTTTTTTTTCTTCTAGGAATAACAGATAAAATAAATGATATTGTTATGGACCAATTGATCTGTTACATTGTTTAGCCTTGAAAAATAAGAGAGAACTTCAGGTCAAATACAGAACATCCAATGTACAGCACAGCCATTTTGAGTCACATTCTTTTTCTTAATGTGAGCCACCTGTATTCATGGGCAAATTACATTTGGAAGTATCACAGTGATAGTGTTTATAGAGAGTATGGCATTGTTGAGAGGGGCTTTTATGACTGGAATCAAGCCTGTGGAGCTGAAATCTGGCCATTTTTAAATGGTAAATATTTCCCTCTGCTTATTTCCCCTCGACTGGAAGGTTTGTGCCAGGTTCCTCAGTGCCAGCAGGGATCAGGTTACAGTCCTGCAGGTCTCACGTGCACTAACATGCGTGCACAACACATACTCTCACCATCCCATTACAAACGTAAAACATTCCACATTTTCCTGCATTTTAGATGGGGGTTTTTGTGCATCTGGCATCAGTACATTTTAATGTGTTAAATAAACACAGAGGACGTAAACTGTATGCTATTAAAATATTTTTGTAAATGAAAAGCCCCGAAGTATGGTGATGTAATGCGTAATTGTCGTTGTTGTGGTGGTGTTGACTGATATCATTGTTTGTTGGCTCAGATTACATTTGTTTTGTTAGGGAGGTAAGTTACAACTGATGACTGATGAGTTTCTATGTAACCTGAATATTGTTCCATTTCTAGGCCATTGATGGGTGACACTAGAGGACGGGGTGTGTGAGGACCTTAAATCCTGAACTTCAATCAATAACACTCACATTCATACCGGCAAAATGAGTAAGTCCTCATGTTTTTTTTTATTTTTTTTTATTTTTTTATCGTATGTCAGGAATTGCCAACAAGTCTTCAATTATTGCTTGAACTCAAACGTTTTTTTATGAAAAATAGAGAAAAAAAACAAAAAAAAAACAATAGTAGGATAATTTCAACCAAAGAAAGTTAAAAAGCTAAAGCCTGGCTTGATGTTTAATTGTCTCTCATTAAAATGTACACAACTTTTCAAAAGTTTGGGGTCGGTAAGATTTTGTAATGTTTTTGAAACAAGTCTCTTATATTATATATATTTGTATATATTTTATATATATTTATTTGATCAAAAATACAGTAGAAACAGTAATATTGTCAAATATTATTACAGTTTAAAATAACTGTTTTAAATGTTAATGTATTTTAAAATGCAATGTATTCCTGGGATGGCAAAACTGAATTTTCAGCATCATTACTCCAGTCTTCAGTGTCACATGATTCTTCAGAAATAATTATAATATCCTGATTCGCTGCTCAATAAACATTTATTATCAATGTTGAAAACAGTTCCGCTGTTTAATATTTTTGTGAAAACTGTGGTGCATTGTTTTTGGGACTCTTAAATGAATAGACAGTTTTTGTAAGTAAAAGTATTAATTTCTTTGACCCCAAACTTTTAAACAATAGTGTACTTTGTAAAATGATTATGTACAAGTGTATGACAAGTTTTACAAGTTGTACTTCAAACTGAAGGCGACACTGACGCTGACGCATAACCAGATTTTGCTGAGTTCAACATGTTCCTGGGTCAACATCTTTGTTGATCCTGGAACAACATTCATATCAACCAATCAGATTTGAGGGACAAGTTTACAGATTATGTCAAGTTTAGGCTTAAAATCATGAATTGGTGCTTCTACAACAGTGTTATTCATCTATCATTTCCCTCTGATTTTTGGGATAACTTATGGGTAGGATTAGGTTTAGGGGTAGGAATGGGGTTAAGACAAAATTTTCAGACTGGAATGTTGTTCCAGGATCAACAAAATATGTTGACCCAGGAATGCATCTAACTCAGCGAAATCAGGATGTGCGACACTGACAGTTTTTTTCATTTTTAATACTGTAAAGCTGCTTGCTTTAAAGCAACCAATTGTACAGAGTGTGATATAAATAAATGTGACATGACTTGACTGGAGAGCTGAATTGCAGATCATGTGCAAACATATCCACATCGCTATGATCAGATGCTTTCTTAATTGCTGTTTTCTCACCGCTGTCATTTCTGTTGTTTATTTTGTTAATGAGAGAAAAGTGTGCAGCACATATTTACATATTCATCTGATTGGATGCTGTTGTAATGTTCGCTAACGGTATACCACTGAAAAGGTTTTTCGAACTTCTCTTTACCCCTAAGCAAAGAACAAAAAAGTATATCAGGGCCTTCATAAATGACAGGCAAGCTGTTGTTGAGCTGGAAACAACTGTCACATCTGGAATTAAAAGGCTGTTGGGAGATGTTTAAAGAGAGAAAGAGGGAAACATGGAGACTGACAGTGATACTAATGGCCTCACTGGTGACATGAAACTCAGATATTCACCAGTTGAGTGGTTGAGTCTGTTGCTTGGATTTATGTGCCATGTTCTAACCCAGGTTTCCCAGTATTAGTGGGTAGACGAGGCTTCTCTGTTTCTCCCCCTCTCAGGAGGTGTGTGAAGTCCATCCAAACAACACACTGCGAATATTTTCCCTTCTTGAGTGAGCTTAGCCAAGACACGGCTCATTCTTACTTCAAACATGAGAACAGAGATCTCGAAAACACGGTCATCTTCCTCTCTAAGGCTTCACTGCACTGACGCAGGTCTAGTCGTCTAACTGTGTGTGTTTATTCAGAAAGGAGAGCAGAACATCCTCTCAGTTCCTCTGCACCTGTGCTGTAACTGTATAACAAGTTTATAGTTTCTGCAACATAATCTCTGTTTAGTTTAAAATATAGCAATAAGCCGCTCAAGGACATTCATTACAATGAGTGACCGCAGTTGAGGGTCAGCCACAAATTTATTTCACTTTCGATTTTAGTTTGTTTGATAGATACTTTGCCAAAACAATGGCATAAAACACAATGTTAGAGACCTTTAATGTTAAGAGGAGAGAAAAAATATTCTCAGTTCATTATGAAACTGTGACGGGACAGATTAGACAGTGGCTGGCCGCCAGATTCTAGGTAATTCATGGGAAACACTGCATATCATATCAGTTGGTATGAGAGATTTTTTAATCTGTATTGACTGATAATTTTAGTATGGGAAACAATTCTGCCTTTTAACTAGTTGCTTATTAGCTTGCATATTGGCTGTTTATTAGTACTTATAAAGCACATATTAATGCCTTATTCTGCATGACCATATTCTACATCCCTAAATGCTACCCCTTACCTAAACTTAAACGTTACAATAACTACCTTACTAACTATTAATAAGCAGTAAATTAAAAGTTTATTGAGGCAAAAGTTGTAGTTAATAGTGAATATGTGCCCTACAGACAACAGGTAAATGCTGTTATCACTGTTTTCCATGTTCTTGAAGTAAATATGTTTACACGGCTTTTTAAAAATGCTGGGTGCTGGTGTTTGACATGTGTTTGACCAATCCACATACACTCATGTCACTGATAGTTCCCATAGTGCTGGTTTAGACCCTGCTCTGAAGTAGAAGCTAATTTAGTTTCTCCAAAAGGAGTTACTGGAACTAAAATCGTTCCTAGTTCCTGCGGTGCGAACACTGCAAAATCCGGGTACTTCGGCCAATAGTTCTAGGAACTATGAAAAGGTTCTCCGGTGCGAAAGCCCTTTAAGACTCATTTTAGGTTAATCTTTAATTTAAAAAAATAATAATTTAATAATAATTTATAACACTGTTAAATGTAATCTTTAGCAAATCTCAAAATGAATATGAAAGTAATTTTTTCATATTGTGCAATAAAACATTGTGATGCCTAAATGTAACATTTAAAACTAGTGATTTTAGTTTTTAGTGTTTTTTTTTGCTAATTATTTTATTAATTTATTTAGACAAAATGGTATAGAATATTAATATCAAGCATTTATTGGTATCGGCAATAACCAAAGTCCCTTTCAAAAAAAGTATTCTCTCGGCGGCCATATTTGCGTGCCTCCAGGCAGCTATTTTGTGCATCCAAGACCAAGTCCTATCTACTTGCACAGCGAAATCCTGAAATCTCAAGAACTGCTTGCCGAAGTCACAATTAAATAACATATTTCAAATCAGCAACAAAATCTGACATGAACTGTCTCATAAATGTTGTTTCTTATGCTCAAATAGCGTTAAAAAAGCTTATTTTTCCGGCTAAATCCACCAATGTGCATGTGCAGTCCAAAGCACGTGTCTCAGAACTGTTTCTAAAGCATCCGGAGCTTTTAACAGCAGCTGCATTGACGCAACAACTTTACCCAATCAGCAATTGGGTCTTTTATGTAGAAGGCGGGACTTATTCCGCCATATTGCTTGTTGCTCTTTCTGCCATTCATAAGTAATATGAGTGTGCTGTCTTTGTATATCTAAAGTCTTTGCCATAACATGATTATCTGCTAATCGGTATCTCTGTCTTTCTCCCCAGATGAGAGACAGGCTCTCCATTCAATTATGAAGGATCTGGTGGCCCTGCAGATGACCAGGCGCCAGCCGGCGTCAACTTACGACACGGCAAAACCTAAACCTGTCAACACTGCCAGCTCTTCCAACAGAATGGTAATACACATACATACAGGAGAAACCATGACCTTGTTTCTCCTATATGACCCTGACATGACCTCACCTCTTTTTTTCTCTCTCTCTCTCGCTCTTCAGGAGGATGTCAGGATCAAGTTTGAGTTCTGTGGTGAAAGAAGGTAAATTTAAGTTTCTTTTCTACTGGAATGTGCATATGTGTGTGTGTGTTAAAATGAAAGTAATGATCAAATAGCAATGCAAACGCACATAAAACAACATGTACACTGGCGTTTTGATTTTGAGAGATTACATACAGTTACACACAGGCAAGCTCTCTCTCAGCTCTCAGACTGGTAACGCAGTGGAAAGGGAAAGGACTGTGGTTTGTCTTTGGCTGCCAGGACAGACCACAGCTATGCTAGGTGTGCTCGTAGGAATGTGTGCACTCTGCAGATCCGACTGTGTGTTTGACTTGACTTGCTGGCTCAGATTACACATCTAAAGAAATCTCAGCATCCTGTTTAATGTCCCCCCCTCTGTGTGTGTGGCGTGTGTGTATGTTTATATATGTTTGTATAGGATTCTGATGTTTGGGCGGCCTGTGCAGTTTGAGGAAGTCCAGCAGAAAGTCAAAACATTCTTCGGTCAGCAGTTAGACCTGCATTATATGAATAATGAGGTATTGATTCACATTCAAATGCACTCACTGACACTCACTTATGTCTGGTCACCAAAAATACTCAATACTTTAATATCCCCTTTTTTAGTCCTATTTCTCAGGAAGATTGAATTTTGTGTATCATTTTGTAATAAAGAATTCATCAGACTGATTCACTGCAGCTCCTAAATGTATAAGTCTTTTGAACAATTCATTTAAAGCATCGGAAACTAGGGCCACGTACACACTGTAAAGTTTCAGGAGTGACAACCGCTTTTAAATGCGGGAGTGTGTCCCCTAAATTATTGTTCCATGTGTGTATGGAACACGACTCACTCCCGAAACAGCGTTGATTGACACCACGGTAACGATAGCAACATTCTGTCGTCACGCATGTTTGGTATCCGCTATTCGTACTAAAGTTATATTACAGTGACCAAAAACTCGATATGTTTTTATCTAAAGCACAGTTGACTGAGCCGTTGTGTTTGTTTATGCTAAAAGGCTGATTCACAGAGCAGTGTTGCCATGTCCACTTATTATAAGCGTTTTTGGGGTTGTTGTTTAAGCTTGGCTCATGCAGTGATCGAGTTTATGGAGTTATTAAAGAGAGCAGGTGTTTGTCAGCATTAAGCATTTACATTTATTTAGTTTTTTTTATGGGCTTGTGCTTGTTCTTGTTCGCAGATTTGCTTGCAGATCTGGCAACATGAGTCAGACTCAAACCGCTTTCTCTGTGATTTCTTGCACCACATACAGACGAGAGATACATCCCTGATGCACGTTAAAATACTCTCTCATATCTCTTGTTGTACGTCATTAACAACTAGTTGTTCAGTTTGGTTCTGTACACTCTGCGTAGAATCTCTGTAAACTCTGAAATTTTTCGGGAGTTAATTCTGTTGTAGAATTCGGTTGTCACTCCTGTAAATTACTGAACTCTTGGTGTACATAACAGGATTGAGCACTGAAAGGTGACCACCGAATAGCGGTTGGACAGTAAACTGATGATAACATCAGTTAATACGTTTTAAACTTTTTTCCCCCTTTTTAGCATTCAGGCAGCTATACTAAATGTATATATTAAGTATGTTTGTGCACACAGCTGTCCATCCCCCTGCGTGAACAGGACGACTTGGATAAAGCCATCGATCTGCTGGACCGTAGCTCAAACATGAAGAGCATCAAGATCATGCTGCTGACACAGGAACAAAGCAATGTGAGATTTACAATTAATATATGTTAATATGAACCACTTCAATTTGGAAAGAAGACAGATGCTTAATATGCACATCTGTGTGTGTGTGTGTGTGTGCAGGCCTCCTCTCCATCTCATCACACAGTCAGTAAGCAGGTTCGCATCAAAACTTCTCAGTCCACCGGTGATGTCAGCACTGCCTACCAGTCCTCAGAACCCAGAGGACGCCACCACTCCACCAGTGAGTTCACACACACACACACACACACACATGCAAACACACTACTGCGCATAATGAAAAACCACTTTGCCTTTCTTATCAATCTTCTTGCCCTGGTCTTTTTCTCTCTCATACACTTTCATTCTCTCTCTCTGTTGTTTCTCTGACTTCCTCTGAGCAGTGGGTCCTCTTCCTTTTCCTGTCCACCATCACTGGCTGCTCCACAATGGCTTGCTGGCTTCTAGCCAATCAGATTGCGAGACACTATTAGCATGGTGGGCCAATGGCCTGTTGTAGAGATAGTGTGTATTTTAGGGGGGAGGGGAGGTTGTTACAGCTTGTAAGGGTGTCTGGAGAAAAGCGTGAACTCTTTGAGGCTCTGTGACTGGAGGAAAAAGACGTTTGTTTATACTTTCCTTCAGTCTCATGATTCAGCTATTCTGCTTTTAGACTATGCCCTTGTCACAGTCTATCACGTAACATGGGACTTTTTTATTCCGTATTTTCTTTGAGCTCAACTTAACCTACTGTCTGATTACATCATGCAACCTGTATGAGCATGTAAGTCTAAGGCCATAGCTGAAATAAAGTTATTCAGATGCTTTATTTGACAATTGCGTAAATGACATAATTGAAAATAATATAAAAATGTATGTGTATGAATTGTAAGGTGTCAATTTTCAAAGTAATTATGGTATTTTTTCTTTCTTGCTAAATCACTGTACTGACTGAAAGGAAACAAAAATACAACAGTGAATTAAACATTATGCAAATAAAAATAGTTCCATGTGTGCACTCTCAATCTCATGTGTACAGTAAGACCAGATAAATATCTTCTTGCAATTGTTGAATTACTAGTTTTAACATTTTACGTCTTTTGTCTTGTCATTACGTAGGCTCTCAGAACACTGGGCGAAGTTCTCCACCCCCTGGTTACGTTCCTGAGCGGCAACAGCGAATCGCACGTCAGGGATCTTACACCAGCATCAATAGCGAGGGGGAGTTCATACCTGAAACCAGCGACCAGTGTGTGAGTTCAAAGACATGTGCACAAATATGTCAGAGGGTGCTTTAAAACTATGACAGGTTTAGTACTTTGTGAGTTTGTGACGTATTCATTGTACTGTAAAGCAGAATTATTTTAATATGTAAATTATATATATATATATATAATTATTAAATATATACACTACCATTTAAAAGTTTAAAGTCGTTTGGACAGAAATATTGAAAAATATTATTATAATTTAAAGTTACTTTTTTTCTATTTTAACATGTTAAAATGTAATTTATTCCTGTGAAAGCTGAATTTTAAGCATCATTACTGCAGTCTTCAGTATCACATGATCCTTCATAAATCAGTTTAATATGATTTGCTGCTCAAGAAACATTTTGTATTAATATCACATTTGAAAATAATTTTTTTTCATTACATTTCTTTGATTTAATAGAAAGTTCAAAAGAACAGCATTTATTTGAAATATGTTTTTGTAACATTATAAATGCCTTGACTGTCACTATTGTTTAGTTTAATGTGTCCTTGCTGAATAAAAGTATTATTATAAATAAAAAAATAAAAATAAAACAATTTATGACCCCAAACATTTGAACGGGAGTGTATTTGTATTAAAAAAAGAAAAAATTTATTCTATTCTGTTCTGTTCTATTGTTTTACATTATACTTATTACATTATATACCCTTCATAAGCCGTGTCAGTTTCTATAAGTGCTGAATATTACACTCTAAAGTGACACTGTATGATCAAATCATGGAAATTTGGAATTTGGTAACATGCTAATTTGTTCAATTACTGTCCTCCCCTAAAGTCATATATACATTGGTATCTTGCATATTCTTGTAGTCAGTATGTGTTGAAAAGGAGCCACATGTGCAGCATAGATTTCAAGTACTGTATAGAAAAGGTGCCAGGGTTACCTTGAAATGGTGAGATGTTCCCATTGAAATGCCACATTCTGCAATTGGCGTAGGAGCTCTATGAGAGAACTCAAGAATATATACCACATTATATACCACTGTGGAAATTACATAGACACCTACTCATCTAGTGTGCCATCTGAGTGCATTTAACTTATAATTCACCTGTATTTAAAGGTGCTGGATCCTTGGAGCAGTGCAGAAAACTCAGTGTCCGGCAGCTGTCAGTCACTGGACAGCAACTCTGACAGGTGAGGAGGAGGATACAATCAGAAATGTATTTGAATGATACTGTAATTGTAAGCGCCTGTCACTGTTATTTTCCTTTTATTGGTGTCTCTTGTTTCGTAGCCCCTCACTCAGGAAACCTCGTACACACAGGGTTAAGAGTTACCCTGACAACCGACAAGACTGTGCAGGTGTGTGTCAATACAGATGCTGCTGCAATCAGTAAATCAATTGATTAAGTTCTAAAGATCTGCTATTACAATGATACAATTGTCCGTTCTCCTCTTTTAGACCGGGAAAACCATGTATATGATAAGATTGTGGGTAAGGGAGGGACGTACCCTCGCAGGTATCATGTGTCCCTCCATCATAAAGACCACAGTGAAGGTACGATACACTCAAATTTATTAAGGATACTCACACACTCCAGGTCCTCCCATGTCATATATTAAACAAATAATGCTGCTCCCCAGGTCGACGGACATTTCCACGGATCCGTCGTCCCCAGGGAAACTTGTTCACATTGGTGCCATCACGGCGATCACTGAACGGCAGTGAGGAGAGTTTGGGGAGCTGGCAGCTGGTGGATACTCAGGCCAGACTCCGCCCACAGGACCGCCCAGTCCCTCATAAGTGTAAGTGGGATATTGTTTGTGATGTTGTAGATTATGGTAGTGTTTATAAGCATTTTTAAACTGCTTTGATGTATTTAAAGGGGTCCTATTATGCCCTTTTATGAAGTCTTGTTTTTGTTTTTTGGGCATACTAGAATAGTTTTTTATGCTTGATTGTTCAAAAAAATATTTTTCATATATTTTACATTATTACAGCATCTCTTCCAGTCTGTTTAGTTCCTGCTTCAATGAAGGCCCTCCATCCAAAATACGAAATGTACTCTGATTGGTTAGCTGGCCCAGTGTGCTGTGATTGGTGAACCGCTAAAAGCGTGTTCTGGAAATGTTACGCCTTTTACTATAACCACCTTGTAAATGGTAAATCTTATGGATGGCATCAATTTCAAACCAATTTAAGTTGCATTCAGAGCCTGAGAATCTTAACAAAAAAGAGGATCATGCAGAACGGATTTCAAGTACAGGTTTTTTGAGTTTGAGAGTGGTTTGATTTTTGTTTTGTAATTTTCTTTTACATTTTAGATAAGATGTTATACACCAATTTATTTGAAATTTGTCAGAAAACTATGGTAACAGTAATCAATCACAAAACCATTGTTAATTTTCCAAAGGGGCGGTGAAAAATCTTACAAAAGAGCGTACCAAAGCTACAGTAAACACTACATCAGCACTGTAATGTTAGTTTGCAGGCTAGCAGAGCCAAACAGCTTTGCCATTTGTTTGCATGGTAGCAACAACATAAAGTTGGAACTGTTAATACAAAACACAACAGCAAATAATAAAACATACTTACAGGTTGTGATCCACAAACAACCAATTGTCCCAACAAAGTGGGAACTGCTCTGTCTTTTTGTGCGTAGTCGGCATTATACTCTTTTAGGTTCTGGAAGCTGTCTTACGTAAAATGTGTACAGCGTCTTTTCAACATAGCGACAACACCCTTCGTCTTCTCTAGGCCTCGCCCCATTTTTTGCATATTCCGTGGGTGGGGATTATTTAAATAAGGAACATTGTGACTTCAATCTACAATCTGCATTCTGCATTGTAAAAAGCGCTATATAAATAAAGGTGACTTGACTTGATTTGACTTGACTTCACAAAACCTCGGAAAAGAGCATTGGAGTCCAAACAAGACATTATTTGTAGTTCTTGAAAAGGGTTTTCTGTTAAATAAAATATCTTCCTTTGGAGTGATTGTAAACTTGCAGATCTTTTTCATGCTCAAACAGCATCATTACATGCTAACTAAAGTTGAAAAAGTGAAAAAGCATGATAGGACCCCTTTAAAATGTATGAATTTGTGTGAAATTGTCAATTTATTTGTTTCATTCAGCCAGTCATTATTGTATCTTCATAATGTGTCATGTGCATGTTTGCAGCCCCTACAGCTCCAGTGACATGGCGCAGGGGGAAGTTGCTGGGTCAGGGTGCTTTTGGAAGGGTTTATCTGTGCTATGATGTGGACACAGGCAGAGAACTTGCAGCAAAACAGGTTCATTTTGACCCTGCCAGTCCAGAGACCAGTAAGGTACACTGCATATAGTTATTTTAATTTATGTTGCCTTTTTTCTTTCTCTTTTTTCTCTTCATGTTTTTTTTCTTTTCCCTTGATTTATGTCTCTATCTTTCTTTCTCAAACTTTTCCCCCACTCTTTAAATCCTTTCCTGTCTGCCATTGCAAAAACATGCACTGTCGCTTCCTGTATCTTTGTGTGATTGTGTGTGTTGGCCAGAGGGGGGTTTTGAGGCGAGGGGAAGTGGGGTAGTCTAACAACGCATTTCTCGTTGATCATGCCCTCACTTGACACAAACACACAATTGTTCACGCGATGAAAAACTAAGCGCTTCCAGTATGTTTGTGCTTTCTTAACCATTGTTCAGCTTTAGTGTGTTGTGGTTTTATATTTTTTCAGTTGATCTTCCACCTACATGCTCAGTCATCTCACTCATACTCCCTCTGGTCACAGCTCAGCTGTGGTTGTGTCATGACTCTTGCCCCCCTTTCTGCAGGAGGTGAGCGCTTTAGAATGTGAGATACAGCTGTTGAAGAACCTGCACCATGAACGAATTGTCCAGTACTACGGTTGCCTTAGAGACCACAATGAGAAGACCCTCACCATTTTCATGGAGTATATGCCCGGGGTGAGTTTGAAATAGCATTGGGACATCAAGTGTTGGGAAAGAAACAAGGATTAGACTTGTTCATGGAAAATTCTAATTCCATTTACCTCATGTTGTTCCAAACCGGTATGCTTTTTTCCATGGAACCCATAAAAAGGATCTTTTTCATAAATCTTTTTCATAGATCTTGACAGTTCATAGTGACCACGGGGTGTCATGCTCTAAAATGAATGAAGAAAAAAAAAAAAGTCCACATGACTTCTGCACTTTATACTACCATTCAAAGGTTTGGGTGGTAAGATTTTTTTTTAAATGTTTTGAATGTAGTCTCTAGTGCCACCCATGTATTTTATCAAAAACACAGTAAAAACAGTAATATTGTGAAATATTATTACATTTTAAAATAATTGTTTTCTATTTGAATACTTAAAAAAAAAAAAAAAACGGATCTGATCATTGATCAGAGGCTTATGCACCTCTGCTGCAACTCTCGAATCAAATATCATATTAGCAGAGAACTATGGAAACAATTACTTTTGTGTTCCAGTAAAACAAATCAAAAATGAACAGCGAACAGGGTTGGAATGACATGAGGGTGAGTAATCGATGACCTTTTCATAAAAATTTTTATTATCACTCTAATGCTATTTTTTTATTGTAAGGGTTGTAATGTGTCATCACACTCCACGGTCATGATGTAGAGTTCAGCGTGACTCACTGGTGCTGTGGTTTTTGCCCCCTTAGGGTTCAGTGAAAGACCAGCTAAAGGCCTATGGGGCTTTGACGGAGAATGTGACGCGCAAGTATACGAGACAGATTCTGGAGGGCATGTCCTACCTGCACAGCAACATGATCGTCCACAGGGACATCAAAGGTACAGCCTCACATATTAGACCTCACATAGTCAAAAACTAATACTTTTTTTTGTAACAATCAGCTATTTGAAACAAGTGTATTATGTCAAAGTTAAATTTGTTGGTAAATTCACACTGCTGACCATTGGGGAAATTTATTCTGCAGGAAATGTGTCAAATGTGACCCTGGACCACAAAACCAGTCATAAGGGTCAATTTTTTGAAAGCTGATGTATAAATAAGCTTTCCATTGATGTATGGTTTGTTAGGATAGGACAATATTTGTCCGAGATACAACTATTTGAAAATCTGGAATCTGAGTGTGCAAAAAATCTAAATATTGAGAAAATCACCTTTAAAGTTGTCCAAATTAAGTCCTTAGCAATGCATATCCACTCACAAAAATACATTTTTGATATATTTACGGTAGTAAATTTACAAAATATCTTCATGGAACATGATCTTTACTTAATATCCTAATGATTTGGCATAAAAGAAAAATCTTTAATTTTGACCCATACAATGTATTGTTGGCTATTGCTACAAATATACCTGTGTGACTTATGGCTGGTTTTGTGGTCCAGGGTCACATATTTGAATAGTAATATATAGAAAATCTATAAAATAGCCATATAACAAGAGCAACAAGAGCTTTCGGTCCATTGCATGTTAACTGCTCTCCCTGGTCACTTTTCTCCGGTGCATTCAGGTGCAAACATCCTGCGAGATTCAGCCGGTAATGTGAAGCTGGGAGATTTTGGCGCCAGTAAGCGGCTTCAGACCATCTGCATGTCCAGCACTGGGGTCCGTTCTGTTACCGGAACACCGTACTGGATGAGCCCAGAGGTCATCAGTGGAGAGGGGTATGGCCGGAAGGCAGATGTTTGGTGAGCTGTTTTTTTATTGTTTGTTTATAAATAAAAACGTATTCTTTATGAGGTGAAATTTTAAGACATAGTCCCCGGACAAGGCTTAAGATAGTCCTAGACTAAAATGCATGTTTGAGCTGTTTCAACTGAAAGAAACTTGCACTGACATTTCTAAAAATGTCAGTGCCATTGTTTTGTCTCAAGATGCACAACAGTAATGCTTTTTTCCTAATGCATGTTTATAAAAGATACTTGACCTAATTGAACAAAGTTCTAATCCAGGCTTAATCTAATCTCTGTCTATGAAACCAGGCCAGAGAGTATAAGATTCTGGCATTTTGCTTTAGAGAAAAATATGCATGCTTTGGAAAAGCATTTTCCATCTTCAATCATGGGAACCTAAAAGCTGCATATTTTCAAAATCTCATCTTACTAGAGTGAGAAAAGCAGCTGGAATTTATGGAAGAGAATGTTAGTGTGATGATTGCAGTTATATAAACGGCAACAAATTTGCACCATTTAGATGAGCTTATCTAGTTCATGTTGCTTTTACTGTAAATTGTTTATTAAGCAGACATGATTGTGATCTGTGTTGCGGAGAGTTTAAAAAAAGCAACATTCTGTAAATATTAAGAACCTGTTTTTAACATGCCAAAGAAAAACTATTTAAAATGGGAGAAAAAAAAACAGGCCTATTTTACATCCTTGAGAATTGCACATATTTTCATTCAGTGGGAGTGGCTTAGTTGCTGCTCAGGGATTCCCCGACATAAACTGATTGGAAGGTCTCCCGTCAGGTCAGGGGAGCATTATGATTGGCTGAAAGTCAGCTCAGAAGGTTTGTGGTTGTCTGGGTCTCCAGATAATCCACTCTAGCATATAACACTGCAAAAGAAAAAAGAAAATAAAACATTCTTGATAAGTATTTTCATCTTATTTTACAATTAAAAATGTCTTTAAACATCCATAAAACTTATAAGGTTTAATAAATTTACTTGAAGCTAAAATATATAAAGATTTAAATTATAATAATATTCTAAAAAAATAACTCCTAAGGGGAGACACTACAGGCTAAAACACTGTTTTTTCAGGCACCTGTCAATTTTGAGATTTTGCACTTGTTGGCTTTTCATAAAGTGTTTTTTTCAGACTGGTGGAAAGAAAACATCCAAAATACACTTTTAAGTGTATTTTTTTATAGCACTTTATCTATTTGCATCTATAGATTTCAATTACAGTAAATATGTTTAAAGGCCGTTTTCTCAAAATGAGTTTTTTGAGTCAGAATGAGTCAGAAATCTCCACTTCAGCAGAACTCATATACACCAAACTTTACAGTTTTATTCCTATCTATATTCTGAAGGTTTTTACAGAGGGATTTGTTGATATATAATTTGCCTGATTTTATACAACATTTTATTCCTAAAAAAATGGTGAAAATAATTTTTTTTCTCGCTGTTGATAGTATTTTCGGATTTATGGAGTGATAAAAAGAGATATCCAAAATCCCCTCTGTAAAAACCTTTGAATTTAATATGTCCAAAAAATTAAATGAGAACTGTGAACCTGACGTCATCCAATATTCAGATTTTTGTTCTAGAAATGTATGCAAATTAGCGCATATTTAATTAGATAATGCCTCATTTGCATATTAAAACATTACATTTTAGAAAACTTGTAATGTTTGTATTTTTTTAAGTAATCAATCACCTGGGGTAGTATGGTGATATCTATTAGTTAATTTTTTTACCCTATTCACCTGGGGTGTCTCGCCTTAATATAACAATCAATCAAAATGTATGAGATAAATTCAAGATATATACTCTGAAACACCTGGAATCTATAACTTTACTGAACAATTAACAAACAGTACTTGAAAACATGTGGCATGTTAAATAAACAATATCATGTGACCTCACGGGGGTCATTAATCTTAAACTGTATGTTGTGTGAACAGGAGTCTTGGCTGCACTGTGGTGGAGATGTTGACAGAAAAGCCCCCTTGGGCTGAATACGAGGCCATGGCGGCCATATTTAAGATCGCCACTCAGCCCACCAACCCCCAGCTGCCCTCCCACATCTCCGAGCACACGCGGGACTTCCTCCGCTGCATCTTCGTGGAGGCCAAATACCGGCCGAGTGCGGAGGAGCTGCTCAGACATCCCTTCTCTCAGATCTTGTGCTGAGGAGGCCCATCGAGCTGC
This sequence comes from Anabarilius grahami, assembly GCA_003731715.1. NCBI lineage: Eukaryota > Metazoa > Chordata > Actinopteri > Cypriniformes > Xenocyprididae > Anabarilius > Anabarilius grahami. Next base: position 1,096,353 of record RJVU01080352.1, on the reverse strand, counting down.
TTCAACTGGTTAAAACCCCCCAGAGGAACCAGGTTCCCTTTTCAAAAACATTTAAGAGTGCGATAAACTCAGTTTTCTAAGGCAATCTAGGTTTCCAGAGCATGTGACCTGCCAGCACCCAATCAGCTGTTGCCTGGATTAGGTCAAAAAACTGGTTAATTCTCTATCAGTTTAAAATGTGATGTCTTTGTGACAGCAGGGGGCGCTACAGGACTCTTTACTTCAGGAATAAAAAGGTTGATGGTGTCACAGGATGAGCAGATGCAACAAACATGATACTGTTTGAGCTGCTTCAAACTGGACTTTTTATTACAACAACTGCCAGATGTGCCTTCTAAAGCCAACAGGGTCTGAATCACCTTGAATGAGGTTTTCAGACATCAGGAATGTCTCCTAGTAATGAATGTTTCATACAGTCCACAGCAGAGTTGTGAAGTCAGTGTTTTACAAGCCATTTTCCTGGGATCTCCATGTGCGCCTATTGTCTCTGACTACAGGCATTAAGTGTTAAAGGAAACATAATAATTGTCTCATTTTGTTCCTGCCTCAGATGAATGAGGGTCTTGCGCACGTCAGTCTAGAACGCTTTGAATTTGTGGTTAATCTTATATTTTGATTAATCTTTATAGAATTGCACTTCCTTGATTTGTCGTTTGTAAGAAGCGTTTTGGTCTGTTACAGAAAGCTGTTACTCTCTTTTTTGTCTTGAGGGTCAGGGCATGAGGTTATAGTGTTATATGCTCTTTGGACAAAGCGTAATACGTAGTTTTGTACCGCCGTAGTGCCTTATGGTGTCCTGTAGAGAGCAGCAGTACAGTGCTTAAGATGCAGCTAATCTCACCAGTAGTCTTCCCATAGTGATGAGATGTTAAATTGTGAATCTCGTAAGGTGTTTTGTCGGTTATTTTGGGTGTGGCGAGATATTGAGAGCACATTAAGATGTATATTAGTTTTCTCTCCAGCCCAGCCAAAGAAAACGTATCAAGAAAGTGTTGTGCCTCAAGCGTCGTATGGCAGTATATCGGACTCATTTGGATCAGATGCACTTTTATTAAATGAATGTTGAATTTACCAAATTGTTCATTTGTTACACAGAATGTGAAGCCTTTTTCACTTTTATTTATATCCCATTGTTCTGCCATTTTATATACGAGTATATATATATGTATATGTATAAATCTATTTTTATATAGTGACTCTGAACTGAGTTATGCTTTTAGGAACAGAAGATGAGTTAGAAACAAGAATTGTAAAAGCAGCTGGTTTTGCAGAGACTACAACATGATTTTACATGTGTTTATTTCTGGCTGGAAATTGAGCTCTGGTGATTTATGCCGCGCCTGATCTGTGCAAGTCTCAAGTCCTCTGTACTCACGTTTTTTAAAGTGTTTATTGTGTGTGTGTGTCTATTTCTGTTTATCCGTCTGCTCTTTCCCCTAAGGATATTGGAGGGAATCTCATGCAGACAGGATTTTAATGCAGGTTGTTACAGGAAGTGACCAGTGCCGTGAATCATTCTCAGAAATACACGTACACACAGATATTTACATTTGCTGCCACGTAGGAATGACTTGCACAGATATGTATTTACCTTTATGTATTCAGAGTTGCCGTGTTAAAGGTGTAAAAGAAAGATTTTAGAAAGAAAGTAAGAATGGTTTAAAGGTTGATGTACACTACCGTTCAAAGTTTGGGGTCAGTTCGTGTTTTGTAAAATAAGTTAATATTCAGCAAGGATGCATTACATTGATCAAAAATGACAGTAAGACATTAATAATGTTACAGATGGTTTCTATTTCAAATAAATGCAGAAAAAAATGTAACAGTTTCCATAAAAAATATTAAGCAGCTGTTTTCAACATTGATAATGACAAGAAATGCTTCTTGAGCAGCAAATCATCATATTAGAATGATTTTTGAAGGATCATGTGACACTGAAGACTGGAGTAATAATGCTGAAAATACAGCTTTGTCATCACAGGAATAAATTACATTTTTAAATATATTAAAATAGAAAACCATTACTTTAAATTGCAATAATATTATGTTTTGTTTTGTTTTTTACTGTTTTTGATCAGATAAATGCAGCCTTGGTGAGCATAAGAGACTTCTTTTATATATACATACATATAATATCACAGACTAGTAGTGTATTTCAGAATTGTTCGAAATGCTGGAAAGTGTTATTGTACTTGGAAAGTAAGAACATGGGACTTGGCATGTTTGTGAATAACTGAGAAAAGTGTATGAAAAGGCACCAAGCTTTCTTTGGAAATGTATTAGAGGGTGTTGCTTAAATAAAAAGGTAGGTGCCAGGGGCAAAATTCCACTCAGCTTGACGACTTTGTTTAGCTCAGGGTTTGAGTGACAGGTGTCCATCATACGGGCACACTACCACAGGACCAATTGTCCTCCTTTTGTATTGTTTTGAATGGCTCAAATATGATCTCAAATAGCTGCTAGTTTTTTGTTTAGGCAGCTAAGAATCAGTATTGTACCAAAGAATCAGATATTGTACCAAATGTCACACAGTAAGTCTAGTTGAGAACCCTGGGATAAGCAAAAGAATACAAACCAATAGGTTAGATACACAGTATATGATTATGGTTATGTATCTTGACGTGAGACTTGCAGTGCAAAGTCCAGTGTATCAAATATTTTCCAATAAAATAATATGCACAAATCAAACTTGTATTTAATTTAAAATGTGCTTGTTTTTAATCTTGAATATATATAGTATCATTTACAGTGTTCTCTAATAGCTATTATGTGTGTTTGTCCATGATTCTTGCTAACAGTGTTTCTCAGCATCTGTCTTTGTCTATTTGGAGTCAGTCTAAGCCAGTCACAGTACTAACTGCTTTTCTCTGTGAATACATGCCATTGTGGCATCAAGGAAAGGAGTGTCTGAATTTATAGCACTTCCTCCCCCTTTTCTCTCTGTTTAGTGAAATATAGTGCAAAGAGAATCATTATGTTCAGACAGGAATGAGGCCCACGTAAAGAAGTGTCTTGTGTGAAGTCTATTTCTTCACTGCATTTTTTTCTGCATTAACTGCGTTTTTTTAAGCATTCATGTGTCAGTCATGGTTTTCCTCAAGTCTTTTGACAGTGAGAAAAGTGTAGGTGTTTATCTTATACATGTTGTTAGACCAGTTGTGTCCGAGAAAGAATGCATTTCTTTGAAATTAATCTGACAAATGTCTACTTTTAGCATCTTCATGCTGCAGGCGATGACACATGTGTTAAATGGAATGACATGTTATACTTCATTTGTTTTTTTCATACCCTTCTTCAGATTAACCAGTGGTGTAGAAAGTACTCGAAAACCATACTTGAGTAAAAGTATAGATATCTTACCAGAAAATGACTTTGGTAGAAGTTAAAGTCACTGTTTAGAATGTTACTTGCGAAAAGTTTTTTTTTTTTTTATGTTAAACATACTTAAGTATTGAAAGTAAAAGTANTTTTTTTTTTTTTTTATATTAAACATACTTAAGTATTGAAAGTAAAAGTACAAGTAAATGTAAAATACAAAAGGAGCAAAAAAAATATTATTCAAAATTGTTCTATACACAGTTTGAGCAGCAAGATTGTGTTCAGTTTTAACTCTTACATTTTGTTTCTTTGAATTAAAAAATGGCTAAATAATTATTGTAATTTTTAAATATAAAAAATTCTAATATATTAATTATACATTGATCGTTCATGTTAATTCATAGTGCATTATAACTAATGTAAGAGACAACTTTAAAATGTTAAAATGTAAATGTTGAAATTAAAATGAACAAAACTTTTATTAACCTTATTTAATGTTACAAATGGACTCTTATTGTAAAGTGTTACCATTTCATATAAATCCAAACAGTTATGCTTAAAAATTACCATCTTTACACACAAAGGCATAGCATGGGTCTATTATATGTATACTTTCACACATGATTTGCCTCTATTTTAGAAAACTTGATGGTTATCTAATCAAAATATGTGTTGCAGTGCCGATAAAAAAAGAACTGAAATCGAATACATTTCTGATTTATGTTTCTGTCGCTGTATGATGAGGATACAGTTTAAATATGCAACTTCACTGGATAACGAATGCATAACAGCGAACAAATGGATATAAACTAATACAAATGAATGGTAGCAATCATGACATGAAACTATTGGTGTTTTTCTCACATTGTTTTAACCGCTTGAGGTACTACTAATGTTAGCATCCTCTCTGCCTCGAGGGCAAACATACTGCTGTTCTCCACTAATGCAGCATCTAGTCAACAATCTAATTACTTAATAATGATATGAAAACATGTACTGTAGTGTACACTGTATAACATACTGTTTTGTTGTCTGTGTTTTAAATCCATTTTGGAAGTGTCCCGCTCTGTGCAGCGCGCAGCCTCACGTCACTTTGTCAAAACAAACTCTACGAGGAATCAGTGATTGTTTTATTTCACCTCTAGAGGCTGCTCTCGTACTGTATAATGACAGCGCACTCTTCTCAGCCGCTCCAGCAACGGACGCAACCGACTTTATTTTGTAGTAAGTAACGAAAATGCTTTAGGAAAATGTATCGGAGTAAAAGTATACATTTTATTTAGGAAATGTAGTGGAGTAAAAGTAAAAGTTGACAAATATAAAAACTCAAGTAAAGTACAGATTCTCCCCAAAAATACCTAAGTACTGTAACGAAGTATTATTATGCATAATGAAGGCAGTTTAGACAGTTTACAATAAAAAATTAATTAAACTGAGATCATTTTTATTTTAGTTTAGTTTCATTTTTTAACAATTTTTTTTAATAAAACAAAAAAAATCATGAAATATCTAAAAATAAAACAGTTATGCATATATTGTATTTTAGTTTTAGTTATTATTTTTGTAAGTGAATTGAAAAGTTGTAACTTAGTTTTCATTTAATTTAACCAAAATTAAGTTGTTAAAAACACTGCAGCGTTTAAAGCACAATAAAGCATGTCCCTTGTCTTCTTCTAAGCAGAGCACCTGGCTGGATTTTTTTGGCAAAATTTTCACTGTGCCCTGGACTTGCTATTTGTTGTATTATGTATGATTGCCACATCATTTAAATTTGTATTTCTCAGATTCTTCTACACTCAGTACAATTCACAATCGAAATGAACACACATAAACAAACATAAATGCACACAGACAGAGTTTGGCAGTCTCAGAGTCTGGTTGTGGCTTTGTCTTGGCTGAAGATCAGTCGGTGAAAAAATCATTAGGATTCTGCTGTTCGCTCCTGCCTCGTTACACAGGAGAAATGAATCAGCTGTTTGACGCTCACAAACCCAAGAGACCGAAACCAAGCCACACCGATAAAAAGAAGAGATTGACTAACAAAAAATGAGACGGAATTGAAGATTTAACAACTGGACATTTCTATGGAAATGCTTTTCGTACAGTAAATGACTTTCCTCTTTGAACTTTTCACCTCTCATGAATGTTTCGTCTCAGACAGACATTCCCCCAGTTACCGGGGCTGAGGCAACCACAGTCACCCCCACAGATATTCATTAGGGGATCGTAATGACGGACCCTCCATGTTAGTCCTGACACTAAATACACCAAACAGCATAAATTACAGCTGGCCTTGTAGTAGAAAAACTCTTTCATGCGATAAAAGGGTCATTCGTATTCTAGTCGCTCTGTAAAGTCCAACCAGCAACTTTGTTGATAATTTAAGTGAGAATTCAAATGAGTTTTATTTGATACCTAGTTTGTTCCCAGTTAAAGGATTAGTTCACTTTCGAATGAAAACTACCCCAAGCTTTACTCACCGTCAAGCCATCTTAGGTGTATATGACTTTCTTCTTTCTAATGAACATAATCGAAGATATATTAATAAATATTTAAAAAAATCTATATTTAAACAAGTTATGAAGTAAAATATCTAGCTGTGTAAACTGGCGTCGCGTCAGTTAAACCTTTTCTGTAAGTTGAATAGGGAAAGCGGAGGACGTAGTGTAAGCGTTTTGAACTGCGAGAGTTTTACACTTTTTTCATGAGTTGAATACGGAAGCCGGTCTGGCGGAAGCTAGATATTTTACTTCATAACTTATTAAAAATGGATATTTTTTTCACAAATGCATCGTTTCGCTTCAGAAGGCCTTTATTAACCCTCCGGAGCCGTGTGGAATAAGTTTATGATGGATGGATACACTTTCTTTAGCTTCATTCTCGTTGGTCTCGTTCACTGCCATTATATGCGTCAGGATATTTATTAATATATCTCAGATTGTGTTCATCAGAAAGAAGAAAGTCATATACACCTAGAATGGCTGAATTTTTCTGATGGTTTTTTTTTCATTGCTGATTTTTTTGTTTCACACCCCTGCAGCAATACGCACAATAAGCAACACATTAAGTGAAAATCATTTATACAGACACATATTCAAAGAGGCTTTATTTAATTTTTTGCATTGCTCATCACATTTTGGTTATAATGGTAAGTGATCTAATTTTAAATCGGTTGATTAGTAATTCATAAATGATACGTCATGCAAAGCAAGGCTTTTCGTTAACTGGACCGAGACGTTCAGCCGCACAAGTCTTGGTCACAGCAGTGGACATTGTCCCCAGGTGTGCAGGACTCCTCACATGTACGGGACAACACAGTAGCTGAAAAAAAGACATTCAGATTTTAAATAAACTTTAAATTATATAATGTACAGTTGTTATAAGCAGCCTTTTCTAAATGCCCTAATATTCAAAAATGCCATATACTGCAATCTAATGTAGCCAGGGTGCCACATTAAATACTATTTAATATAACATTTATTACATATTATATTTAGTACTTTAAGCACTTTTTTTTAGATTACACTGTAAAAAATCAAAAGTTGAGAAAACTTCAGCAGATTTTTGAGTTTTCGCAACTTTTTGTTGAATAAACTGAATACAAGAAGTTGAGAACTCAAAAATCTGCTGACGTTTGTTGCCTTAAACTTTTAAGTTTTCTCAACTTTTGATTTTGTACAGTGTACTTGACATTATTGACAGTTTGTGACCTTTTTTTTTTTTTACAACAATCAATCTACCTCTGTATCTGCATCTTAAAGAGATAGTTCACCCAAAAATGAAAATTCTGTCATCATTTACTCACCCTCAAGTTGTTCCAAACCTGTATGAGTTTCTTTGTTCTGCTGAACACAAAAGATATTTGGAAGAATGTCAGTAACCAAACAGATCTCGCCCCCCATTGACTGTCATAGTAGGAAAAAAAAATACTATGGAAGCCAATGGGGGGCGAGATCTGTTTGGTTATTAACATTCTTCCAAATATCTTACTTTGTGTTCAGCAGAACAAAGAAACTCATACAGGTTTACTTACTTGAGGGTGAGTATTTTCATTTTTGGGTGAACTATCCCATTTACAAACCTCCCTTATTTTACAGAGGCACAGAGCTGTAGTTTTGCATAGCAGTGCAAAGGTGACAGGGTAAAAAAGACATGTCTCAGCACGTACCGGTGGCCTCGGTCCTGCAGAAGTTGGCAGATGGAGGGCAATCGGTTCTGACCTTGCAGTCGTCACCCACACAGGTGAAGCACTGCAGGGAGTGCACTGCACAGAGAAGGAAAGAAACATGACAACAAACAGATCATGAGCTACTGTGGAACTCTATATGTATGAAGATCTTAGAAGCAAGCAAGATATACATAGTTAATGTTGATGTTTCCTAACTATTTCAGTACAATTACACTATGTTTAGCACAATCATTTCAGACAAGCCTTGTTTCATAATACTGAATTCTAATCCAATCACCAGTACAGTGATAAATCTCAGATAGACCTATTCAGTATCTGTTTTTCAGCAGTTATAGATGATAAACTCACCAGTAGTGCTGCACACGAGCATCAGAACAAGAGCGCAAACCAGAGCCTTCATGTTTCAGCTTTAGCAAACTCCTTTTGAAACAAAAATATACGTGGTGTCAGTGTGTCTGAAAACTGCAAGTGTGTGTTCGGTTATATAGTCTGCTTTCTAAAATGAAACCAGTTTTGCTGAGAGTACGGCATGATAGGTATGCTGCAGTACAGGATTATTAGGGACCTTGGGGCTAAAATATTGCTATTGGCTAGAAATTGCAATAAACTTCTGATGACTAATCAACATTTCCACAGATTGAAGTTTTTAATTGATATCTGAAAAATAAATAAATAATGAGAAACACTCTTAAAAACAGTCACCTAAAATAATTAAATAGTTGCCATATGCAACTTTTTACTGCCACAACAATAGAGAGACACAAGGAAGTGTTTTATTTATTTTTTTGTCATGAGAATGCAGTTTTAATAAAGGGACCTGTCACTGAGTTGGCTCTGAACCACGTCTGTCAGATGAGGTGGCTTTGTACATACTGTACATATTTTCCTGGGGGCAGAATTACAAAGTTGATGTATGTTAAACCCTGCAGAAACACACCACATTTAAACCATTTAAAAAATTTGATTTGTGTTTGGAATTTCATCTGAAGCTTGAGGAGGAAATACTTCCAATCCAACCGCAGTGATATCTGCGCATCTGCTATTAGCAAAGGTCACTTCAATTCAAATATCTAAAATCGAATTGAACTCGAATTTGAACCTAGTTGATAACTTGGCATCTACATTATTTAACATTCAATATTATAACCTTAACTAGCAGCAGAAAATAAATCTGTAAAAAAATGTAAGCTTTCAAGGTGACGTATTGATGAATTTTTGACGTATTTATTGAAGTTTTTCAGGTAAACAGGTTTGCTTGTTTATATATTTTAAAGATACTTATATTAAATAGGCCTATTTTATGTTTTTGTATATTGACAATACCATTTTTGGGTTAGTAAGATTTTTTTTGTTTTTGGAAGAAATTAATATTTTACATTATATTCCTATTCATCCAAAAATTCCGTTTCCAAAATAATAATAACAATAATAATCATCACAACTGTTTTCAACATTTACGTCCACCCATAACAATCAGGTCATCAGTGTTGGCTGCTGATGAGCTCATCCCCTAGAAATCTGTTTTGGTGGATGTGTTGTTTTCTGTCTGGCTGTGAGTCTAGTGCCCCAGTGTCTCTCTGCCACTGATACACTCCAATACTGTTTTGTAGACTGACGAGGGCATAAGCCAAACCATTTGTCTTCTATATCTTTTACATACATTAATTTACAATTAGGCTACATTCATATTTAAAAAAAAATATATATATATATTTAATACATTTATTAGCACAATGTCCAACACTCTAAAAGAACCACTAAAAACCACTTAAAGTGGTTCTTGGCTTGTAACCATATAGGGGAACCACTTTTTTTTTTATCTTTAAAGGTGCTCTACAGCACCTTTTCAAATGGTGCTATGTAGAACCCATAAGAGGTGCCATATCGCATTTTATTTCTTCAACAAAAATGGTGTTAAACAGCACCAAAAGTGGTTCTTTGGCTTGTGAAGAACCATTAAAGGGGCTTAACAGGTTCTTTGTACAGCAGTGGTGCTATATAGCACCTTAACCACCCCAAAGAACCGCTGAAGAACCATACAGGGGCTTAACAGGTTCTGTATACGGTAGCGGTGCTATATAGCACCTCAGTCATAACAAAGAACCGGTGAAGAACCAAGAGTTTCAATTTTCATGTTCCACAAAAGAAAAAGGTCATACAAGAACAACATGAGGGTGAAAAAATATTCACAGAATGTTCAATGCTGGGTAAACAGGCCTTTCTAGTGTGAGTTGTATAATGCTGAATAATAAAGCAAAATACTTTTTCTGGTAAACAGATATGAATCAGTGGTGCTGAGATGTGTGTGTGTGTGATGTTCCAAGATCAGCACAAAAGAGAGTGTTAGACTCTTTTTATAATGAAGAATTACGTAATCACCCCAGTGTTGTGTGACATCATTAAAATCCCTCTTGGAACGGCAGAAAAAACTGTGACCAAGAAGGAGAGGAACTCCAAATTAACTCAGAAGAGGTACAAAGCAGCATTTTATCATGGGGTGAGGGAGAATTGAAGTAATAGTCAAATATCAGTGCCATTAGAGTCTGTCTCTGTGTGTCTGTGTTCCAGCAGTGGCATGAATAGGATTTTCTCTGACTGACTGTGTCCCCTCCCCACACACGGTGCACCCCACACCAGAGACACAGACAGAATAGAGTGAAAAGAGGCAGTCAGGAGACTGGGTGGACAAGCACAAACAATTCCGGGCTCACATACACACCCCCTGGCCTTTGCCCTCCCCATTGGACCCCCTCTCTCTCCCCCGCCTTCTCTATAAAAACCCAAAGTTCACCCACACCCGATCTCATTTTCCTCTGCCATGGAACCCCAGCGTGCTTTCTCATCCTACCGAAAGCGTTTCGGGACACCGGGCGGCTCCCTGTCCGTGGGGATTAGCAGCCGCCTCAGCACGGGCCGCCTGTCCCTCCACAGCAGCCCGCGCCACCTCACCTCCAGCCCAGCCACCATGTCCACCTCACGCTTGTCCATGGGCGGGGAGCGGCTGGACTTCTCAGCGGACTCCCTGCTGAAGGCCCAGTACCGGGAGACGCGCACCAATGAGAAGGTGGAGATGATGGGGCTGAACGACCGCTTCGCCAGCTACATCGAGAAAGTGCGCTTCCTGGAGCAGCAGAACAAGATGCTGGTGGCAGAGCTGAACCAGCTGAGGGGGAAGGAGCCCAGCCGTCTGGGGGACATCTACCAGGAGGAGCTGAGGGAGCTCCGCAGACAGGTGGACGGCCTCAACGCTGGGAAGGCCAGAATGGAGATAGAAAGAGACAACCTGGCCTCAGACCTTGCCACTATTAAACAGAGGTAAGGACAGATGTGTTATGCCCATTCAAAGTACTCTCCCAGACTTTTAAGCAAAGTGGATTTTGAATGCAACTTTCATAATAATAGCAATAATTATGAGAGGAAAAATCTAACTAATTGTATTCTAACAGTAAGAATCAAACACACATATATGCTGGGTTAAAAACAACCCAAGTTGGGTAAAATATGGACAAACTCAGTGGGTTGTTAAATGTTTGACTGGGTAGTTTTATTTAACTCAGCTATTGATTAAAAAATTACTATATGGCTGGCTTAAAATGACCCAAAAAAAAGGTTGGACATTAAAAATCAGGCACATAATTACTAGAGGCAATAGTAATAATCAAAAGGTGAACATTTATTAATAAGCAATTTAATAAATGTTTATTATTTAAAGTCCCCCTGTAGTAAATAATTTTGTCCTTTAAAACTCATCTTTAATCACCAAAATTACATATTTAAACATTTTTTCCTGTGAAAAAAATTCTTAATGCCTTAGAATAGCTTGAATGTAACTCTACACCCTTTCCTCATTTAATATACAAGGATCTATGAATATGATAATTAGCCCCGCCTCCACTCACTCGCACAAGCTCAGACGAGATCCACTCCGTCAACTTACTGAGGTAAACGCTGCACAATTGTATGGCTTTTTATAACTCATAACTAATTAATATGATTAGCCTTTTGCTTGACTGCATTATCAAACAGCTAATAATGTGTTGCTAATGTTACACAAACCATGTTCACGTTCGTGAGTCAGACAGCTGTCTTCTAACAATCAATATCCTTAGAAACGCTTTGAACACCTTAAAGTCAGTGAAGAAAGGCATATAGTTCATCATAACATTGTTATATGCATCATACACCCGCCATATTGCTAAATCTACCCGATTTTTTTAAATCAACAGAAAAATATAGTGGCATAACCTTCTCCCTTGCGTGGTTAGTTAATGATATGCTAAAGCCCGCCGGCACGTTGACGTGATTAGGTAGTTTGTGACGTCAGAAACACCAGCGATTTCAAACCGCGGGTTTGAGACCGTCTTTGGTTCACTTTTAAACAGAAAATACTCAGCAATGATGTTGACTGATGAATTTGCACATGGTTTGTCTTAAAGCATATTAAAAACACCAGATAGACATATAAACAACATTAACCCTTTGACACGTACGATCACACCGGTGTGATTAGAACGTTCAGCGCATCACGCGATCAACTGCCAAATTCAAATGTGTGTGCGCGCTTTGGCTGGCGCTAAACCAGAGACGGACGCGCGCAGCGCTTTTCATATATTACATATATGCAGTGTTTTCAACTGCATAATGTTTATTTTAGGTTTCAGACATTTAAATACACATGAGTACTAACAAAACAATATATTTAGAGTTTGTAAAATACACAATGATGTCTATAGAAGCGGAAATAACAACCCTTTCCATTATAATTAGACAACACGTTTTATTAATATCAGATACACATAGTGAAAGTAACTTTAAAGCTTACCCTATTCATCCCCAGTTCACCGACTCACTTAGTTTCATGTATTTCGGGAGAAGTGAATGAATTCACGTGTTGTAAATCCAACAGATCCGATTCTCTGTGCGGCGCAAACTAACATGGCGGCGCCCATCGCGCAGATGGCTCAACTAACATGATCGTTATAAAGGTGTTTAAACAGCAAACACATCCACTTGCACATATTTGGCAATCGGAATATTAGATACTTCATGCTATAGCTAACAAATTTGTGAATATTTTGAATAAAAAAGGAAAAATTAAATAAAAGCAGATCATCAGTCATACAGCGCTGCGGTGTGTCACGTAACAAGCAATGACGCGTCACCATGGAAACCATAAAGTGATACGTTCTAAATAACGGTTGCCTTAAAAAACTCACGCTGGGGGGTCAGCCAGAATATTTAAAACTTACGTGCGAAAGGGTTAAAAACTAAATTTTCACCACAGGGGGACTTTAATTATTATTTATTAAACATATTAATACATGTTAATTTATAAAACATTAATAAATGTGCATTTCCAACCTATTTAGCAATATAGTAATTTTAAACAATAGTTAATAGTTAAATAAAACTACCCAGCGGGTTGGGTTTTTATCTGTGAAAGAAGAACATACAGAGCGAGATTGTGAATTAATATAAAATTTAAGGAATAGTGTTTTTAGTTTTTTTTTTACATTTCAAAACTTTCATCATTTACAAACTTTCATCTTCAAGGTAACTTCTGATTATGGCAGTTGTCTTCTGTTGACATTAGCTTCACATTTATGCTATTGACAAACACTTTTAAGTGATATAATAATTACAGGTCACTTTATAAAATGAAAAGAAATGGGAACTCAGCCTTGATTTACTGGTGTCATGATGAAAACAATTGACACTACAAAGTTAAAATCACTCTAACCAACTTGTCAAAGTAAAATACACCCTAAAAAGGGTGTACTTGTGTACGAGTAGATGTGTCTGGATGGGGTAGAGGTATCACGCATTCCGAGACATGCCAAGAAGAACACTAAGAGCAACAAGAGAACAATGTCACAAAAAAAAGTTCAATAGCCATGTCAAAGAAACGCCATAAAAACAGCTGTCTTACGGGTAGAGAATCTCTTAAGATTTAACAACAGCGGCATCTTAAGCATTTTTCCACATCACTACACTGCCAAACCTACAATGTTACTAGTTATTTATAGCATCCAAAGTCTGTTTTCAATGAGAGGCTCTCCATTTCTTGCTCCCATTCAATCCCACACTGCCTCTCTTTTCAAACTAAAGCCTGATACACTGAGTGCTATGGGGGCAGGGAGGGGCACAATACCTCAGCACAGCTTCCACAAAGGCTGAACGCACCCAGTGCAGATGTCCTGTTGTTAGGTATGAGAGAGAAGAACCACATTTTTTAAACCAAATTCCAAACCCTCAACTTTAAACTAATTGGAATCAATGGTGACTGGTGTGTTTCCCATACCAGATAATCCAGAGAGCAAATTTTATTCAAGATATTAATCTTTAAAAAAAGTGAAAACATTTATAAGAATCTTATAAAAAAGATTATTTTTGATGTACATATTTATTTGTATGGTCAGACTAGACACTATTTATTTGGAATAGTTTGCATTGAATAGTTTGCTAAGCAGGAGGCCAATGAGTATCGTCGGCAGATTCAGGGCCTGACCTGTGACCTGGAATCTCTTCGAGGGTCTGTAAGTATTTCACTTATATTGGATGTATATTGGACTGCTTGTGTCAGGTGTAGCTGCTCAGTTTAGAAGTATATAAAAGGGTGTGCATGTACTCCACCCCGTGGGAAAGAGCAGTTGTTGCAGCGTGTGTGAGCAGTTAATGATGCGTGAGTGATCCATTGAACCCTGTCCTGCACCCTCCTGCAGGTCTCAGCACACCATGATAGGTCACCTCCACTGGGAGCCTTTCATTACAGCTGTCATGACTGATTTATCATAAATAGCTATTTAGGACACAGTTTGAGGGATGGGGAAATTATATTCATGCATCACAGATAACAAAGCATATATTTTGTTGTTATGGGATTCTTTTAGTCAGGGCTGTAATCATTATAGACATGTCCTATATATACACTACCATTCAAAAGTGTGTTTTTTTTATTTTTTATAAATAAGTAAAAAAAAGCTCAGCAAGACTGCACTTATTTGATCAAAATACGACTATTTTCTATTTTAAAATGTAATTAATTCCTGTGATGGAAATGAAAATTTTCTGTAACAATGTAAACGTTTTTGCTTTGCTGTAACTTTTAAACAGTAGTATACCTTTAAAGTTTCATATATTTTATATTTTTCATATATTTTATAACTTTTCACTGTTTTTATAATTCCGCTTGTCCATGTCTGCACCATTCCAGACTGTCAGTTTTCATGTAGAAATAATTCAATCTTTCTGCAGATTATCGTTATGTTAGTAGGTGGTGACAAGTGACTGCCTTTATAAGTGAGTCATTGGCACTGTGAGATAAATATATCCAAATTTCAGCCTCCTATGGCTTGCTGGGAATGCTTAAAGTGAAAGCTTAAAAAAAAGTGAATAAACAACATGCTTTTTATAACAAGAACCCAACTTTTCCAAAAATATATATAGAAATAAAAAAGAAAAAGAAAAGGAGGGGAGGGGGGGGGG
>RJVU01080352.1:1057638-1080393 GCA_003731715.1 Anabarilius grahami | reverse complement strand
TTTTTTTTTTAATAAAACAAAGATTATTGTTGTGCGTTTTACAAGAAAATACTCTTTCATTCTTTCTTCAAAATTTCATGTTCAATTCAATGTGTTACTTGTTATTTCTTTGTAATTAATTTTGAAATTTACTAGCAATTTCTTTTGTTGTATTTCAAGCCCCTGCTCTTGACAATATATATATATATACAAAGTTCTGTCATGAAACTCTAGATGGCACAGGCTGATTGGTCTTAACGCAAGCTGATAATAATTACAGCCATAAGTACTTGGCACAAGCTGATTGGTCCATGTCACTTCTGCAGCCAATGAGCTTGTTGCTCACACATTTAAATGGCTGGTTACATTCACTATAGCAGATTGCAGCACGCTGCAGAGTTCCTCTAAAACCCTTCACCTTCCCCAGCTCCACCTGTATAGATCTGCTATTACTATTCCGCCAAGACCAAATACATTAACATTGTCATATCCATTACCATGCTAACCTTGCTTGTCATGATACTTAAAAATTGTATTATGTATTTTATTAGTTTGCTGATCTGACTGATGCAGCCAATCGGAACGGAGAGGCTCTGAGGCAAGCTAAGCAGGAGGCAAATGATTATCGTCGGCAGATTCAGGGCCTGACCTGTGACCTGGAATCTCTTCGTGGGTCTGTAAGTATTTCACTTCACCTGTCACCAAACTTAAGAACAACAATAATTTCACTGTAGACCTCAGTACTTGACTGCAGAGAAATAATGGATAATATCCTCTCAAATCTCACACTGTCTTTAAGAACGATTCCCTGGAGCGTCAGCTGCGAGAGCTGGAGGAACGTTTTGCCATAGAGACGGCCGGTTACCAGGACACTGTGGCTCGTCTGGAGGATGAGATCCAGATGCTGAAGGAAGAGATGGCCAGACACTTGCAGGAGTACCAGGACCTGCTCAATGTAAAACTGGCCCTGGACATTGAAATTGCCACCTACAGGAAGCTACTCGAAGGAGAAGAAAGCAGGTGAGGAAAGAAGAGAAACAGCATGAACCACACTGACTAAATTCAGATATGATTCAATTAATATTCTCCCACCTCCTCTAGAATCACTGTTCCGGTGCAGAACTTCACCAACTTACAGTTTAGAGGTGAGTTATTCATCATCCAGTTGTTGATTACAGCTTGATTTATATGTCTCTATTTAATCATTTGTGTACCTGTGTGTGTGTGTGTGTGTATTTTGCTAGACACCAGCATGGATACTAGGCTGACTCCTGAGGCACATGTGAAGAGGAGTATAGTTGTGCGAACTGTTGAGACTCGTGACGGGGAGGTAAACGCTGTTCATCAACCTTTACAAAAATACCCATTTAAAGTTTTTGACATCCACTTCACATAAATGCACTTCTACGTAATCATCAGCAGAGGGCAACATTTTCTTTTCCAACAATCCCTCTCACAACAGAATAAAATAATTTATTCTTTTGTTCATTTATTGATTCGTTCATTTGTTCTTTCATACATTGTATTAGAGCAGAGGTCCCCAAACTTTTTACAATGAAAGGCCAAAAATCCAGCCTGATTGAGGGTCATAGCCCAAAAGTAAATGTATTATATTATATTATATCATTGCATTACATGCAATATTCAGCATTGCATTACATGCAATATTTATGTTAAAAATTTATATTTTTGGTAACACAATAAGGTCCCTGTTAATGAACAATACATTTGTTACAGTATTCATTAATCTTTGCTAACATTAGCTCCAATGGACAGTAAAGTCCATTAAATAATATTAACAAATACAACTTTTGAAATTGTTGAGAATGTTGAAATTGACATTATGTAAAATTACTAAATGCTTTAGAAGTATTTTTAATTGTTAGTTCATGTTAACAAACACAGTTAACTAATGTTAACAAATGGAATCTTATTGTAAAGTGTAACTGTTTATTTTTAAATCAAATTCATTAAAGGATTAGTTCACTTTCAAATTAAAATTTCCTGATAATTTACTCACCCCCATGTCATCCAAGATGTCCATATCCTTCTTTTTTCAGTTGAAAAGAAATTAAGGTTTTTGATAAACTTTCCTGGATTTTTCTCCATATAGTGGACTTCAATGGAGCCCAAACGGTTAAAGATAAAAATTACAGTTTCAGTGCAGCTTCAAAATGTTCTACACGATCCCAGTTGAGAAATAAGGGTCTTATCTAGAGAAACCATCACTCATTTAAAAAAAAATATATATATATAAATATAAGTTTTAACAATAAATGCTCATCTTGAACTAGCTCTCTTCTATTTGAATTCCGGCAGTGTAGACACTGCTAAGTGTATTACTGCCCTCCACAGGTTAAAGTTTGAACTAATTGTTATATACTTGCACTAGCATATTGTATATGACAATTTAGTTCAAACTTTGACCTGTGGAGGGCAGTAATACTCTTAGCAGTGTCTACACTGCTGGAATTCAAATATAGAAGAAGAAGAGAGCTAGTTCAAGATGAGCATTTATGGTTAAAACGTATAAAATTTGTAATTTTTTTTAAGAAAATGAGCGATGGTTTCTCTAGATAAGACCCTTATTTCTCGTCTGGGATCGCTGTAAACTGTAATTTTGACCTTCAACCATTTGGGCTCCATTGAAGTCCACTATATGGAGAAAAATCCTGGAATGTTTTCATCAAAAACCTTAATTTCTTTTCGACTGAAGAAAGAAAGACATGAACATCTTGGATGACATGGGGGTGAGTAAATTATCAGGAAATTTTAATTTGAAACTGAACTAATCCTTTAATATTCTGTATACGTAAATGCAAAAAAAAAAAAAAAAAATCATTTCCCAACAAAAACTAACCTGTGCAATCTCTCTTCACAGATCATTAAAGAGTCCACTACGGAGAGGAAGGATCTGCCGTAATCAGTCTCAGACACTGGATCGGCTACAACTGAAGAGCTCCTTCACTAATGCTGGGATCAAATATGATTTCTTGTCAACTTTCCCGCTTATTTTCTCCTTGTGTATATAGTTCCTGGGAACTATATTTAATTACATTAGCAACAATAAGCGATACTTAACTATGTTTTGATCTCTGTCTCTTCCTGGGCTTCTCTCTTTACAGTATCTGTCTCTTTTGTGGCGAAGAGTATTGGCATGACAGTAGAATAGTTTATTGCCGATTGTGCCATAAAAAGTCATGGTTGGAAAGATGAAAGTAGAAAGTAGAACAAAATGTTTCTAGTGGTCAGAGTGAGTACATGGGGATTGTAGTTTTTTGTCAAGCACAAACTGTAGAGATTTAATTCTGAAATGTATTGTAGTCTGTAAGAATGAAGAAGAGCAGGTTTGGAACCGGTAGTTTTTGAATCTGAATGGGCAGTGAGAAAAGTAAGGCAGAGGGGAACTATAAAAGCAAGATCTTTGTGAGAGTTTTAAATGGATGATGGATTGTGTCAGCGGTGCTATGAACATTTTTCCTCCTTCACTGTGTATGCACAATGTTTTTGCACAGTAGCTAACTCATCTCTTTGAACCCAGGATAAAATTGCTTGTTGACTTGATTGACCTATAGAAAACATATTAATTGTACATTTTAATCAACAAAAAAAAACATAATCTTACTGAACTTATTATAAACATCTGACATAGTGTTACCCATCATATGAACAGATGAATTAATGGAATTTTGCTACTGATGCCTTTTCTATTGTTTTAAGATGCAGCCATATTTACCATTACTCTGTAAAATTTTGCAGGCAAAATCCAGTCATTCCAATAGGAATACACGTGATCAGGAGTTTTGAATGACGGCGAAAAAGTTTCCCATGCAGATTATGTTCATGTTTGTGAATTAGCTGCTCTGACCAACAAAAAGCTGCTCGGTTTGACTTCTGTGTAACATTTATTGATAATGGACCTTTTTTTGCATGCAAAATTTAGCCGCAGTCTGATCGCACCTTTACTGTGAGATAATACTGCCAAGTAACACTGAACTATGTTTTAAAACGAAGAGGACTAACTTTCACACTACTCTTGTATACTGAAATGGACGTCACTGCATTGTGGTGGCTAACATTAATAGTAATAATAAAAATAAAATAAAAATATTCAGTGGTGTCTGTTCTGTTTATAAGCTTATAGAAGGAAAACAGCATCGTCATTGCAGCTGATGCATTCTGATTGTTTAATAATGACTTAAAAGTGAACGAAATAGGAAGTGACAGTGATCTGTCACATGTGAACATGTCAAGGGGGCAGAAGGTTTGAGTGACAGGTGTGTTTGACAGGGTCACTGACAGAGTGTGGATTCCACGCTTGGTTAGAGGGGATTACATGTCTTTGTCAGGGTATGCTGACAGGCAACAGCTAAGTTACTGCAGAACTAGGTTTGCTCTTATTTAAGATTTTGATGTCCTGGATATCAAGATAATAAATCCTTCCCATGAAGAGGAGGTGTAATGAAATTTAAAACCAAAGAACATTCTCAACCTGAAATCTTCTCACAGGTTTACAAAGTGAAATGTCTCACCTACAAGTACATAACAGCATCTTATTTAGAGACCATATGAAGTGACATACTCATACTCTGGGTCTACAAAAGGCAGTATGATGTCAATAATATTCAGTATTCATTGGCAGAAGTAAGAATTATATTATAAACAGCACTCATTTCATTACTTGCAATATCAGTGAATAATTTAGGGTCAAATTAAAGGTGACAGCATTCTGAACAAAAATGGTCTTCTAACCCATTAACGTTTTGTATTTTCTTTGTTAAAAAAAGTTCTATTTCTGACAAATGTTAAGGCCGTTTCACACCAAAAGTGAATGAATAAGCAGGAAATGCATATTTATGCCTGTACAGTAGAGGGCGCAGCTCAAACAAACCTTTCAGCTGTGCTGCCGTTCTGGATTAAAGAAGAATAGGATACAGGAAAAGGAAGTTCAACACTCTAAATCTAAATTTCTAAATCTAATGTAATTTTTGCCTATTAGTATGATTGAATTAGATCATTGAAGGTCAGCAGCAAAGACATTGGTTAACCCTTATGTGTTGTTGGGATGTTTTTATCCACTATGGGGTGTTTTTGAGTCTTAATTTGGCCACAACTTTCTCTGTGGAAACTTTTTTTGGTGACAAATCTTATTTTGATACATATTTTGAGAAAATGCTTTGAAAATTTTCAAAACCTCAAAAATACACTGTAGACAAATTTACTACCCTTTTGTTATGTTCGTGGATGAAAACATCCACTAAATTAAACTGCTGTAAAAATGTATCAGATAAATATTTCTTTCCAATTTTTTTGCATAGATTTGTTAATCAACCTCAGTCCTGATCAAAACTACTAAATGTTTTTTAAAAATTCCAGGATTTGTGCTCTTTTATTGCCAAGCTTATAAATGATGTCACTGATTTGGGGAAAAAACACACAAAATGAATTATTTTCAATATAAAAAGTGATTGTGGACTGGATTTTTTTTAAACCTTTTATCACAGTCTTGGACATGTGAAAGATTAGTAACAACATTGGTTTTGATGCATTGTTAGTTTTTGTGCAGCATCAGATTTTAATTTTTTCTCCCTCATTTACTGTTCATGGCTGTTTTTTCCCCATTGACTTCCATTATAATGACACCATATAATCATGCATTCTTGATTGATGGTGGTTTTCCCTGTTGGGAAGAGGTAAAATTTGTCATTTTTACAGTTGATCACCAGGTGGCACCATTAACCCTTTAGATAGGCCTGTGCAAAAAAAAAAGCTTAGTTTCTGGCTTTTATATGGAGTTATATGGAGTATAACAGCATATTATAGTGTGTGTGTGTGTGTGAGTGAGAGAGAGAGAGAAAGAGAGAGTGTGAGAGAGACCTTACGCTAACTTACTGTGATGTATCTGAGAAAATCAAAATATGCACCTCAGCTCTCAGAACTACATGGAGTAAACAAAAACAAAGTAAGTGTATTTATGCACCTGCTGCCTTTTGATGGTGAGAAGTACAGACTAAACAAAAACAAGGTAAGTGGATTCAAACACTTGCATGCCATCCTGCTGGTCATTTGATGGTGAGAAGAGCAGCAAACAACATGAGAAAGGTATTGACTTTTACTGAAGTTTTAGAAATGATTATGCAGCCTGACCCCTCCAGCGAGCTGCAGGATGTATTGTCTTCTCCCTCTGACACCACAAGGAGAGTCAGATCCTGATTTTGTTGTGGCACCCTCATCATCCTCTCCAGCTTTCACTGAAGGCGAGGAGGATTCAGAGAATCCTGGATCTAGGTGGACTGGGAGAAACGGCAAAATCTGGTTTTCCACCAACGTGGAGACAACTCCCTTTCTTCAGCCTGCCAGAGGCGTGACTCCAGGGCAGACGCATTAAGGCAGGAACACACCAAGCCAACGCCGACGGACTAGTGGCGACGAAAGCAGACTGCGGGGTTGGCTCACGTCAGCAGGGTCTGGGTCCAAAGTTGCTCTGACACACCAAACAGACAGCCGACAGCCAAGTAGCACGTCCGTTCTGCGCCTGTATAAGATGAAATGCCTTTCCGTACCAGCAGGTGGCAGTAGCTTAACAGCCAATCAGAATGATCAGATGGCACGACGGACGACGAGCTCCGACGCTGATTTAACGTCGAATCGGCCGAAAAAAAGCTGACGAGGACCAACTTCAGCCGACAGTGGCAGCAGGTGCATAAATACACTTACTTTGTTTTTGTTTACTCCATGTAGTTCTGAGAGCTGAGGTGCATATTTTGATTTTCTCAGATACATCACAGTAAGTTAGCGTAAGGTCTCTCTCACACTCTCTCTCTTTCTCCCTCTCACTCACACACACACACACACACACACACACACACACACACACTATAATATGCTGTTATACTCCATATAACTCCATATAAGAGCCAGAAACTAAGCTTTTTTTTTGCACAGGCCTATCTAAAGGGTTAATGGTGCCACCTGGTGATCAACTGTAAAAATGATCAATTTTACCTCTTCCCAACAGGGAAAACCACCATCAATCAAGAATGCATGATTATATGGTGTCATGGCTTTGCAATCAAAAAATGTCGTTATAATGGAAGTCAATGGGGCAAAAACAGCCACGAACAGTAAAGGAGGGAGAAAAAATGTAAATCTAATGCTGCACAAAAACTAACAATGCATCAAAACCAATGTTGTTACTAATCTTTCACATGTCCAAGACTGTGATAAAAGGTAAAAAAAATCCAGTCCACAATCACTTTTTATATTGAAAATAAGTCATTTTGTGTGTTTTTTTCCCCAAATCAGTGACATCATTTATAAACTTGGCAATAAAATAGTACAAATCCTGAACATGAAGTATATTTGTGTAATTTAATATAGTTAATTATTACAGGTTTGTGTAAAATTCACAACATGAGGACAAGAGAGCAGTCACTCAATAAATGTGAACAAAAATTAGATATTGTGTTGTAAATTGAAAATGTAATGTGTTACTAAGTATAGGTGTGCAGTTACTTGAAAAAGTAATCTGATTACATAACTCAAGTTACTTGTAATGCGTTACCCCCAACATTCCGTTACTTGTAATGCGTTACCCCCAACATTCAGTTACTTGTAGTGCATTACCCCCAACATTCTCACAATTTGAAAACCACTGTTCTAACAGAATGGACAGAAACTGGATTTGATGGTCCAGACCCCATGTGTATATAGAAAACCTACGCTGAGAAATATTTCCCTGGCCCAATCTGGGAAAAAATTTTGCCAGCTGGGTAGATTTCCTCAAAAAACACTGAGCCAACAAAATGTCAAAATCAAAACTCATGAATTAAAATGTCATTTCAGATCAGCCAGCTTTGAGGTCACTAAAACATTTCACAGCAATGCTAGATATTCACAGAGGGGGGCATTGAGTTGCCAGAATTTGGCTTGATTTGAGTCCTGTGAAGAAATTGGACCATATTAGATGAGTCATTTGGAGTGTGGCCACTCTGGAACAAGGGCAACTGAGAGCCATAATTACATGCTGTCCTTGCTGATGTACTTTAAAGAAGTGTTAAAGGCTAACAACATCTAAGGTATCAGAAAGGGAATACTTAGAACAATGTATGACGCATAGTCTGATAGCATCTAGATGGGTTTCTGGTTCCAAGTTAAACATTGCACTAAGAAAAATCATTATAGGCAGCTTATTTCTGGATCTGTGGGTAATATGGGCATGAGAAACACAGAAGAAAGTCCCTGCAGTAGGAACAATATTAATATCCCAATAATATCAAAATCCCAGTGATTTAGAATAATCGTCAAAACATCTGTTCACAACTTTTTACAACATGCCAGCTTGAATCTGATCAGTACAGAGCCACTAACGAGATATGGTGATGGAAAAAAAATATGATATGAAAGGGAAAATTATATTTCGAAGCTTTTGCATTCTCTTGCAAAATTGCGTTCCCCTGAGAAACTTTGCTTTTGCTCGCAAAACATTGCCGTTCTCTCACAAAACTATTGTGTTCCCCCAAGAAACTTTGACACTCGCAAAAGCACAAAAAAATAAATAAATAAATAAATAAATTTCCCCTCCTACCTCATATTATTTCCATCCATGCGTGCAAGCAAAGTTTCTCGGGGGAACTCAATACTTTTGTGAGAGAAAAATATAGTTTTTTTCCACCCATCCCATTTCTTTTAGTGAAGGGATGGGCAGCTCTGGCCCTCGATGTCCACTTTCCTGCAGAGTTTGTCTCCAACCCCAATCAAACACACCTGAACATAAGAGGTGCTCACTGAAGAGCCCAATGACGTCCAGCTTCACCTCTGTGGACCTAATGGGTGAAGCTTGACCTAATTTAGGTTTAGGTATAGGGTTATGGTGTGGCTCAAGCTCCACCCATTGGCTTTGCAGGAAGCAGCCTCTTTCTGAACAAGCTAATCAAGGTCTTCAGGATTACTAGAACGCTACAGGCAGGTGAGCTTGATCAGGGTTGGAGCTAAACTCTGCAGGAAAGTTGATCTTGAGTTGTGCAGCCCTGCTTTAGGGGCTCCGTAGGCCTGTGATAGAGCAAGATAAATACAAATTTCCCACAATTAATGAAGAGATGTAATTTCAGATGTGTTGGAAGACAAATCTCTTCTGTGCCCAGCAGACACCAACACCACCACTGAAAGCTATGGACGGATATCGGAGAGGTTGTTCAGGCTTTAATCAAACATCTCCTCCTATTTAACCTTAGTCTGACCCCCCAGCGCCGCCACCTCTTTACTCAGGCACCCAGAGAATCTGTGCAAAGTACATCACAATCAGCTAAGCCTGTCATACTGTGTCAGATCTCTCCAGGACCACCGCATTTCTGACGGTTCATTCACACACAGGTTAAGACTGCTTCCAGCAGTGAAACATTTATCTCCTGTTAAAAACGAGAATCACTTAAGAGAGCTTAGTGAGGAAGGTGAGAGGGACAGGATATTACTGGACATATTTAATATCAGTATACGTGGAACATTTTTAATGTGAGACAAGACGTAGCAGTCATTATGTTCAAGCAGATGTAGAATTTTCATAGGATAATACTGTATGGGACATCATATGTTTTTATCAGAGTCTTTCCTCTCCGATGTGTTTGTATATGGTTAGGAAGCAATCAGTTCTGGGATACTGGAAATATGTGGGACAGATAAAACACTTCAGTAGTGGTGTTCTCATTTGGCTAGACACCGATGAGGGATTTTCCATTCTGGAATCTTACTGAAACCACTAGAGAGGTGACAGAGAGAGATCACACTGTTATTTAGGCTGATGAAGAGACTATTGCTGCGTCTCTATCGTTCTTCATACAGCAATGCAGAGCAATTTAACTTAGGGGCCATTTACACAACACCGTTTTCAACTTAAAAACTGAAAACTTTTTATGCATTTTGGCCGCTCATTTACACAACAACAGCGGGTTTAAAAGGGCACGTTTTTGAAAACAATACCATTATTGTCTCCGTGTAAACTACAAAAACGCGAATTTGTGAAAATGGTGACATCATTCGCATGCATATTACATGTTCAGTCTGTATCCCTGCCCATGGACAGTCGGATCGTAAGAAGGTTATTAACCAAAGTCCCTTTCAAGGAAAGTCTGTTCACTCAGCAGCCATATTTGCAACGCCTCTGGCCAGCTATTTTGGGCATCCAAGACCAAGTGCCAGTTGCATAAACATAGCCATTATGTTAAGACAGTACTAGTACTATTCCCTGACAGCAACATA
The DNA here is from genome assembly GCA_003731715.1 of Anabarilius grahami. Classification (NCBI taxonomy): domain Eukaryota; kingdom Metazoa; phylum Chordata; class Actinopteri; order Cypriniformes; family Xenocyprididae; genus Anabarilius; species Anabarilius grahami. The sequence continues at coordinate 1,070,160 of RJVU01080352.1, read as the reverse complement.
TTGACGGCCCAGATCAGGCCCATATCTGGTCCGCGTGTAATCCACATGTACCAGATGTGGGCCGGATCTGGGCCACACTATGTTGCTGTCTGGGTTATGACCAACTAGCAGTTAGTCAAGGGGTAATCAGTCTTACTTTTTAGTATCAAATTAGACCAATCTACGTTTTTATGTAACAGATTTAAAACTGTCACGAACAGTATTAAAGAAAAAAAAATTTGATGACTAACTTGTAAGACTAGTCTTAGCAGTTTATGCAACCAGCCCCAAGTCCTATCTATTTGAATTGGGGGAATCCTGAAATTTCGAAAATTGCTTGCCAAACTCATAATTAGCTCAAATACCCTGTGCATGTGCAGTCCTAAGTGTTAGTCTCAGGTTTCTAAGCGAACCGGAGCTTCTAATGGCAGCTACAGTGACACAATTAATTTACCAATCAGCGACTGGCTTTTATTTAGAATGCAGGTTGGGGCTAGAAGGGATACAGCTAAGGACAGATTGTCCTACTGGGCATGCACACATTAATATTGCGTCATTTTTGTCACACTGAACAACAATTAATTACTGTATTTGCATTATTGTAAGGGTAGGATTTTAGCATTGGGGTAGATGTAGACATTAATAAAACACAATCTGATAAGTAACCAATTTAATTTATTTTTCTTTTATGGCCAGATTTTGCATCACTTCTGGCTGTAGCTGTATCCAGTATTGCCAAGTCTGCGGTTTTCCCGTGGAATTGTGCTACTTTAACACCAAGTCTGCCACAGTTGTTTTTCATGTCCTCAGGCTGAAGCATCCCCAATTAACATGATATTTAACCCCTGGGATGCAAATTTTACCAGGGGAACCCTGCCAAAAAGTGGATTTTTCCCCCAGAACGTGGGGGTTCCCCCCTGAAACGGTAGTTTTGAGTAGCATTGGGTGGATTTTGTTGTGAAAACCTGGCTGTATCCCTTCTAGCCACAATCTAGAACACGGGACATATTCCGCAATATATTGCACGTTGCAGTTTCTCCTATTCATAAGTAATAGGAGTGCATCGCTGAAAATTGTATCGTACTTTGTCTACTCTTTAAACAGCATCATGGTGAAAATATAACACAGCGTTTTGCTTCGGTAGTTGGGTGGAATTGACAGGACAGCAGTTTCTTTTCTTTTTTCCTCACCGTTTGCAACCGGGAACAATACAAGTCGACACCAGTATGACTAAAGGTTTGCTAAGTAGTATTTCCTACTAAAGCAAGCGCTATTTGACTCTGGTGAGTGTATCCATAGCAGCCTGGTGTGGGAGTGGCCTTGGACGGCAACAGGCCCAGAGCATTATGGGTGTTGCAGTTTTTCTACATTGGCAAAAGGGAAGACAACAGCCTTTTTCTTTGTTTTCTCTAGTCAGGTGGCAGCGATTTTCTTCGCCTTTCTACTGTATAGGCAGCCATGTTTTATTGAAAGCCCATTTTGCCAGCAGTACCTCTTTAAGTCTGAGCGTTGCTTGGCGACAGTCAAAGCTCCACACTTTGGCTTTGTTTGGAACTATTTTGGTTGTCAGAAAATAGACCTACAAACTAATTGGCCATATTTTGTCTGAAACGCAAATTACTTGATATTTTAGGCTACTTGTTTGTATATAGTAAAATATCAAGAAATTTGCCATTATTGTTATTGTTGTTGTTACATTTACAACACTTAAAACATGACAACTTGACCCAACATGACATGAAAGATTCATGAATTCACAAAAAAATTCAGTTACTAAGAAAGAAAAAAAACACAAACATTTTATCACAAACATTGAAATGAGCGTCTGCTAAATACCTTAAATGTGTAGGACAGTAGTGAAAGGTAGTGTGCTGTTATGGTGTTTGGTGGAAATGTTGTGCTCGTTGGTGGACTGCATCCCACTAGGACATAGATAAACGCTCTCTGAGAGAGGGAGAAAGAGAGAGAGGAGCATGAGCGCGCATCTGCCTTCTGTCAAAAGTGACAGCTGTGTCCACTGCCTCCCCTGTGAACGCAACGTACCATTATTCCACAACGAGCTTCATCAGCCAAGCCGCACGCTGCCTCTGAGGTGTCGGCGTCAGTTCTGCTGTCTCGCGTTGTTCTTCTATTTGTGTTTCGTCTGGTTTCAGGGAGCATATCCATGCGTTGCCACTGCACGGAGCTACATTTCATGTGACGGCTCGAGAGTTTCGAGTCCCAAAACTGCAAGACATTCAAACCGGCTTTCTTTTATTTTGCATTTAGACTCGGCGACTTTTCACTTTCGCGAGGATCCCATGGGCATTCACGTGTCCTTTTTGTTTAATGCTGGGGCTATAAACACTTGTTTCCTGTGCAATGTGTTCGAGTTCTAGATTATCTTCTTTTGTCTTGCTCGGTCGTCCTTGAAAGAGAGAAAGAACCAGAATAAAGAGGGCTCTTGAATCTGTCCACGCGTGAAAATGCCTGTGCGCCGGGGACACGTCGCTCTTCAGAACACCTATCTGGACACCATCATCAAGAAATTCGACGGGCAAAGTGAGTTTAAAAACTTTTTATTTCCTTTCGTTGGGTTAGAAGGTATTTTATAGCCCAGAAATGTGTTATTGTAGTCTAAAATATAGATATAGCAATGTTATTGTTTACTGATCAATTGGGGTCGTATACGCACTCCGTGAGAAACTGTCAGAGAGCGAGCGGCCATTGGAAGTGTGTAGGTCAGTCATGGGTATCAGTTCGAGATTTGATTTGCATGGCAGTTGAACATAAGGTGAGAACAAATCAACAGACCCAGCTTATTTTATATACATTATGTAAATGCAATGGAAAAACTAATCTATGACTAATATGGAAAATTGCTAACAACCATCTGCCCCTTTGTTTTTCCATTCTTGTCTGTATATGCATGTGTTTATTAATGTTGTGCACCTGCTTTGTTCATTCAATCATGTTTCCTGATTTTGGACACATGTGTCATTACACTAGGGAATGACATTTGCATAATATAGGCTACCATTAGTTATTTAACAATTTCCAATGTCCTATTTCACCACAGTTGTCCTGAAATGTTTGATCCTTCCACTCTCTGTTTCAGTCTAAAGGAGGAAGCAGCATTTTTAACAGGTTTCCAAGTTTTATCTTTATGAAGAGCCCTTTGAAATTTGAAATCTAAATCATAACCTTAATCTCTGTCCATATGCCCTAATTACCTTAAATCTGTAGTCTTACCCCATGATAAACCCAAAGCTTGACCTATGCCTGCTCTGTAAGGCCCTTAATGAGGTTCTTCCCCACAAGTCAAAATAAAAAAAAGTTACAGTAGTAAAAGTTTTTCTTTTTGTTTTTATACAGGTGAAAATAAAAGTTTCTGCTGGGTTTTCAAGCATTTCAGTTATGATAAATGTTATAAGTTAGTCAGAGTCCGTATTCAGGCAAACAGATGCTAACAAGTCATTTACATTGAATCATTTAGCAGATATTTCTTTAAAGATTCTAGCATAAAAAGGGATAAATTATAGGCCTATATAGCTAATATTCCAATATACCTTTTAATCATCATTCCTTTGTGTACACTATTCATGATTTACAGTAGTTGTGTAGTTGCACACACTACTTTTGAACCCTCAAAAACATGTAAAAGAGACTTTGTTTTGAATTCTTTAGTTTCATAACTTTGGCCTGCTTTTGCTTTGTGTTAGCTATTATTTTTGAGCAAATCATTCATGTTATAATTCCTTCTCCCTTTACTGGATGCATCAGTTATCCTATGTGTGTATTGATAATACCTCATCTTTTAAGTATGCTAGCATGTATATGTGTGCCGGTGCATATAAGCTCCTCCCTTCACTATCAGTTAAGGCTAAGTGTCATTTTGCGGCTGCTAGGCAACCATCTCAGTGCATTGTGTGCTATTCCTGAAGTAAAAAGGCGATAATAAGTTTGATGCTGAGGGGCATTAAAGTTCCTGTCACCAAACATAATTACCATTCAGAGATGGAGAAACAAGATTCAGAGAGAAAAGCAGGCAGTGTGTGACCTCAGAGGCACATGTGAAATACCCTTGAATATGTAGAATTGTAATTTTCTAATAGGAGCAAAGAAACATTTCCTTTCCATTCCAACTTAACTGTCTTAAGATGAACTGTGTTGCTCTCCCACCTGTTGAAGCTGATGTGTGATTCAGCTCTTGCTGCAAAAATAGCTCTGCTGTCAGCAGATTTCCTGTTCATATCAAAGCAGCCATCGGAAATACAGATAATGATCAGTAGTATAATACAGGAAGAGGAAGGACAAAGAAAAAAGAGAGACATAAAACAGACAAAACAAGAATCAAATAAAAAGCATCCCCACAATCATCAAGTGTGTGGATATGTATTCAATTTGTTTTGATAACTTTTTTGTTTTTTTGATAGAATTTTCTAAATAAGAAAAAAACATAGTTATGGATTTAAAAATGTTATTAGTTCCAATTATAGGTCACTAATGATTGTAAAATTTAGAAGCATTTTCACCAATTATCTCACTTTTAAATTGATTCCAACTATTTATGTCCTGTATTGAGGAGAAGAACTAGTTAAGACACATGGAAGAAAGCTAGCAACTCTCAGTAAGAAAGTTCGGTTACACAGAAGTTATTTTAATGTTTTAAATTATTAATAATAATAATAATATTTATAAGAATAATATAATCATAAGCTGTCCATTGTGACAACTTACCCCATAGGCCTATAATTTGACAACCACAAAATCACAGTGTGTTAAAGGGATAGTTCACCCAAAAATGAAAATCATCCCATGATTTACTTACCCTCAAACCATCCTAGGTGTATATGACTATCTTCTTTCAGACGAACACAGTCGGAGATATATTTAAAAATATCTTTCGTCCTCCAAGGTTTATAATGTTTGTGAATGAGGGGCCGCGTTTTGAAGGCAAAAATGATGCATCCATTCATAAAAAAAAAAAGCAATCCATATGACTCAAGGGGGTTAATAAAGGCCTTCTGAAGTGAAGCGATGCATTTTTGTAAGAAAAATAACCATATTTAAAACTTTATATATTCAAATAACTAGCTTCCGGCGGATGACCGTACGCAGAATGCGCAAGTTGACTTGCGCCAAATGAGTAATCCTCTGACGTGATGCATGACGCAGGATGTAGGAGTGTTGTAAGCTTAGACCAGGGGTAGGCAAGTTCGCTCCTAGAGAGCCGCTGTCCTGCTGAGTTTAGCTCCAACCTCAATCAAACACACCTGAACAAGCTAATCAAGCTCTTCAGGATTACTAAGGCTATAGGCAGCTGAAGGTTTTTTTCAGGGTTGGAGCTAAACTCTGCAGGACAGCGGCTCTCTAGGACCGAACTTGCCTACACCTGGCTTAGACGCCTCTCGCGGTTCAAACAAATAGGGCTGTGCAACAAATTTAAGCTCCTCTTTTCTTATATCGAAATCCGCCAACATTTCTCTTTGAAGTCATCGTTTTAGACTTATAATTAATGACCAGTGATTTGTTTTGCTCTATCCTCTGCGCCTCTGCGTTCGTCATTACGTTGTGCGTCAGGTCAAAGATACTCTTCCACCGCAAATCGACTTGCACATTCTGCGTACGGTCGTCCGCCGGAAGCTAGTTATTTGAATTTATAAAGTTTTAAATATGGATATTTTTCTTACAAAAACGCATCGCTCCACTTCAGAAGGCCTTTATTAACCCACTAGAGTCATATAGATTACTTTTTTTTATGGATGGATGCATTATTTTTTACTTCAACATGCGGCCCCCCATTCACAACCATTCCCTAAGTATATTTTTAAATATATCTCTGATTGTGTTCGTCTGAAAGAAGAAAGTCATATACACCTAGGATGGCTAGAGGGTGAGTAAGTCATGGGATAATTTTCATTTTTGGGTGAACCATCCCTTTAAATGCACTTTTTAAATGTCTTTTTTTCCCCTGATAACAATGAAAATGTTCATTTTAATTTATTTTACTTTCTTAACTCTTTCTTACCCCTTACCCGGACAGACCGTAAATTCCTGATTGCTAACGCCCAGGTGAAGAACTGTGGGATTATCTACTGCAATGAGGGCTTCTGTCAGATGTTTGGTTTCTCGCGGGCAGAGATCATGCAGCAGTCCTGCACATGTCAGTTCCTGGTGGGGCCGGGCACTATGAAGAGCGCCCTGGCACAGCTGGCGCAGGCCCTGCTCGGGTCAGAAGAGCGCAAGGTGGAGATCCTCTACTACTCTAAGGAAGGTGGGTTTTAGCGAGGATTTCACTCACACTTTCCTTATATACCAAAATTTAGGGCTTGAGACATGATAGACATGAGCAGAGACAAAACTTTTTTTTTTGTCAAATTTCAAATTTTTTGTCCTCTCCTTTCACACTGACAGCTACTCTCATTTGTGTGTGAAAGTCTTTTGGCATTGTGCTGATGCTCACATCATTACTATAGCAACTAATGCAGATACACCAGATATTGACAACACTGTCTGAACCAGAGGCATCACTAGGCCCTCTTTTAAAAAAAGAAAAAAATGAAAAGCCTTTTCATTAAAAGAGCCAATGGCCTTTTTGATAGAGTCTTCATCTATTACTCTAGTGTGCATGTACATTATCTAGACCAGCCTGAACCAGTTTTTAGTCTATTTTTTAAAGAGCTGTACATGTAAACCCTTTACCTACACTAACTTTCAAAAGTTTGGGGTCAGTAAGGCATTTTTTTAAAGAAATACTTTTATTCAGCACGGAGGCAATCAAATTGATGAAAAGTGACAGCAAAGTCCCTCCTTCATCCCCAGCTCCTCCTCTCATCCACAGTCAGGACACTCATAAGACCTTCGTTCATCTTCAGAACACAAATTAAGATATTTTTGATGAAATCTGAGAGGTATATGACTCGTCCATAGACAGCGATTGAACTACTACTTTCAGAAAGGTACTAAAGACAGCGTATGAAAATGACACAGAAGAGAAGATATAATTGAATAAAGTTGTTATTTTTGTTTTGTTTTTGCGCACAAAAAGTTTTCTCGTTTTCATAAAATTAAGGTTGAACCACTGCAGTCACATTGACTATTTTAACAGTGTTTTTAGTACCTTTCTGGACTTTGAAAGTGGTGGTTTTATTACTGTCAACATGTCCTCCAACCAATACGCCCATATAGGTCGTTTGTCACTTCCCTGAAATACCCATAGGAGCGTTTACTAAAGTTGCGCCCCTATCGACAACAGGACACTTTCATTTTAATGCATTGTATCCTTTTATCTGCATCATATTTCAGGTTTTGCATAGCTCAATTGGCAGAGCATTGCAATATACAACAATATGCAATCATTTGATCATGCGATCGTGGGTTCAATCCCAGGGAACACATGTACTCATAAAGTGTATATGCACTATAAATCACTAAGGGTAGGTTTAGGGTTGGGGTAGGTGTAGGTGTAGTCGTTAATAAAAAAATATTTTTGCTAAATGAAAATAGGGCAAATGGCGGGTAAGGGACTGTGTAAAAAGTCCACACATTGCATTTAAATGAACACGCATTTTGATTGGTAACGATGGTCATACGTCACTTCACGATGACAGACGTAACACGATACTGTCATTATTTTTACGCCAGCTGGAGGGCACATGACTTTAAAATGTAAATATCGGTCATAATAAAGCGCTAAAAAAAAAACGACCTATAGGGTCGTTTTTTGGGGGAGGACAGTCTCATTGCTGTCTATGGACGAGTCATTTACCTCTCGGATTACATCAAAAATATCTTAATTTGTGTTCCGAAGACGAACGAAGGTCTTACGGGTTTGGAACGACATGAGAGAGAATAATTAATAACAGAAATTTCAGTTTTGGGTGAACTAACCCTTTTAAGAATGTTAATGGTATATGTTATACATTTATGTTGGTTCTGTTTTGTTTACCTTATAAGCTGGTTATCACTGCACGCCCTGCTATTATCTATGCTAGGCTGCATGGATGGCCAGGGAGTTCTTGCCCAGAACAGAACCGCCAATCCAAACTGTTTGCTAATTGTCAATCATCTTTGACAGTAGTGGTCCTAAAAGAAATGTTTCTCTGTGCAATTATTTATATAGTTGTGGTGTGGATTAAGTGGATTCTGCAATTACAATGATTGACAATTAGCAAAAAGTTTACATTGGCGGCATGGTTCTGTTCTGTTATAGTTATTGTCCTTGGTATTAGCGTTATAGTTATCGTCCAGAGACCAGCTGAGGGCCTGTGTGTCTAACAGAGCCACCCATCCCACCGACTCTTTCTTTATGTCTTTAGTCTCCTCAGCCAGGAACAGATGAATGGAGTCACTGGCTCTCTTCACGTCGTTACGCCAGTGTTTGTGCATGTGTGCATTCATTGTAGCTCAGCTTGAAAGTAGACAGGTGTTCCTTCGGCCGGGAAGCAGTGCACTGATAACATTACCATGACAACAGGACTCCAGAGACTCACACCCCTATCACTAAACTAATGCACTCTGAGCTCAGATGCACGCATATGCTGACATGCACACGCTCACATGTGCCGCCGCCCCTCTGTTCTTTTTATCCATCACATATTTTAGTTGATACAGCATCTCGATCTGTGTCACAGTTGAGCTGGAGACTGAACAGCACCTTTGTGTGTGTGTGTGTGTGTGTGTGTGTGTGTGTGAGGGCAGGGTCTATATTTAGAGTGGTTGATGGCCTGCTTTAGTCAAGAGCTGAGGGGGGTCTGGCTGACTTTAATCATGGTGTTCTTTCTCTGGTTTTTCTGTCCTCCTTCCCATCACTCCCTTCTCATTCCTGTGACTCTCCCTTTCTGCTTTGCGTTCTTATTTCTTTGATTTGCATCAAGCCCTTTTTTCACTCTCTCGTTTTTTCTCCTTTATTACCTTTCTGCTCATCGTCATGTCTGGGTTAAAAGTACAACTCTTGATTTCTCTCATGCTGTATGTCATAAAGAGAGTATATATTTTTAAAGCCTCTTAGCCAAAATATAAGTGACCTCTTTAAATATTCTCAGTGCATCTGTGTGTTTGTCTGAGAGGTTTGAAGACCAGGGAGTTTAACCAATTAGAAATAATCCTCAGGGGGGAAATCACTTATACATGAACCAGATGTGGAATGACAGAACTGGTGTTTTCTGATTTAGCAGATTCTCTTTAATTTGAGATAAAACTTCCACACAAACATTCTGAAGTTTTTCATCTGCACTACTGTTTAAAAGTTTGGGGTCAGTAATATTTTTGAAAGAAGTCTCTGATGCCCACCAAAGCTGCTTTTATTTGCCTAAAAATTTATCACAATGCAAAATAACTGTTTTCTAATTTAAGTCAAGTCAAATCACCTTCTTTATATAGTGTTTTATATAATGCAGATTGTTTCAAGCAGCTTTACAAAGATAAACAGGAAAATAATGATTCAGTGATGCATAAAGACTTCAATTCTGCTGTAAAGCAGCTCAAAAAAGACAATAGTAAATGGTCATTATCAGTTCAGTTTTATTCAATAAATAAGTTCATCAATTATGAAACAAGTTCAATTCATCTATAAAGCAGCTCTAGAGAAAACATTGGTGTCATCATACTGCTCAGTTAAGTTCTCATCCGATAGGGTCAGTGCAGTCAAATCAATAATATTGCTGAATATTTAGTGTCTCCAACTAAGGAAGCCAGAGGCGACAGTGGCAAGAAACCCAAACTCCATCAGGTGAAAAACCTTGGGAGGAGCCAGGCTCAATCGAGGGACCAGTTCTCCTCTGGCCAAATGAATGAACATAATGTGATTATGATTCCAGGCTGCATCACAAGTCAGATTGTATGGTCTTCATAGATTGTCTTCATAGGTGGTTGGTCTGTCTCTAGTCTAGTTGTTGTGGTCTCTGGTGACATTTAGTGGTGTGTTGTGGTCATCTCTTGGTGCAGGTCTACCATCTGGTCTGAATACAGACCGGATCCAGCTGACCACGGTAACCTTGGGATAAGGATGAAACAGAGAGAATAATATAAGTGTAGATGCCATTATGGCAAGTACATCGGATGTAATGGGAAGTGTTCCTGGTTCTGGTTGACCTTATTTATGCAGCCTAATAATCCTTTAAATTATTTGAATTATAGAAGTGTGATAGTGTGTAACGTGTATGCTAGGTTAATGTGAACGTGAAGGACTAAAGGAGCTCGCTCAAGTACTGAGGAGCTAAACCATTCAAGGTTTTATAAGTAATCAGCAAATTTTCAAATGTATGGAGTGTTGACTGGTCATATTGATTGATTGGTCATACTTCCTGGTTCTAGTAAGAACTCTAGCTGCTGCATTTTGGACCAGCTGGAGTCTGTTTATTAAGCATGCAGGGCAACCACCCAGTAAGGCATTACAGTAATCTAGCCTTGAGGTCATGAATGCATGAATTTACTTCTCTGCATTTGACACTGAGAGCATGTGTAGTAATTTAGAGATACTTTAAGATGAAAAGATGTTGTTTTACAAATGCTAGAAATGTGGCTTTCAAATGAAAGAATGCTATCAAATAACACATCCAGGATCCAGGATCTCTAACTGACGACAAACACTTGACAGAGCAGCCATCAAGTGGTAGACAGTATTATAGGTTATTTTTGGTCCAATAATTAAAACCTGTTTTTTTTTTTGTTTTTTTTCAGAATTTATTGGTGGGAAATTACTAGTCGTTCAATTTTTATATCAACTATGCATTCTGTTAGTTGAATTAGCATGTTTCATCATGCTGCAAAGAAATAATATCATCAGCGTAACAGTGAAAACTGATGCCATATCCCAAGGAAACTAATGAGATATCCCAAGGGTAGCATATAGGGTGAAGAGCAATGGTCCTAGTATTGAGCCTTGCGGTACTCCATACTGAATTTGTGATCGATATGATACCTCTTCATTTACTGCTACAAATTGAAAACAGTCAGATAAGTACAATTTGAACCATGCTTATGCAGTTCCATTAATGCCAACTTAATTTTCCAGCCTATTTAAAAGAATAGTGTCAAAGGTCTAGGAACACTAATAGAGAGATGCAACCACGATTAGATGATAAGAGCAAGGACTTTGTAACTCTAATGAGAGCAGTCTCAGTACTATGATGTCCTGAACTATGAAATCCTGACCTGAAATCTTCAAAGATACCATTTCACTCCAGAAAGGAACATAGTTGTGAGGAAACTGACTTTTTTTAGTATTTTTGACAGAAAAGGGAGATTCAAGAACGTTCTGTAGTTAACTAATTCTCTAGGATCAAGTTTTAATTTATTTTCAAATGTAATTTATTCCTGATATGTAATTATTCAATGTAATTAAAGCTGAATTTTCAGCTGTATTACTCCAGTCTTTAGTCTCACATGATCCTTCAGAACTCATTAATGTTCTGATTTGCTGCTCAAGAAACATTTCTTATTATTATCAACGTTATAAACATGGAATGGCATAAAATGTTATTTTATTTCTATTAATGCTGCCTGTGGTGGTGTAATGACAGCACTCTTTAAACTTTAAATTAATTTGCACATTTTAGGTATGAGTTGTAGATTTATAAACTATTTGAATTAAAAGTCAATAAATATGAGAACATTATATCAAAGTTTTAAGACATAGTGTAAAAATTACAAAGACAGTGAAAGAATGTGTTACAGTACTCCATGGTCTCCCCGATTTTTTTGATTTATGTTTCCTCAAAGTCATGGACTTCAAACCCCCCGAACGGCAGCACCTGTGTGTGGGTGTTTTATTGTGTGTTTTTGTAAGTGTGAGTGTGTTTGGACTACTCACAGCCCTCACACTGGTATTTATAACAGCTCTTCATGAAAACTAAACTACATTTCTGCTGTATTTTGTACTCAAACATCTCTGCTTGCTGACATCCCTGTTAGCTACATTAATTCTCTTTCTCTCCTGTCTCTCTCTCTCTTGGCCTTTCAGGAGCATGTAGGCCATGTTTAGTTGATGTCGTTCCAGTAAAGAATGAGGAAGGAGTCGTAATCATGTTCATCCTAAACTTTCAAGAGCTTTTAGACCCGTCTATGAAAAAAGGTGGCATTAAACAGCGGATGACACAGAGCTGGCTACAGGCAGGTGCGTGTCCCCCCTTTCTCTGTGTGTGCAGAGATTATGCCCTTTCTGTAACAGCCTTATAAGGTAAACACATTGACTGCTGTGCTTGGTGTGACGGTTGGTGTGTAGGTGTAGCCAGAGGCAGCATTTGATAAAGATGGTGTCAGATTTTGGTGTCAGTGTTTATGTACATGAGAAGTGTGTGTGAATTTCTGTTCAGTGGTGCATTTAACTTTTATATTAGACACTATGAGATATTTAGTTGCCATACGTTAAAAAATGGATTAAACTACTTTTATTTGTTTTTAAATATATAAATTATTATCAATATATTTAATTATATTATGTTGACAAATAAAATTGCAATATTATTGATAAACATGCATATACAACAATTGATATAAAATAAATAAAAGAATTTCAATTATTATCATTATTTAATTATATGTTGACAAATAAAAGTTAAA
>RJVU01080352.1:1036212-1057432 GCA_003731715.1 Anabarilius grahami | reverse complement strand
AATCATATAATAAAACTAAAATAATAAAATATTAATATAAAATATTATATAATAAAAATAAATGATGATGATAATGATTATATTTAGTTATCTAACAAATTTGACATTTATCAAAGGCTTTTATCCAAAGCAACTTACACTACATTTATTAAAGTGAGCATCAAGTGAGCATCAATCTTTTAGTTACCAGCCCAGTTCCACGGCATATTAATCTAGTGTATTTAATGTATTTAAATGAGAGAAAACTGGGTCTTCTCCAGCTTTACAGGTTTTAAAAGAGATCTCATCATTATCACACACTGTACTCAGATTTGTCAGATATTAATAAAAGGACCTTCCAGACTTCAGAACTCATTTCTCACCAGTTATGTCCTCTGATCTTTGAGCAAAACAAAAAAAATAAATTAAATTTTCCTCTTGCATTATTTAAGCTTGTGTTTCTGTATCAGGTCAGAGACGCAAGATGAGGCTTAGAATGCCCTCTCTCCGTGTCAGACGGCAGCCTTCCCTCCCTAAGGACCACTTTGAGGGAGTGGTGGTGGACTACCTACAGGTACATGCGTGCAAATACAATACATAAGTGCATAATCCCACAGACATGTGATTACAGCTTCCCTCTGTGTGTCCTGCAGCCCTCTCACGAGGAGGTGGCTCTGAAAGACCTCCAGATGTCTCCAGACAGCTGCTTGAAATCAGAGACCCAGGCCTTGATTCAGCAGACCCCCTCCTCATGTGGCTTCTCATCCCCACTCTCACGGCCCTCAGACCGGCTAGAGCCCAGTGGACCCCCTCTCAAACACAGCCACTCCAGAGAGAGCATACACAGTCTGCGTCGGGCATCCTCGCTGCATGACATCGATGGCATTAGGGACCAGTGGAGCGGTATGAGTGTTTTTAATTGCAGTATTATTTCCACCTTATCAGACAGTATTTGAAGGTCATCAAGGCAATTTTGAATCTAATGTCGGAATAACATCCTGTCTCTGTGTGGTTTGCCGGTTGATTGAAAATATAAAGATGATATCTCATATCACAGTTAAAAGATGTTTATTTAGAAATACAGTCAAACCAAAAATTCAGACACTAGATATTATTTTTTAAACTTTACTTTACTAGTGGGTGCAGGACACTATAGTTCATTTATGTAAGTGAGGATGGCAAAATAAAGTAAACTGTGACATATTATACCCAAAAATTCTTCATACAGTGGACTACCAGTAAAATGTATAAAAATATGGGACCAAAAATTATTCAGTCACTTTCACCTGACCATGTTTTGCTTAAGTGTTATCTGACATAATTAAGATTATTTTTTTCTGACACAGTTTAACTCTGAGATCTTGTCATATTTTATTACCATTTTTTTTAATAACTACAGTGAATAAACTGTAATAATGAATGCAATGTTCAAGGTGTCTGAATAAATTTTGGTTTGACTGTAATATTATTTCAGTTATGATTCTGTGTTTACCAAGTAATAGTCATTATAGCTATTATATTCTATTGAATGTCTCTAAAACTCACTTGCATTTGTTCTAGATCATCAGATGTGACAAAATAGGGATATAAAATGCTTAACCTGGCTTAATGTACTAAAAACAACCAAGGAGAACCCAATTTCATTTAATAGACATTTACTGCAAACAAAGCCATTATTCACAAAGAAAGGTATATTTATTACATTAAGTGTTTTTTTTTCTCCAAATGAAAAGGAACAAACACAAAATCCAATCTCTTGGTTTGTCTACAAGCAAGTAATGATGCTGAAAATTCAGTTTGCCATCACAGGAATTCAAATTTAAAATATATTAAAATAGAAAATTAGTTATAAATGATAAATTGTAATAATAAATAAAAATCACTCTGATAGATATGTCATATTGTGAGATATAAACTTGCAATTAGTTGGAAGATATGAACTTAAGAGTAAAACTAAAGTCGTAATTGTGAGAATGACCTTTTTTTCCCCCGCAGTGATGGAAACCAGCTTCCATAATTCCACTTTCCAATACGGTACAAAATGTTTAGTACTGTGTCAGTATGTTTACCAATGTGAAACTGTTTCCTATAACAGGCTTTTACAGTGGAGAAAACGCCAAAGTTGAAAACATTATTGTCTTTATTCTTGGACTGCAGTTTTATTGGCAGATAGTGTATATGACAAAGGAAGTGGGAGAGAAGTTTGGTTCTTTGGTTCTTTCAGACATTGACTTAATGGGCAGTGTGACTGTCTTTTTAAATCATATGTCATATGCATTAAACAGGTGTACCATTGACTGAGTACAGGATATGTTTTCAATAGAAATTAATTATTATATATTTGAATGTGTTCTTGACTACTACATAAGTCAAAAGCAATTAGCTTAAAATAGAAGTAGCATTTGATAAAAATGAGCTAGTATGGTTTTCTAATGGAGTTTATGGAACAAATCCAAAAAGCAGCACAAAGCATAATGAGCATAACAAACCAGCCCATTTGAACATTTTAAATTGTATCATTTAAGTCTTTGGAAGTCCAGAATAAAACCTGGTTCCCTGGTGAGATGGGCACATGTGGCGGCCTGACAGGCCTATTTCTGTAGCTGTAGTCCTAATCAATGCTTTTGTGCGACCGTGATTACCCTCAGCCACCCCTGACGCGCCTGCCGCTCTGCATGTGTGTGCGCGAACTCTAAAGAGTTTATTTTGTCGCTATACAGGTGTCCAAATGACTCATAAGTCTATAATTACAGGTTTTCATCATTGCATACTCAAACAGTGACATAACCAGCAATGTAATTGGCAGATGCATACAGCATGGAAGTGCAAGTCACATGGCATGATATTGTTTAAATCAAACCCTGTGATGTTTTTTTTTTTTTCAATTGTTTTTGACTACTGTGATGAAAACTGACCAGAGGGTGTGATATTTCTTTCTCAGATCTGAAGCCCAGTAACTTAAACTCCACCTCAGACTCTGATTTGATGCGGCACCGCACCATTGGCCGCATCCCTCAAGTGACAATATCCTTCGGCTCGGACCGCCTCAGACCTCCTTCCCCCACAGAGATCGAGATCATAGCACCCAGCAAGATTAAAGACCGCACACAGAACGTCTCAGAAAAGGTCACTCAAGTCACGCAGGTAATATGAAAAAGTACTTGACAGCTCAGCAATGCATATTTTCATGCAAATTTATTCTTGACTGATTCAGTCAATTGTTCCTTTTCTTTCTGCTTCCTTAGTGAGGCCTAGTGATTTTGCCATTTGATTTATTTATGGTATTGTTGCTATACACATGCTCCAAGTAATTGTAGATTGTAGAAACCTTAGTAACGTGAAAATTAGGGCTGTCAATCAAGTTACAATTATAATCAATTATATTCTAATTAAATTGTATGTGCAATATGCCAATTAACTAATCAAATTAATTGCAGTTATCATATATCGTATATTTGTAGCAATAGCCAACAATACATTGTATGGGTCAAAATTATACATTTTTCTTTTATGCCAAAAATCATTAGGATATTAAGTAAAGATCATGTTCCATGAAGATATTTTGTAAATTTCATACCGTTAATATATCAAAAAAAAAATTTTGTGATTGGATATGCATTGCTAAGGACTTCATTTGGACAACTTTAAAAGTGATTTTCTCAATATTTTGATATTTTTTGCACCCTCAGATTCCAGATTTTCAAATAGTTGTATCTCGGCCAAATATTTTCCTATCCTAACAAACCATACATCAATGGAAAGCTTTTTAAAAAAGCAATTTCTAATAAAATGGACCCTTATGACTGGTTTTATTGTCACATACAAACACCACTGTTTGAAAGTTTGCATTGGGTAAGATTTTATACTGTTTTTGACTGTCACTTGCTCTTTTAGCTGAATTTATTTGATCAACAATATAGTAAAACAGTAATATTGTGAAATATTATTACAATTTAGAATAATGGTTATTTATTTGAATATGTTTTGAATATATTTCTTTGATGGTGAAGCTGAGGTTTCAACTTTAAATGTTGAAAACGGTTGTTTTTAATATTTATTATTTTTTTTGTTCATATTTTTGTGATCACATTTTTTTCAGGATGCTTTGATAAATAGAACGCTCAAAAGAACAGCATTTGTTTAAAAAAAAAATATTGTGTAACAATGTAAAAGTCTTTACAGTCACTTTTGGTAAATGTAATGCATCCTTGCAGAATAAAATAATACATTTCTTTAACTTACTGACCCTAAACGTTTGAAAGATAGTTAATATTAGCTGGGAAAAGTTCACAAATAAAAATAAAAACATTATATTGGCAGATGAGTAAAGGTTTTAATATATGAATTTATTGAGCATACTGTAATCTAATCTCTCTATTTTGCAATCAGAATTCTTTCTACATGGTTTTAAATTGTTTGTCTATGTAGAGTTAACTGAATTAAAATTCCAATAATTTAACGTAACTGCAATGTAACATGGAAGTGACTAAACTGAGTGGTCATTTTAAACTAGAAAAAAAAATTATAATTGTCAAGACAAACTGATGATAGCTTGACAAAACTTATCTGAAGATTTAAAAGTCTTGACATTTGATGGATTTACAGGCCTTACAGATTTAATTTCATTCAATGTATTACATTGACTGTCATACCAGTTAAAGTTCCATGAAAATATACATTTAAAAAGATGCAAAGAGTATATACACACCAGTCTGCACAAGTTGCACTAGTTGACATCACAAAAGCTTTCACCCATCCTCATCAGCCAATGAAACATTTGATGACATCATCTACATGATTTACTATTTTGTAACATCTCCACACAAGCAGTTAGTGACCTATTTACAGGGGACCACTGAGTCCTGTGCTGATGTGGGCAGTGCTTATTGGGCTGTTGTGTAGGGAACGGACACACACTGACACACTTTTCCTACCCTTGTGTTTTATGTGTGATTATTGTACTGGGTATACAGGAATACATGCTCATGTGTTCAAGTTACTTTACATTATGTTTCTCATAATGACTGCAAAGATTGTGTGGGCTCCTCGTGCCATGGTTTATATAAAAACGTAAAAAATTATCTTCAAAGTTTAGAGATAAAGAGAGCAAAGTACTTAAAAGGGTTGAAGTACAGCAGAGAAAGAAGAAGAATCAAGGAAAGACAGTGAAAATGACGGAGAGAAAGAGATTGTATTGGTGACGTCTCTTCCTAGGACACATGTGGGAGACTGTTTGTTGCCCTACCAGTGGAAAAATCAATCATGCTGACAAATCTACTGCCAGCTTGCACATTCCAATCATAAAGCCTGTGTGAGTGTCTGTATTAGTTTTTAAAACAGCATATACATTCCAACAGGTGAACTGAACGTTTTTTCCCCCTTCTTCCTAATTGTCTAATAATACAGTTCTTTATTGTATTTTTCATTAAGCCTCCACTTGTAACTATCTTGATAAATTTGAGTAAGTTCACTATTTTTTAAAAGGCTGTTAAAAAAAATTAAAATTTCTGTCATCATTTACTCATTCCAAAATGTCTTCAGTGGAACACAGAAGATATTTTCAAGGATGTTGGTAACCAAACAGTTTTGGTGACCATTGACTTCCATTGTATGGGCAAAAAAAAAAAAAACACTGAAATATTTCTCAAAATCTCTCAATCTTTTTTGTTCCACAGAAGATAGAAAGTCATACAGGTTTGGAATGACATTTGACCTCATATATGTTGACCCTGCTGTTGTTTAAACTGTATTTTGAAAATATTAAGAGCATTTTAATTTGCGTGAGCATGACCCATGTGTGGATGACTGTGTGTGTGTGTGTGTTTGTGTGTGGTTGCTCTCTGCTGGTGACCTTGGCTTCTAGGGCTAATGGAAGTAGAGGGCAGTGACAGCAGGGGCCAAAGAGACTCTGACTGTCTGTTTCTCTACTCGCACACACATCTGTCAAAAGTGTGCATGCAAACATACTGTCTTTCTCTGCCCCTCTCTACCTTCTCTCTCACTCTCTCTTTCTGTCTCACTGTTGCTCACTCTTTCTCTTTCTGTGTCATTTTCTTTTTAATATTCACATAATTGTTTATAACACAACTTCTATTGTTTGTATGTTTACCTCATTTTTATCCCCTACCCCTAAACCTAACCCTGACATGAACCTTTTTTGCATTTTGGCATTCTTTTAATACATTATTTAGCATGTTTACTAATGCCAATGTATGTAAATAGTGTGAAACTTGTGTATGAGCAGTTGAACATTTGCTTGATATTATGGTATTAAGGCATATGTGCATACTGTGTTTGGCATTACGTCCTGAGGTAGAACTGTAACAGGCAATTCATGGCTTGATAATTGGACTTCGATTTGACACTGAGCAAGAAGGGAAATGATCATCTGCATTGATCTTTGTTGCTATTGATTTGTCTATATAACATGACGTACCTAGTTATGTGACCAGCTGTGCTGTTTTTGGTCGACTGGTCCGCATGTGAGGAGCATTAACCTTTGAATGAAATATGATCATGAATTTCGTGAGGTCCGACAATCACACACACAAAAAAAATTTGGAAATATTAGAGAGGTCATGGAAAAGTTCTGTACTCAGCTGGAGTCATAGACTTGTGGGCAGCTCTGACATATGGCACAGCCTTGGGCAATCCAAGTTCAAGTCCTGGCTTAAAGGGATAGTTCACCCAAAAATGAAAAGTATCCCATAATATACTCATCCTCAAACCACCATAGGTGTGTATGACTTTCTTCTTTCAACCAAAAACAGTCGGAGTTATATAAAAAAAATATCCTGCCTCTTCCAAGCTTTATAATGGGAGTGAATGGTAACCGGTATTTTAAAGCCCAAAAAAGCGCATCCATCCATCATAAAAGTAATCCATAAGGCTCCAGGGGGTTAATAAAGGCCTGAAGTGGAGCGATGCATTTTTGTAAGAAAAATATCCATAATTATAACTTTATAAACGGAAATCACTGGCTTCCGTTAAAGTCCATCCACGTGTTCACGAGAGAGTCGAGTTCCAGTGCATGACGTAGGATTTAGGCGTAGCATAAGCTTAGGTGAGAGTAGACGCCTCTTGAGGTTTAAACAAATAGGAGTGGAAAACAAACTCAAGCATTTCTCTTTAAAAATTGTTTTAGACTTGTAACTTGTGAAAGGTGTTTTGTTGCTCTATCCTCTGCACTTGGGTGTTCGACAATACGTCATGCGTCGGGTCAGAGGTCACTCTTCCGCCGGAACTAAACTTGCATACGGTTGTTGTCGGAAGCCAGTTATTATAGTTATTAAAGTTATAAATATGGATGTTTTTCTCACAAATAACATCTCTTTGCTTCAGAAGGCCTTTATTAATCCCCTGGAGCCATGTAGATTACATTTACAATGGATGGATACGCTTTTTTGGGGGGCTTCACTCCCATTATTATAAAGCTTGGAAGAGCCAGGATATTTATTAATATAACTCCGACTGTTTTTGACTGAAAGAAGAAAGACCTATACACCTAGAATGACTTGAGGGTGAGTAAATTATAGGTTAATTTACATTTTTAGGTGAACTATCCCTTTAAGGTCTTTTCTCAGTCCTGCTCCCTTCTCTCCTTTCCCCTTCTTTCCTGTCTATCCTCCCAATGTAAGATTTTCCCTTTTATGTTTTTAAAGGAAGTCTCAAAAGTATGCTCACCAAGGCTGCATTTATTTGATCAAAAATACAATCAAAAACAGTGAAATATTATTTTCTGTTTCACTATATTTTAAAATGAAATTTTTCCTGTGATGGCAAAGCTGAATTTTCAGCATCAGTACTTCAGTCTTAAGTGTCACGTGATCATTCAGAAATCATTGCAATGTGCTGATTTGGTGTTTAAGAAACACTTGTTATTATTATCAATATTAAAAACAGTAAAAACTGCTTAATATTTTAATGGAAACGGTGATACTTTTTTAAACTTCAATGTTAAAAACAGCTGCTTAATTTGTTTTTAGGACTCTATGTTGAATAGAAGATAACGGCATTTATTTGAAATGGAAATCTTTTTTACGGTCACTTTTGATCAAGTTAATGTTTCCTTGCTGAATAAAAGTGTTCACTTCTTAAAAAAAAAAAAAGTCTTACTGACCCCAAAATTTGACATTTTGCTAGTGTATAAAAAAAAATCTGGAAAGAATTTTCCTGGAATCAAGAAGCAATGCAGCATAATTGCTCTAATATTACTTGTAAGGGTTAATAGGCATGTGACATAAGCACGCCACAGTCCTGCTGCAGAGGGCAAATACATTGACATTGTGCCTCCCAGAATATCAGTGCCAAACATATAAAGTGTAGTTACAGAGTCACAGTTCAATACATGAACATCATGTACACCCTCAACCAATTCACTTTCTTTACAAAATTACAAGTTCTACATTAAAATTGAGATTTCCATTATATTACTCTTACTTTTTACACTAGAACATGCTTTAATAATAAAATTATTTTTTAAAAAAGGGAAAAAACGAATACAAAATGAGTTTCAGAGCTCAAAATAAAGCAAAATAAAGTCTGTGTGTGAAATGTATCTTTTGTAATGCCTGTGTCACATCCATATTTTGTCTACGCAGTCTAATCTTTATGCAAATAGGATGACTGTCCTCCGATCCACACCTTTATCAGTATGTGTGTGTGTGTGTGTGTGTTTGTGTTTGTGTCCATGAGGAAAAAGCGAGTGAGCGTGGAAGGGCGGTGTTTCCCTGTGTCAGTGCTCTGTGTGTCTGTCTCAGAGAATGCCACCATGAGCTTGAAACAGAAACTTAAGCCTGTAAGTACCAGACTTGCCTTGACCTTTATTTATCTCCTCTTCATCCACTCTCTTTTTTCTTACCTTCGCTGCTTCGTGTTTCTCTTTCACCCTGCTTGATTTTCACCTCCCACACCTGGTTGGCTAAAAAAAAAAAAAAAAGGTCAGGACCTGGATGGATTTGACTGACAGCTGATGCCACACACATAGATCACTATTAATGGTGTTGTTTCAGTGTCAGACTCTGTTGACTTTTTGTGACTTGTGAGACATATGCAAACTGAGACATGTATTCGCCTGAGGACATGTTTTTGAACTTGTTTTGTCTTCGTGCCGTTCACCGTATGTTCATCTTATCTGTATTAGTGGCCCTTTATTTTGCCTTAGTTCG
Source organism: Anabarilius grahami (assembly GCA_003731715.1). Taxonomy (NCBI): domain Eukaryota; kingdom Metazoa; phylum Chordata; class Actinopteri; order Cypriniformes; family Xenocyprididae; genus Anabarilius; species Anabarilius grahami. Next base: position 1,048,286 of record RJVU01080352.1, on the reverse strand, counting down.
TCTTTATTTCTTTGTTTTGTCTTCGTGCCGTTCACCGTATGTTCATTTTCTTTGTAGTAGTGGCTTGTAGTTACATCTCTGTATTTTACTTTTGTTTGTTTTTCCATTTTTATTGTTTATTTTTCAATTGCTTTTTGCTGTGTTTGGTTTGTTTGTTGTCATTACTTTGTTTTGTTTTAGTTTGTTCTATCTTTATTTGTTGTTTTCTCTTGTTGCCCTGCCTTGTTGTTTTTGTTTAGTCTGTTGTGGTAGCTTGTGAAAACATCATTTCACTTTGCTTTACTTTTTTTTCCTTCTTTCTCTCCATTCATCATGTTTTTGTTTTGCATGTTGAAGCGCAATGTTGTGTGTTAACATCTTTTCATCAGGGCACTGATTTTTTTTTTAATAATGAATAGTAATATAGTGATAAATAGTTAAAAAAAATCATGTCATAGAAATGTTACACTGACCTTAGCTACAAGAAAAATCTGTTAGTTAAGGTTTGCACAGTGTATGTTTTACATTTGAGTATGTTTGTGTGTGTGTGTCAACGAGTTTGTGGCTGTGGTCGGCATGCAGACAGTGGCAATGGATTTGCCTGCTTCCATCATTATGAAACAGAGTGTTAGATTATATCAATAAGCACAGATATCTCGCTCCAGTGAATTCGTGTATGTGCATGTGAGCACCTTCTGTCATTAGGATGTCACCAGCACATGGATTTGAATGTGCACTCACACAGTGTGTTTGTGTGTCCACTGACATTTGCAAACTGATAAGAGAGGACTGTGACTCCACATTATGAGTATATATATATATATATATATATACACATTAGATTGATCGTCAGATTGAGGATGGACATATTTTTGTTGTGATGACTGCATAGTGTAAAAATTAGCATTTTTTATCCCTCACTTAAAACTGATGCTGTATTGTGTGTTAGTTGTTCATAACCACTTTTCAGGGTTGCTGGGTTTTATATGAAATTGAGCAATAAGACTGTCTGGGCTTGTGTGTGGGAAAAAATTTTGCCTATCATATGGAAACCCACATATTGAACATATTTACATGCACACCAATACACTGATGATAACTACAAAATATCAGTTTATTGAAATCGCCTGTTTTACCGGTTCACATGCAAAAAGCCTGGCAATGCAAGAAATCTGCATTTAAAAAGATTTTTTTTAAATTCTGGTTCTTTCCTGGTGGTGTTGTCAAAATGCATTCTACTCTTGAGTATTCTACTTATTATGTGAGCTGTGATGTTATAGCATTAAAAAAAAACAAAATGTCAGCAGGAAACTTGTACAGACTCATACTCTATTTTCATGTTTGCAGTATCTATTACAGTACCACTTCCCCTTTTGGCTGCACAAGATAGGAACACATTTTGTAATTTTTTTGGTTCAAGAAAGAGACGTAGTGTATGATATATTTTTTTCCTATCCTACAGTGAAACTCTCACTCTGGTTTGATCTTCTTATAACTGTAGTATGGATGCCTTCCTGTTACATACCACAAATGCGGACTTCTATAAGCCAAACAAAATAGCGCAGGTTAAGCTGTTTACATGCCGGGGCGAAATCGGGATAATGGGCAAAAATCTAGCTGTGCCAATCAGTTAAATTCTTAAGCCATTTATAACCTTCTGCCGATAATGGAAAAGGTTTAACGTGCTCATTAAAGGATTAGTTCACTTTCAAATGAAAATCAGCCCAAGCTTTACTCACCCTCAAGCCATCCTAGGTGTATATGACTTTCTTCTTTCTGATGAGCACAATCAAAGAAATATTAATAAATATCCTGACGCATCCGAGCTTTATAATGGCAGTGAACAGGGGTTAGCCATCATTGGCTAATGTAAATACTCTTGAGTCTAACTATATATTGTATTATAGTAGATGTAAGGGCGAAATATCATATTAAACATGAAATCTAAGTCAATAAATGTTGTGCATTTATTATTGTAATGATACAATTACAATACACCCCCTACCACCACACACATTCCTGTCCCACCCACTTTTTAAAACAAAGTTACGCCACTGGTCAGGATATTTATTAATATATCTCTGATTATGTTCATCAGAAAGAATAAAGTCATATACACCTAGGATGGCTTGAGGGTGAGTAAATCATGGGGTAATTTTCATTTGAAAGTGAACTAATCCTTTAATTGCAAAATCTGTAATTACCTACCAATGGTCCACACGGGGCAAAAAGATGAATAAACATACCAAATCATTTTAATCTAAAAATAAGTCTTAATGTATATCTTGAAAGGTTTGTGCGATGTGCAGGGGTAGAATTACAGTATAGGAAACATTATTAGCTCAGTATAAAAACAAGTATAAGGAAAGTCCCCACCATAATCAATAAACTTACGTGTGTATGTGTGATGACAGATAAGACTTCCAAAACAGATTAAAGACTTTCTGAACAACTTGCAACTTTTGGCAATGGCTATTTACACTGTGTAAAAAGGTAGATGCTGTGTGCACTGTGTGTAGTGATAGATACTGTTTGCATCATAAATAGCAACACATAGTGTCTGGTTTACACTAGGTGCAAATACTGATAGATGCTATTTAGTACATAGAAGTAAAATGTTATTTGAACTAAAAGTGACCAGTGCAGGCAGAGTTAGTGAAAATCAACTTTGGCAAGAAGGTTGACTATTTGCCGTTAGTGTAAATAGACACTGCCTTACCTTCATAGAGAAGAGCCTCTCTGGAATGCTTGATTCTGATTTGTCAGTTGTGAATAATTTCTGAATAATGACCGTTGACCATGGCAACACTGCATAATTGACCGCTTATCCGAGAAACCTGTACCATACATAGCTGAGCAAATGAAAATAATAGAATATACTTCAAATTAATATTTTATGCCTAGTATTTATTTAATTGGTCCCACTTTATATTAGGTGTCCCTAACTACTATGTACTTACATTTAAATTAATCATTTGATACAATGCACCTATTTTGTACATACATGTTTTTACATTGTACTTATATTATAAAAATACCTACATGTAATTACATCTGTTATTAATTTCTGTAATTACATTTATAATTACACTATTGACCCATCCCTTACACCTTGACCCACCCTTAAACCTACTCACCAATCCTATCCCTAACCTGTATCCACCTCAATAGCAGCACAATACAATATGAACAAAATAAGTACATTTTACTTATTTTTTGATGTAAGTACATAAGGCCACCTAATATAAAGTGGGACCATTTATTTATTTATTTGGTGAGTAGCCATGTAAAAAGCTGATTAGTGTACAGTCAGATAGTCTAAAAGACCAAATAGACGTTTCCTCTTTGCACTAGAGTCCAGATCGCTATGTTGGGATTTATCATCAGTAATGACCATATATTATCTCTTACATGTATCTGCTTGTTTTAAGAGACCTGCATTGCTGTGATCTGTGCATCATCCTTGCTGTCTTTAAGAGCTAGAACACACTTTGAACCGCACTTTGAACACTTTCAACAGCATAAATAATTTGACATTAGCCACAAGTCTGTTGTTAGTGATAAAGATGAAAAGATATAGATCTATACTCATGGGTGTGAGTGAATCTGGTTCATTTTTATTACAACTAGCAGTTGTGGCTTTTAAAGCTGTTTATGCTATGATTTTTTAAAATCAAATACCACAGCTGCTTGATATCATTGTTACATTGATCAAACCATCAGCCATGTTTTTTTTTTTTTAACCTGCGGTTACTCTGGTCTTAATGCAAATAAGTTCAACTATAGATACTATAGATACTTTTCATTTTCTAACTGCTTTCTGGTACTTCTGGAATACATTTCTGGGAAAAGTACACAAATGATATCATATTACTTATGCAAGATAAACGGCAATGCTGTCTGCACACTGAATGAAAACCAGACCATGAAGGTCTATATTTATTTAACTTTATTTTTGACTGAAGAAAGCTATGGGTCTGCTCACTGGTCTGTTTGAACTCATTGCACTCAGTATTACATTATTATTTTATATTATAGTATTTATTAATATTTTTAATGAACTTGAATTAATTTAGCTTTAACATTTCTATTTCAGTATTTTAGTATTCACTCTGTTTTGTATTTTAACTTTATTTTAATTTTATTTCAACTGTAAGTTTTTCGTCTAATATTTATTACTACAATTATTAGGTGATTAATAGAAATGAACGAAAATGGTAACAACATCAATTGCACTTTTTTCACCATGCTATTCTAAAATGAAGATAAATATATAATTTGACAGAACTTGCACTCTTTAAAATAAAGGTTTATTTTTGTAGCAGTGCAATAAAAGAACCATTCTGGGTTCCCTCAAAAACCTTTCATTGAACAGTTCTTAAAATAATTATTTTTTTCCTTAGTGTGAAGTATATTTTAATTATCCGAAGAACCTTTTCCCACTATAAGGAACCTTTTGTGCAAGATAATTGTTTCATGAATGTTAAAGGTTCTTCATGAAAACATCATGTCAATTAATAAACTTATTTTATTAAACTTAAAAATATTTGATTGTGGTTTTCATTCAGTGTTCCGACAGCATCTGCCGTGGATTTTGAGCATTTTGAGCATTTCTTGCTCCACCTGTGGCTGCACTGATCTTATTTGAGCACAAAAATTCTTTCTGCATTACCAAACTGATTTAGGCATGCTAAGCAGAAGCAATAACCTCTCATGCTGTACTTTGGCAATTAATCAGTGTGTGAGAGACTCTTTCAGCCTTTTTGTTCTCATTTGACCTGTTGGAAATGTTCCACTCCCTCCTTCACCACTCCCTTTCCTGTCGATTTTTTTCCCTTGTAAATTGGTGCATTTAGGCAGTTTAGCCTGTTTGTTCAGCAATCCATCTTTTTGTTCCCTTGGATTCAGAAAGCTGGCATCGTCCATCTATCCAGTACTGCTTTCATTCTCTCTTTAGATCAGGTGTGTTTGTACAGTATATATGTGGTAAAGATGACGTGTCTGTTTAAAGGTGTGTGGAGTTTCTTCTCTTTCTGAAGAAATAGTTTTGCTGAGGATGTTGTGAGTCAGCATGACCCCTTGGACAACATGGACAAGGAGCCTCTCATTGTCGTACCGGTCAGTACAGACTGCAGTTTATGCAGGATGCATATAAATGTTATATTCAGAAAGATTTTATTAATGAATGTGTACATTTGCAGATGTTACAGCAGTACTTTCCCATTTAATGGCATGTGATATGGCTAATGATCTAACACATTTATCATATTAAGTTTAATTGATTTCAGCTTGAATAGTTGGTAAATGGTGGCAGGTAAATTACATTAAACCTCTATTCAAAGCTATTATTTGATTTAATGAAGCAATTCATCTGCTTAAACAAAGGCAATTCTGAGCCCTTAAGTGTTAAATAAAAGTAAAAGCCCTGAATTAGGTTCAAACAATCAGAAAACAGAAAAAGACATGCCTCTTCACATTGTTCATTACTTCCTTGACAGTGAAAATTCCCAAGGCGTGTGATTTGCATTAGGCTGTCATGTGTTCTGAAATTTGTGTAAAAGAAAAAGTAAGGAAAACTGAAATGCATATTAATTCATCAGATTGTTTTTGCAATACTAGGTTTCAGATTTGATTATCAATGTTTGAACATCCATGATAATCCAGCAATACCATGACAACTCATTTTTACTGTTTTGCTTGCAAAATAGTTTTTTTTTCTCCATCCAAAAGAACTCATTCGAATCGACCAACTTTTTCCACATGACTGATGTTCTCCGATCAACTTGTAGTTTCCATGGCAGCCAGTGGTTTCCATGGTCGTCTGTGTGAGCAGTAATCATGGGCTGCTAATGTTGTATTAAAGGAGTGATTTTCTTTTGGGGAAAAGCTCTAGCAGAAAATAGGTCTCAGTGTGACATAGTTCAGCAGTTACATATATAGCCCAGCTGCATACTTGTTGACATAAAGTGTGGGACATAAAAAAAATACTTGTTGCATAATGTCTTAATTTTAGTTTTTTTAGTTTTTTTGTCATTTATTTGGGGGATTTTTGTCTCTTTATTAGATAGATGGTTCATTGAAGTTCCTTGCTTTCTCTTAAAAATAAAGGTTCTTTATTGGCATATGATCCCATAAAGAACCTTTAACATCCATGGAAACTTTCTATTGCACAAAAGGTCCTTTATAATGGAAAAAGGAACCTAAAATTTCTTTAAATTATTAAAATGTTATTCACACTGCAAAAAAGAAATGGTTCTTTTAAGATATTGTTCACTGAAAATAACCAAAATGGCATCTCAACGAAAACCCCCTTTTAGAACCCTTTGTTTTTAAGAGCCAAGGCCAGTGATTGATCTTTGATCAGAGTCGAGGGGAGGTGATGGAAAGCTGGAGTCTGTTCTGACTTGACAGAGGATGTGTATGGATGAACTGATCCAGACCACATTGCAAAGCCTCTTAGTAACACAATACAGTCTCTAGCTAATGTCTGAGAGAGTGTGAATTAATTTGACTGTGAATAGTGAAGGTTTGACGTAAATAACATCAAACATCATTGGTTTTTAAGTGTCCTTTAGCAATAGGTCATGACGTCAAACCTGTGCCATAGGCACCATGTTGTTATGTTTGATTTAAAATGGCTCTGTTTCTTACACAAAGCTATTGTGCGACTTCAAAAGCCATACAAGTCAAACAGACTATCTATATGATACCTTTAGGTTGATTTATTATTTATTTATTTTGTGAGCTTTGTCACTATGAACTGTTATTGTGTGAAAAATATCTTTCACAAAATTGAGTTTCATGAATGAAATGACAACATACAGATTTGGAGCATTATGAGAAGAATAAGGAGAATAAATAAGGACAGTCTCTTCAAGGTTTGGTTCTTTTTCCTGTTTATTTCTCTGTCATTTCTCCTATTCCAGTACATTTACACCACTTCAAGCAGTGTGTTCGATTAGCATAACACTCGGCACAGAGACAGGCCCCCCTGTGGCACGTTTCTTCAGTCCGTGCCCTTTAAAATTGGATCTGGTCGGTAGGACATGGCTGCTGCCCTTCTTTTTAATAATAGTACATGTCAAGAGGAAGAGGAGGCTTATATCTTGAAGAACAAAGCATGAAAGATGAACAGATATCTGCAGATGTTTCGTGCTCTGGGTTAAAATGAGATATGACAATACTGTTCAAAGCATTGAGTGAAAAGTCTGTTTATTTAAAATGCTTTTGAACAAGATATCATCTAGCGTTCATTGTTTCTTCTCCTGTGTGTGTGTGTGTGTGTTCGTTTTTGTGACATATCAGGACACAAATTTGTATGACATGGGTATGACATAGGTATTACAAGGAGAGGGTGACTTATGAGGACATTACCCATGTCCCCATTTTTCAAAAGGCTTATAAATCATACAGAATGAGTTTTTGTGAGAAAGTAAAAATGTGCACAGTTTCCTGTGATGGGTAGGTTTAGGTGTAGGGCGATAGAAAATACGGTTTGTACAGTATAAAAACCATTACGCCTATGCAATGTCCCCACAATTCACAAAAACAAACCTGTGTGTTTGGGTCACAGGTATCTTCTGACATTTTATACTGTCACTTATAGACTTCACATTGTAGCAGGCATGTTTTTTTGTTTAATTGCATTAGTTTTAGGGACCGAATCATTCTGCTGAATCATTTTGTGTTCACAACATTATCACCAAAAACATATACTATAATATAATGAAATATATGCAATTTATACATTGCCTTGTCAGAATACACATCAAATTTTTGTCAAATTATTTTATATGCTATTATATTTGTATTAATATTTTAAATTAGCTTTTATTTTTAGTTTTTATTTTCATTTTTAATTTAATTTTAGTCATTTTGTTATGCTTATTAATGCTTGTCATTTTTATTAGTTTTTATTACTATTTTATTTTATTTTCATTTCAATTTGTCATTTTAGCGCTTCAAATTATTTATCATTTCTAATTTTTTATTTAGTTTGTTTTTCAACTAATATTTACATTTTATTTTAATTCAGCTTTACCTCAATTAACAAAAACATTTTAATAGTTTTAGTTTTCATTAACAATAATAACACTAGCCAGAAGGTTTAGTGTTGAAATCTGCTTGCAAAACTGTCAGCGAACTGTCCATTCTAACCTTGACCCTTTGCATCCATCGAATTTCGATTAAAATCACCCCATGACATCCTCTGATCATGTGGTTTCTTACCCTCTCTTCTTCTCTTCACAGGTACTGTCACTCGGGGCAGATGTGCTTCCTGAGTACAAGCTTCAAGCTCCACGCATCCATAAGTGGACCATCCTCCACTACAGCCCGTTCAAAGCAGTATGGGACTGGATCATCCTACTCCTGGTGCTCTACACGGCCGTCTTCACGCCCTACTCTGCTGCCTTTCTCCTCAACGAGCAGGAGGACGAGAGGAGGCGCACCTGCGGCTACACCTGCAACCCCCTCAACGTAGTGGACCTGGTGGTGGATGTCATGTTCATTATTGACATCCTAATCAATTTCAGGACCACTTACGTCAATCACAACGACGAGGTGGTCAGCAATCCCGCTCGCATCGCTCAGCATTACTTCAAGGGCTGGTTCCTCATAGACATTGTGGCTGCGATTCCCTTCGACCTGCTCATTTTCAGATCAGGTTCTGATGAGGTGAGGATTGTGATGTGCTCCTGTAACAAGGCACTTGTAATGCATTACAAGTTATTTGAATTACGTAATCAGATTACTTTTTTCAAATAGCTAGTAAAGTAATGCATTACTTTTTCAACTTACAACAAAATATCTGAGTTACTTTTTCAAATAAGTAACACAAGTTACTTTGTTTTCACATTTATTGACTGACACCTCTCCTGTGTTGAACTTCCTTCTCCTGTATCCTATTCTTCTTTAATCCAGAATGGCAACACAGCTGAAAGGTTTGTTTGAGCTGCGCCCTCTACTGTACAGGCATAAATATGCATTTCCTTCAGCCTGAGGCTTATTCATTTCACTTGCTGTGTGAATGTAAAAGGGCCATAAAGCTGCTGTCCGTAACTTTTTTTGGGTTACAAATTAACCAAAATCAACTACTGAGCAAGTACATAGCCAGCCAGTGTTCAAAACTATCTCCTTACCTTAGCCCGATTTACAACTGTAAGCTTGTAATGTTTTATATTTCAGGTGGTCCTGGTGGGTTTTCGAGGGAAATTTGAGCATGTCGCCATTTGTCTTTGTGTCATTGCGTCACGTCTGTTTACATAAAGAACGAGTCCCAGCTAACTAGGCTATTTCGCGGATCAATTATAGCCTTTTCTCACAGCAGCTGCAATAATTAAATTTATAATTTGGATAGCGGATTATATGTTATGACAAATTAATGATAGAGATTAGACTGTACAGAAATTAAAATCTACAGGTAACGCAAATACACACTAAATACACGTAGTCACACAATGCTGATGTTGTTAACATTAACAATTTGAGAACAAAGTATAGCAATAATAATAATTTGCATGGTTTGACGTGATCCGAGCTAAGCGATCATTAGATTTAATCATCATTGGCTGTGCGATTTATTGTGATGCTTTTTTTCTCAGTTGGTCAGAACAAAAGTGGCAGACATTTTACTTACTTGTTCAGATGACATTTTCAGGTGAAAATTCTTATTTTGGTCATACTTCAAGACTACATTCTGTGAAGTACAGTATCCACACTGATGTGTTGACTGACAGCAAACATTAGATTCAATCCACGCTGAGGAATCGTGCCGATGCACAACCCACGTAAAGATGATAATTCCGCAAATAACTGCAATTGCAGGTTTCAAACAGAGATGGTGACAAAGAGGCAAAATTACGGACTGCAGCTTTAACATTTCCCAAAAATAGAACTTTTTTGTTGTTATTAAAAAACAAACAAGCAAGCCCAGCCCAGGTGAGAAAAAATAACACAAAAGTAATGTACGCATTACTTTTTGTGTTACTTTTTTTACATAAGTAACACAATTTTTTAGGGAGTAACGCAATATTGTAATTCATTACTTTTAAAAGTAACTTTCCCTAACACTGTAACTAGGTGGTATATTAATTAGTGATATTTCAAATCTAGAACAGAATATACAATTGTTAAACATTCTATTTTTAGCAGAACCACTCAGATTAGTCAATGAATCGGTGAGAATATTGATCTCAGTGTAATAATGTTGATTGCGTTTGTTATGTTGAATGATTTATCAGCATGTAGATTCTACTATATTGATGAAGGTCACCTTCACAGAATGATGAAACAACAGCTATTTTAATAATTCATATGTTCATAAGGTAATAATTCATACTTATTGCTTCGTACAGTAATGGTTTCCAGAAGTATGTAATTTGAAATCTGCCGTTTTTGCTCATGAAAACCATAGTCTGATTATAGTGATTTATTTTTTTAATGTAAGTATGGATTTGCATAGTTTTGGATTGGTAAGTATGGATTTGCATTAAAGTGAACATAATTGAGAAGTTAACACATTGGAAGCATTTATGCATATATTTTTTTTTATAGATTTGCATGTTTAAATTCACATTGAACATTGTTCTTGAAAATGATGGTCTTTTAAGTACTTACCAGCTCTCAAAGGGATATTCGGTCACTATTTCCTCACCCCCATGTTGTTGTGAGTTGTGAGCTTTATTAAAAGTCTTCTTAAGTCATATGATAGATTTGTATGAGGAACAGACCAAAATTTAGGTCTCAAATCCTGATATCAGCCCTAGTCAAGAGTTTTAATAGTCTTTTTTGGAAACTTGATGGTGCTTTTTTGGAAACTAGGCAGCTCAAGTCCTTGTTCACTTTCATTACAAAGTGACATTACAAGGACTTCTTCAGAAATTCACTTATGTGTGCCATGGATTCTGACACAATCATGGAGACAAAATAAAAATAAGGGTGATTGTTGCTAATCCTCTCAAACTCCTCCTTCCAGCCTCAAACAACCACTCTGATTGGCCTTCTAAAGACTGCGCGGCTGCTGAGATTGGTGCGAGTAGCGAGGAAACTGGACCGTTATTCTGAGTATGGTGCAGCAGTGCTCTTCCTCCTCATGTGCACCTTCGCCCTCATTGCCCACTGGCTGGCATGTATCTGGTACGCCATTGGCAATGTGGAGCGCACCAGCTCTGCCCGTATCGGAGGCATGAAGATCGGCTGGCTGGACAACCTGGCCGACCAGATTGGCAAGCGCTACAATGACAGTGACTCCTTCTCCGGCCCCTCCATCAAGGATAAATATGTAACTGCACTGTACTTCACCTTCAGTAGCTTGACCAGTGTGGGATTCGGAAACGTCTCTCCTAACACCAACCCTGAGAAGATTTTCTCCATTTGTGTCATGCTCATTGGCTGTAAGTGCACTACATTCTTTTAAAGAAATACTTTTATTTAGCAAAGACACATTAAATTGATCAAAAATGAGAGTAAAGATATATTATAATGTTTCAAAAGATCTTCTTTTGGACTTTCTGATCAGCTAAGAATCCTGAAATAAATGCATACCAGTTTCCACAAAAATATTAAGCAGCTGTTTTTAACATTTCAACAATAAGAAATATTTCTTAACATTTTTACTTTATTTTTGATCAAATAAATGCAGCCTTGGTGAGCATAAGAGACTTTCAAAAACATTTAAAAAATCTTGCTGACCCCAAACGTTTGAACGGTAGTGTATATGTGATATAAATAAATGTAATTTTAAAAAAAAGTATTGTTTGTACCGATCACTTTGCTGATGATAGTCTTTGTTCTTCTTCCTTTCCAGCCCTGATGTATGCCAGTATCTTTGGCAACGTGTCAGCTATAATTCAGAGGTTGTATTCAGGCACAGCACGTTACCACACTCAGATGCTACGTGTGAAAGAGTTCATCAGGTTTCATCAGATCCCAGGAGGTCTTCGGCAACGACTGGAAGAGTACTTCCAGCACGCCTGGTCCTATACTAACGGCATTGACATGAATGCTGTGAGTTACACAGACATACCCTTCAAATCAACCTGAGCATTACATAAAATTACTTGTATTCACCCTCTACAGTATTTCAAATATGCTGA
>RJVU01080352.1:1023104-1036181 GCA_003731715.1 Anabarilius grahami | reverse complement strand
TGTGTTATAAAGCACCTCCATTAAAAAAAAATAAAAAATCAATTGGACATTTTTATTAAAGTTTTAATTTTATGCTTTGTACTTGATATGCTACTTTTTAAACCCCTGTTTTAATAAAAATGTGAAAAATATTGTATGTCTTTAGTGTTGCATTTCTCCCATGTCTTCCTGCAGGTGTTAAAGGGTTTTCCAGAGTGTCTGCAGGCTGACATCTGTCTGCATCTGAACCGCAGTCTGCTGCAGAACTGTAAGGCATTCCGGGGGGCGAGCAAGGGTTGTCTGCGGGCTCTGGCCATGCGTTTTAAGACCACCCATGCCCCACCCGGTGACACTCTGGTGCACAGTGGAGACGTATTGACCGCACTGTATTTCATCTCCCGCGGCTCCATAGAGATCCTCAGAGAGGATGTGGTTGTGGCCATTTTAGGTTTGAATACTTTCTAATTCTGTCTTTATCTTTTGCTTCATTCTTCATTTATTTCAACTCACTTCAGCTTGGAAAAATAAAGTTTAATTGCTGCCTTAACAACTTTAGTAAACTTCACATTTATTGTTGATTATATATATTTAAAGAAGTATCTTATGCTTACCAAGACTGCATTTATTTGATCATAAATACAGTAAAAAAAAGTACTATTGTAAAATAGTATTCCAATTTATATATTGTGCCAGCAGTGTAGGGTCCAAACATACATTAGCCACTTTAAAGTGTAGCTTTACAGGACGCAGTGGAGGGTAAAGTAGAGATACAGGATGCTGAACTGATGATCAAATATCTTTTAATAGAAAACAGGAACATAAGCACTACATACCGGAATATAACGTAATCGCAAGACAAAGAACAGAGGCAAACTAAGGGTTTAAATACACAAGGGAGATCATTAACAGAACAAGGAACAGGTGGGTAATTAATAAGGAACTATGGAAACTAATAGAAAACACAGGCAGGCAAACAGGAAAACCAAAACACCATGATAATAAAACAGAACTAAACAGAACATAACCGATTGAACTTTTTTTGGTTGTATTGTAGTATCATAACTCGCCATTACACGAGACCTACAGTATTTGGCACCCAACTGTGATTTTCTTCTTTCTCTATATTACTTTTCTCTTCTAATTATTCCAACCTCCTACCTCTCGTTCTGTTTCCACTGTAGGTAAGAATGATATTTTTGGGGAGCCCATTAGTCTGTACGCCAGGCCAGGGAAATCAAGTGCAGACGTGAGGGCTCTGACGTACTGTGACCTGCACAAAATCCTGAGAGACGACCTGCTGGAAGTGTTGGACATGTACCCCGATTTCTCTGACAACTTCTGGAGCAACCTGGAGATCACATTCAACCTTCGAGATGTAAGCCACTCAAACACACAATACAGAGGAAATAAATGGGACGATAGCAAGTCTTTATTCATGTTTCTGTATGTGTTCTGTAATTATGTGAGTTACTGAAGCTTGTGTGTATCAGGCAGACAGAATCATGCATCAAACCCCAAGCGAGGACTCAGACTGTGGGTACCGTCGACCCAGACACCGAAGGAACCCCCTACAGCGAAACCGGCCCGGTAATGGTGCCTATCTAGTCTATGAGGGCCACAAAAATTATTTTGCTGCAAAACTATGCTATTCTGATCTTTCTCTTTTCTCTTAAATCACCCAGATGGGATGGACCGAGATGGGATGGACACGTACCCAGTCCAGTCCTGTTCCCCTGTGGGGAACCATCGGGGGGCAATACCGCTCTCACACTGGGATGAGTTATGCAGCAATGCCAGTGCTGCTTCCCTGTCCAGTGAGGAGGACTTGAAGCCCCTGGTGTCTGGCCGAGGGACAGATATGTACTCGCCAGGGACAGAGATGCAGGAATACTCCCATTCTGCAATCAGCCATCTGCCTCCGGGCAACAGCACAGCTTCTGCCATGGGAGGACCACTGGGAGGGGCACATCCGTACACAGGTAGCACGCCAGGATGCTTCCTGAATCATAGTACAATGAACATAATATCAACACAATATCATGAAAATGTGAATATGTCTGTGAAATTATATTATGTTGCATCACGTTCAGTTTTCTCCAAAACAGATAAAAGTGACTGTGCCAACATTTTATTAAGCTGGTTCATGCATGTTAATGTGCAACAGTTAAAAAAATGTTTGGCGAGTGCCACTAAAAGGCACTCTATTGTGAATGAAAATAATGTAAATAACGTAAGGTTCCAAATCCAGCTCAAATCATGTAGAGTAGGTCTAGGAATAGAGTAGAGTAGATCATGTGATCCTATGAAGCGAAGTAAAATAAAACAGCTTTTTATTAGGCTACTGATATGACATAATTATAAACAATTTTCAAAAGTACTATTCACTTATTTATGTACAATGTCTTTTTTTTGGAAGACAAATTATAGAATATACCTTTAAGGTTGCGGTGTAATGGAAGTAGCGACAGATCTTTTGTTCCATATTGTGACACATCCGAGTGAAACGGATTATTGAAAAAGAAGATATGTTGGGCAGGAACTTAGTTCTATCCACTGGTTGTTGATTGGACGGAGGCAGATCTGATTGCGAGTTTGCAGTTGATTGTAAGGAAGGGGCGGGGTTTAATCAGACTAATTGATTGGAGAAGTCCAGTATACATCACCAGAGAGAAGTCTGTAATTTTGATTAAAATCTTTGAGGTCACGAAATGTCAAAAAAGGAGAAAGGAAAATCCATATGCATCGTTTCTTAATAAGATCTATAACATGCATTTAGAAAAAATGAGAATTTTCAATTCATACCAACTTTAAAAGTATATACTTTACCATAGCCATAACTTTAACTTGTCCATTATTCTGTATCTTTCTACTCATTCTTCATCCATACAGCAGCTCCTCTGAATGTGTCGGGGTTATACGGCTATTTGTCTGACCGCAGGGCCAGTCAGTACTCCGAGAGTCAGAGACATTCCTCTGCAGTGCAGGCCTGCTACCACCATCACAGCCCCTGTGTTGAGGACAGACCGAACCAACTGCAAGCCCGCCTGGAGCTGCTCCAGTCGCAACTCAACAGGTCCGACATACAGAGAAAAAACAAGCTTAAAATGCAAAGTCTGCATTTGCCTTACAACTCTTTCCCTCCCTCCCTCTCTCTCTAAAGACTGGAGACCAGGATGACAGCTGATATAAATGTGATCCTGCAGTTGCTGCAGAGGCAGATGGCACCTGTGCCCCCCGCATACAGCGCAGTATCCCCTGAACCGCTGGCCCACCCCACCAGCCTATACACTACAGCAACGCACAATACTATGCCATCTTTACAGATCACTGACAGTTCATCGCCTGGTAAGGTAGGTTGTCATGCGAGCAATGAGAGAGGGAGAGTGTGATATTTACAAATGGGTTTGTAAATCGCATATTACATAGATTAATTGTATTAAAGGGTTAGTTCACCCAAAAATGAAAATTCTCACCCTCATGTTGTTTCACACCCGTAAGACCTTCGTTCATCTTCGGAACACAAATTAAGATGTTTTTGATAAAATCCGAGGGCTCAGTGAGGCCTGCATTGCCAGCAAGATAATTAACACTTTCAATCCCCAGAAATGTACTAAAGATATATTTAAAACAGTTCATGTGACTACATTGGTTCAATCTTAATGTTATGAAGCAACGAGAATACTTTTTGTGCTCCAAAAAACAAAATAATGACTTTATTCAACAATATCTATATTCAACAATATCTAGTGAAGGGCGATTTCAAAACACTGCTTCATGAAGCTTCGAAGCTTTACGAATCTTTGTTTCGAATCAGTGGTTCGGAGCGCTTATCAAACTGCCAAAGTTGCGCCCCCCAGTGGTGAACCATTGAAATTTCAAAACACTTATGACTTAATGAAGCCTCGTTTACTGAAATCACGTGACTTTGCCAGTTTTATACACGCTCTGAACAACTGATTCGAAACAAAAGATTCGTAAAGCTACGAAGCTTCATGAAGCAGTGTTTTGAAAACACCCATCACTAGATATTGTTGAATAAAGTCATTATTTTGTTTTTTTGGAGCACAAAAAAGTATTCTCGTAGCTTCATAATATTAAGGTTGAACCACTGTAGTCACATGAACTGTTTTAAATGTCATTAGTAGCTTTCTGGGCATTGAAAGTGTTTATTGTCTTGCTGGCAAGATTACATTTTTCAAGTAACTAGTAAAGTAACGCATTACTTTTAAATTTACAACAAAATATCTGAATTACTTTTTCAAATGATTAACGCAAGTTACTTTATTTTCCCATTTATTGACTGACACCTCTCCTGTCCCCAAGTTGAGAGAAATCTGGAGTGCAGAGGCGATGTGTGCGCTGTGTGAATATGATGGTTATTCTAGACTAGTTCTTGACTAAATGTGAGCATATATTTACTCATTTACTTCTCCTGCGTCCTGTTCTTCTGTAATCCCCTCTACGCCCTCTACTGTACAGGCGTGAATTTGCATTTTTCTTCAGCCTTAGGCTTATTCATTTGACTTTTGGTGTGAAAGGACCTTTACAGTTGCCAAAAAAAGAACTTTTTTGTTGTTATAAAAACAAACAAACAAACAAACAAACAGCCCAGATGAAAAAAAGTTATCCAAAAGGAACATAACACATTACTATCCATAAAAAGTAACTAAGTAACGCAATTAGTTACTTTTTTAGGGAGTAGCGCAATATTGTAATGCATTACTTTTAAAAGCAACTTTCCCCAACACTGATAGCGACTGTCACCAACTGAGATATGTGTCAAATAGACTGATCTCTGTTGTTACCTCTTTAATCTTTGTAGTGAGCATGTTGCACGTCTGTATTGAACCGGACCTGTTTTCCACATTACACAGAGCCCTGACTTGGACAGCTTCAAAGAGAAGTCTCCAGACTCTTTGTCCAGTGGGATCCATCTGACAGTTGCCTCCAATGACACCATGTCCATGTCCCCAGAGACAGAGCTGGCTGCGCCCACAGGAGAGCCTCATCTACAGCCCCCGGGACTGCTGTGTAGAAGCCTGCGCTTTCCATCGCTCCCGGACAGTCTGGAGAATCCAAGCACACTGGAGGGATCGCCAGAAATCCAGAGGCACCTGTCCGATCCAGTCTTACCTGGAAGCTAGAGGCCAAAAACAGACTACTGTCCATTCTAAGACGCATATATACCACATTTTCATGGTTTCCCTTTTTTAATCAGCTCAATATTGCACTTTTGGAATAAATGTATTCATGTTACTCATTAGTTACAAGGGCGTCCATTAGAGAAAATGAATCCGAAATGGTGACTGTAGATTTCTCTGAATCTCTGAGGTGTTTTGTCTCATATCCCTTCTCATTAAGAGCAGGAATGTTTCCTCTGATGCTAGAGTATTTGGTAACACCTCTCAACTTTTTTGTTATCAAATATGAAGAGAAGCACAGTGGGCAATAAAGACAAGATCAAAGAGTCAAAGAGAGATGCTACGTTATGATCACCTGCCACCATCATGTAATAATTGTACATTTTTGTCTGGTTTGAGATTTTTCTTTGCGTACTAAACCTCATCTTGTCTTGCGTCAGCTGAGATTCAGAGGACAGATCCTCTGAGGCAGCAGCGTTTCTGAAACCAGGACAAATGACATATACCTGGGCTTTAAACGTATAATGAATCGCTTGTGTGTACTGATATTGCAAACATGCTCAATTGTCTTTTCAATGTACAGATTTTCTAATTATAATCTATTGTGTCAGGTTAGGTGTTTAACCCAAATCTAATGAATTACTACATCAAATGACTTAATGACTGGCACAAAATTAATCTTTGTATATTTGGATTCATAGTAACCAAATGGGCCTGAATTTAAGGTTATGAAATGTTATTTCTCTCACTGAAGTGGTTATTTTAACTGCTGATGGGTGGTGTGACCGTGTGTGGGTGTGTTTAGACTTACAATGTGTCTCTGAGGATTTTCTCTCGAATTCTTGACGTTCTGATTGGAAAGTGAAGGACTGCTTCTGTAAATCACTTTTTGAGATGAAATCAGTGTAAAGTTTATTTCACCTCTGCAATGTATGCAGATGAATGTATGTAAAATGACTGGAAACCTTTGTTGGACTGTGAAGGTTTCCAAAAGCACACAACTGTAATTATTATTTTTTAGATTAAATGTTATTTATAAAGGAGTACTGATGTTGTACTGGGTTTAAGATATCAATGTTCTTTGTCCTTATTTTCATTGGTCTGTTCATTTTTACTAGAGATGCACTGATATTTAAAAAAATCAAGCTTATAATTATTTTCAAGTTATAAACCGCGTTTAGTACTTTTTGTAATATACTATTATAGAATTGATTAAAGGGTTAGTTCACCCAAAAATGAAAATAATGTAATTTATTACTCACCCTCATGTCATTCTACACCCGTAAGACCTTCGTTCATCTTCAGAACACTAATTAAGATATTGTTGATGAAATCTGATGGCTCAGTGAGGCCTCTATAGACAGCAATGACATTTCCTCTCTCAAGATCCATAAAGGTACTAAAGACATATTTAAAACAGTTCATGTGAGTACAGTGGTTCTATCTAAATATTATCAAGCGACACAAATACTTATTGTGCGCCAAAATAACAAAATAAAGACTTTTCAACAATATCTATATGGGCTGATTTCAAAACACTGCTTCATGAAGCTTCTGAGCTTTATGAATCTTTTGTTTCGAATTAGTGATTCGGATCTCCTATCAAACGGCTAAACTGCCGAAATCAAGTGACTTTGGAGCTCAGATTCACTGATTCGATTCATAAAGCTCTGAAGCAGTGTTTTGAAATCGGCCCATATTGTTGAAAAGTCTATTTTGATTTTTTTTGGTGCACTAACCCTTTAATATTGCGAGTTAGCTTCTATTTTCATTTTTAATCTGTTTTAATAACTTTATGGTTTTGTCTTTTTTTTTATTTTTTATATTTCTATTTACTTCACTTAATAAGCAATTTTAGTATATCAGCTGAAACATATTTCAGTTAGTTGCCAAGGCACATTTAAGTTTAAATTTTTCTTATAGTTGTTTTATTTCAGCCTTATTCCAATACCAAAAACATTTTTGAATAGTTTTAGTTTTAAAGATAACATTGGTTATAAGCGATAGCTGGCTAATATTACATAATATTTATATATGTATCCAACACACATTTATTATTTTATCTAAAAAGTTTTTAAATGCCACAAATGAATTCAGGCATTACACATTATAATGAACAGTACAAAAAAATGGATATTCATTTATATATTTGCTAAAGATTACATTTAACAATGTTACTAAATTATTAGTGTTTATAATGAGCGTTAGATGATAGCAAAATTAATCAAAATATAAAAATAGAAGAATATCCAGGTCCAAGTCAATATCTAACCAAATAAAACATCAATATCCACCAATATGACACTGATATATTGTGCATCCCTAAATGTTAGTTGTCTGGCCTTTACACAATTACTACTGAAAGCTTTATGAAAGAACAAGAGTTTATTAAGTGAGTTTATTAATATAAAAGCATTATGGCTGGACACACACAGAACTACTTACATATAAACACTCCATCTAAGAGTGTGAGGTGAGGATGAGGATCCCAAACAGCCTTGCAAATTCACTTTTGACTTCGGTCTCGACCGAAACGAGTGGCATTACTACTACATCATACTTGCATAAGAACAGAACAATTTCATGAACAGACCAAATGACTTGCAATGCAAAATTATTCTGGAAAAGTGACACTTTTGTCCTACCTTGTACATAATATTTATATAATGTATACAGTACACATTTCACTTCAAGCACAAGCATGCTGAAAAGGGACTCATTTTGAAAAAATTAACATGGGGGGGGGGATATAACAGGCGCTTTCTCACAATTAATGAGCAGTAATGCATCTTTAAATGAAAAGACATTTTGCTCAAGATATTGTCCACTCACACACTGACGTCAACAACGCAACTAACCGCTATGCGAGTCGTGAGCGGGTCTGAAGAACAATTATGTACGTTTTGCAGTGACGTCAAGCATTTTATCCCCATACTATGGTATTGAACAGTTTCCAAGGCTACAAAAAAATGGCACCTTCCTGAAACAAAAAGCAGGATCTGAGTTCAGAGGATCTTTAAAACTGTATTAATCTTTGAAGTAATTATATCTCAATAAAAGGGTTGTATTGAATGTCCATGTTGGCAAATCCTTACAATCCAAGTAGATTTTTTTTTTTTTTACCGGTCAAACTGAATAAACATGTATCTCTCCCTTCCAAAATGGCCATAGAATCATAGTACTTACAGTTGTGTTTAAGATAATGAGGATTCTGGGACACCAGCAGGTAGGAAAACAGACCAATATAATATATTGTGCAGAAACACAGATACTCATTCACACAATCTCATTCTCCCAGACAAAAGTTGCACACACATTGTTCAGACCGTTGTTCCCATAGGCCCGTTCATATCGTCAAACCTCTAGACCTCAGGAACTTTAGAAAACAAGTCTCTGCTTTATTAAAGACCCTTTTCCAGCAATGCCCCCGACAGGAAGCACAGGGGTGCTTTAAGCCTCGGCTCTACACCCGCAGGATCTCCAAACAGTTGTTGTAGCAAATGGCGATCCAGTCGGGTTGAGTGGAGGCCCACTGTACGTTGTTAATCTCTCCCTCGGCTGTGTAGGCCAGGATGGGGTCCTCGATGGCCCGGGGCATCTGCTGGATGTCCCAAATCAAAGCCTGGTGATCGTCCGCTACAGTGGGATTTAAAAGAAAAGGGGGGCCAGGTAAAGAAGACTTATAATGAAACAGCACTGTCATGGTTGCTACAGTCTTAAGGCATATTCACACCAAGGACAATGACTATAACAATATAGTTCTAAAAACGGCACAGAGAAGGGATATTGATGGAATCATTTTTCAGAATGATTTTTCCCAGCTGATGAACGATAAAAAACAATGACAGCCAATCAGAATCCATCCTGCTTTAAAGAGCTCAGGGTTTAAAGTTGCAGCTGACAGAACTGCAGGACATGCTTAGAATAAACAGAAAGATATCGTCTACTGGTGTGGACGCTATAAAGTTATCATTACAGCTATCGTTCTTGGTGTGAACAGGCCTTTATACTGACGCAACAAAAACATCAACAATAAGGATAACAGAACTGACACATTCCCTATTGGACCATTCATGANAAAAAAAAAAAAAAAAAAAAAAAAAAAAGGCTTTGCACTTGTAAACAAAGTATTATTTTAGTATTATTTGCACATTGGTCCAAATTAGGGATGCTAACGGTTAATCGACGATCGATTAATTGTCTATAATAATTTAAATCGCTTAAAACTTAAGGTGCACAGATTTGTGGTGCATTGGTAAAACGTGTGGCTAGGGCTGTGACGATGACGGGGCTGGATCTTTTGCTTAAATAATTGGAAATATTACGCTTTTAATGTGGTGCAAACATTAAAAGTGCATTAAAATAGAAAATACAAAGTCCTTGGACATGGAAAACAATAATAAATTTAGTAACTAAGCAAAGTTTAATTATACTTTCCCACAAAGATAAATATTTCATCATATATTGGGCTCTGCGCTTTGAGAGGGCTTTGGGACACAAGCAGGACATGGTGTCTCTTGTCTCATATCTTTATGTTTTCTCCCAATATTCCAAAGCTACTGACACCGACAGAAAAGCGAATTATATCTTCCGCACGAGCAACACATTTATATTGGATGTTGCGCTGCCGGGAAAAGCTAAACTTAATACTGGCGTATGTGAAATGCGCTATATTATAGACTAGGGGTGTCGCAATATACCGGTATTGACGATAATCGTGATAATCAAAGCATAAAATATCAATATCGTGTTAATTTAGGGTGTGACAATATACCGGTATTGGCGAAAACCACAATATTTAAAATGAATAGGACGCTTATGATATCATGACACGTAAATACTAGTACCTGGCTGACCTCTCAGGTGGCAGTATTGCACCTTAACGCTGACACCTGTTAAACAAGACGACGCAGCGTGCGCAGATATCCCGAGAAGAATGTCGTCCGAAAAAAGTCAAGTAAGCTCGACAAAATGGGAGTTTTTCGGCTTCCAAGAAAACAGCTCCTTTAGACAGCCCAATCTGCAGGATTTGCCTAGCTACAGTCAGTGCGTAGGGTGGCAACACCACTAACCTTTTTACCCACCTTCGTGTCCATCACCCTGCGATTACGCCATTTTACAGAGAGTAAATTGCGATTATTTTACTAGTCATGGAATGGGAAATGTTATATTAACCTGTTAACAGCGATTTTCTGTGTTCATATATTTCAATAAAGGGTGATTCTTTTAATAAGTACCGCGTTTTCTTTACTCGTCTTACTCAGCGTGATGTAGCTATGCATGCAGTTATTTGCCCTCAAAATTCAAGATACATGGGCATTTTTGCCCCGACGAGTTTTTGTCATCATATTATAAGATGTAATTGTATTATAATATCACACGAGCAAGAGTGTCGTTTTCCCCAAATCAGCACAAATGCAATGTTCATTTATTTTATTGTTAAATGAACAGTGTGAGTTACATTTTAGACACAGTATTGTTAATATAGTTTTTCTTCTTTATTTCGCCAACGAAAATTTCAAAATTATGAACAGCAGAACAGCCCCCGTGCAACAGAAATGTTTTTGTTTTACTGACTGAATCCACGTTTAGTGCGAATCAGTTTAAAGATTAAAATTAAGAACGAAGCCACTTGCTTCGTTCCTGAATGAATCAGTCATTTGAAAAAATCGTTGACTCACTCACTCACTCATTAAGACAGTGACTTGCTGCCACCTACTGGCAGTTTAGTTTCATATTTAAGGTACATTTTAATTAAAAAGTTAAAATTAGAAAACAAAATCCATATTTAAATATTGAATTAAATTTATGTACACAAATTGTAAATGCTGTGTAAATATATTAATGCCACTTCTCATTCTGTGTCACCTCTATTGCAAAGATGGATTTTGTTGATAATGATTTCATTTGATTGGTAACAGCCATAATGTACAGGCTACTAGGCTAGTATTAATTTGAATTTCTTCAGGTCTTAATAAACCTTACATTTGACTTTAAAAAATGTGCAGCAACCCTGAAAGAGAAAAACTAAATAAGCAAAGTAAAAATTATTTAGACTGATACATTTCCCCCCCCCCCTGGATTCTATAGATATCGCGATATATCGATATCGTGAAATCTTTTGGCCACAATAACCGTGGTGTGAAAAATCTAATATTGTGACAGCCCTATTATAGACTATAAAATTATATTATAAAATATATTATAGGCTATAAAATAATAATAATAATAAAACTCAAATGATGGAACAAATTATTAAAGGTGGTACAGAGGATCTTTTCGTCGACTGAGTTTTTAAAATGAGCGCATGCGTAAGAACAACCCCCCTCCTTCACAGCTCTTTTCAAGGGAATGCCTCCCAAAACTCGTGCAGGAGTATTGGAACACGAGTGTTTACCACCGGCATTCGCTGTGATATTAAGCCGGGCACACATTTAACGACTAGCTAAAACATTCTAAGACTGTGCTCAACATACAGTGATTGTTTCCTGCTCCTGAAGCAGATTTATATACTTTCACATGGAATTTGAACACCGACTGTAATCGCAGACTGAACGCAACTGGCTCTGACTGGACGCGTTTGAGCGCGATCAGTCATAAGTATCAATTTACTTTCATAATCGGGCTTACAATCGTTAAGTGATTCATTATGTCGGACTCACCGCAGGTAACTCATAATCTGCAGTTGTTACTCCTGTCTACTGACAAAAACATTGCATGAGGCGCCTGTGGAGTGTGGAAAGTTACTGGAGCGAGCAGCCGCGCACGTCTCTCACAAGGAACGTAATGGCAGTGATTGACAAGCCAGAGGGCCAATCGTTTACGCGATGATCGCGTAAACGTTTGGCTGATGTTTTTAAGGCCCTACCTCGTGCACAGATGATGTATATTAATAATATTCCTTTCAGTGCACCTAATAAATAGTCTTTTATCAGTTAGTAAAGACAGTTTCAAGTAATATTGCAAAAATGTATAAAACAAAACATCCTCTTTAGCACCTTTAAGTTGTGGGAACAAATTCTTAATTCGTGACCACGATCTATCTTTCCCCCGCGAAATTAGAGGGTGAGACGGTATGGATTTGGGAATACCTCACAGAATATTGTTGAATTCATGGAAATTTGAGTGAGCAACCCACAAAACAGCCTCTTATGGCTTAATTCAAATTTATGGGCTCACATACCTCTCTCATTCAGCATGAATCCAAATGTTCCATGGTCGCGATGTAACATTTGCCTAACAAATTATTTCTCTTGTAACCAAAACTTTGTACTTCACTTGTGTCAGAATATTCACATTATAAAAAAGAAATAAGAATAATATGTGCAAAAATGTGTTTTGTCGTACAAAAGCTGGTAGTAGTAATTAGTCAAGCTGACCGGCACAGCCCTATGCGCCGTAGTTAAGTTTAATTTTACTTTAAATTAATAGCAAACTTTGCGAATCACATCGATTCATTTCCTACTGAATCCTACTACTAGCCTTTTATTTACATGTAGACTAAAAAAACTTTTCATTCTGATGAGGAACCTGCCGTTTTGAGCATTTGCACAAACTGCCAGTGACTATGTCACTGCAGTCGATTAATTGATCGTTAATTTAAACTATGATCGATCATGGGAATGATCGTAAATTGACATCCCTAGTCTAAATAGTATATGCTATTTACACAAATTGTTTAAACATATACACACTACCATTCAAAAAATGGTTTATAAGATGTTTTAGTGTTTTTGAAAGAAGTCGTTATTTGGTCAAAAATACAGTAAAAACAGTAATATTGTGAAATATTATTACAATTTAAAATTACTGTTTTGTAGTTTAATATATATTAAAATGTAATTTATTCCTGTAATGGCAAAGCTGAATTTTCAGCATCATTAGTCCAGTCTTCGGTGCCAAATAATCCTTCAGAAAACATCCTAAAATTATGATTTACTGCTTAAGTCAAGAATTA
>RJVU01080352.1:982711-1023045 GCA_003731715.1 Anabarilius grahami | reverse complement strand
TTGTGAACGGGCTGGTTTCTAACCTGCTGTACATATGTGGCAGGAGGAGTGTGGCGCCCACGCGATGCCATTCACACAGGCACGATGATTATTAAGCCGAGCCACTGGCGTGCACGGCACACGCACATCCAGAATCACCACCTGACAACAATACAACGATACAATACAACAAAGTGAGGGGCATGAGAAAAGATGAGGGCAAATGCGCTAATAAAGTAAAAGCAACAAAAAGAGAGACCTCCATGCCATCCATGGCCATAGTGGCCAAGTAGTTGGGGTCCTGTTTGTTCCAGCACAGGCGCAGCAGCGGGTGGTGTTGAGGGTCCTCATAGATGATGGTGCTGTGCTCCAGGTGCCGCAGATCAAACATGCGCACAGATCCGTCGGCTCCCACAGATGCAAACATATCCCGACCTCCACCCGCACGGCTGAATGCGATGTCATACACCTTAAAGCCAATAAAAAATGCTTGATTTATTCCAATACAGCAACAAAGTACACAAAGAGAAAAATATTTTACTCACCTCCTTGTCGTGAGCGATTAGCTGTGTTTTGACATGGCCTGACACCAGGTTAACCCTTCCCAGAACCTGTCCTGTCTCTAAACCCCAGATTGTGCAGGTGGTATCAATACTAGAGGTGCCTGAAAAAAAAACAGAACACACACATACATGATGACAACCTTATGATCTTTTGGGAGGAAAACATACAAATGTGTAAAACGTTTTTTTCTCCCAGTGTTATATAGAATTATATATACTACTATGGTATTTAAGTAATTTTATTATGTGCTTTTGTCTTTTTTTTTGGCTTATTTTATTACTTAATAATCTATATTATTTAGTTTTTAGTTTTAATCATTTTAGTACTTCAACTAAATTTCGAGTTTGTTACCAGGACATCATTTATTAATGGAAATTATTTTTAATAGTTTTACTTAAATGGCAACAAAGCCAAACAAACATGTTCTCTTACCCAGAAGATTGGGGTCCACTTCATTCCAGTCAAAAGAGGTCAGAGGTGCGCAGAAATCAGAGTTCTTGTTATTATTCAGGAGACACTCCAGACGAGTCTCTGTGTCATTCACCTGACAACAAGATACAGACAGTTCACTAACTTCAAGTCATTTAATGTTCAATTTAATTAAACGTGACTATTTTCTTAATACACATTCCCAGTCTTACTGTGAACAATTAATCACTGCACATTTATTTGAAATATGAGACATTCCACCAAGATATCAATTACAGATGGATTCAACCAAGTCCCACAAAATAGAAATAAAATGGGTTGTGAACACCATTTCATGTTCACTTTAAATTCAATAATGATCTTTAAATCATAGACATTTCAGTGTCATACAAGTCAATTTGTAATGTGATTTGCAACTGTAATGTGACTTATTTCAGAGTGAATATTCAGCAAAAAAAGCCAGTTACATACAAGTCAGACTGAATGAAAGATTACCAGGACACTGCATAAACAGCTAATTGGCTTTTGAACATGTGTATCAGAGGAACAGCATATAACTAAGTCTACATTTTCATTAAAAAAAACAAAAAAAAAACTATTGTCTTATGTCTTTAACTATTGTTACTACATTACATTTACCTAGTACATAAAAAAAAAGTTAGGTACAATGTACTTATTGTGTTCGTGTTGTATTGCAAAATGCTTTTGCTGCTATTAAGGTGGGAGACGGGTAAGGTTAGGGACAGGTTCAGTGATATGGGTAGGTTTAAGGGTGGGTTAAGTTGTAAGGCAAGGGTCAACAGTGGAATTAAAAATGTAAATATTACAACTGTAATTACATGGAGGTATTTTTAAAATAAAAGTATAATGTAAAGACATGCATGTACACAATAAGTGCATTGTATCAAATTGTTAATTTAAATGTTAATACATAGTAGATAAAGACAATATAAAATGGGATCCTTTTTTAAAGTGTTGTGCATCAGTAAATGTTCACAGTAAGACCAGGCACAAGCATTAATACGTAAATAGGGTCCATTTTCATCTCATGTTGACTTGAAGTGCAGTCATTCATTACTACTATCCTCTGCATACCCTCCATATGCGCAGATAGTCTCCACTGGTGGCCAGCAGGTCTGGATAGACGCCCTTGGTGTCGGGGATCCACATGATCTTGGTGGTGGGGTACGGATGATCGAAAGTGTTCCTGCATACAAACTCTGAGCTCTCCTCCTCAAGACCCACCAGCTGGACCTGAACATCACAAAACGAACCACAGTCA
Organism: Anabarilius grahami; assembly: GCA_003731715.1. Classification (NCBI taxonomy): domain Eukaryota; kingdom Metazoa; phylum Chordata; class Actinopteri; order Cypriniformes; family Xenocyprididae; genus Anabarilius; species Anabarilius grahami. The sequence continues at coordinate 1,020,791 of RJVU01080352.1, read as the reverse complement.
ATCTACTGAATTCATGATGCACGAGTTTCTGACAGCTGTCAAACCAGGACTCACAAACAAGACACAAATAACAGTTTGGTTAGCTATTTTAAAGTAAGCAAGCAAAACACTTATTTATGTCCAAGTAATATATTTGTGCTTGTGGTTGTCATCCATGTTCATCTGTATCCATCATGTTATTATAAAATTTCTAAGTACACTTCTCTAAATGATAGGATGTCAGCAACCATAAGAACACAGAACAAAGTAGAGACATAATGCAGATCGATCTGGGCTCTATTGATGTCAAACAGCTGTTTACCTTGTTGTTGTATTCCTCGACGAAGCTGCCGAGCGCCAGCCTAAAGCGCTTGTCGGGTCTGACGCTCCAGTTCATGGCATAGACGGTCCATGGCGCCTCGTATTTGTAAATCTCTTTTCGTTTACCGTGCAACGACATGTTTCAACCCGTTGATCAGGTCGGCGAAAACCCAGTAAGAATCAGGGCGTTAATAACAGCTAGATTTGCACCGATCGCTGAAAGAGGCTCTTTCAGCAAGAAATATGGTCTCGGGTTTGTGCCGCGAGAGACAAAGAGAATGTCATAACAATCCCTCAACGGCCTCGAAAACGAAGAGCTGCGCTCCGAGACGACACAAAACCTACTTAGCCGAACACAGGGATTACCATTAGATATTCAATATTGTGTGTAGCTAAAGGCCCATGTTTTTGCTTAGTCCCTACGGTTTTAATTCTAACTTTAGAAAGCCCTAAATAGGCCCGACCGCTCAACGGCGCATTTGGTCTGAGGATGTGCGTGTTTCAAAATAAAAGTCCCTCATAGAAAATGGGGGCTGAGCGCTGAGGTTATTTATAGATCTTGTTGCTAGTTGATACATTTCTGATTTTTCAGCTGTATTCCCTTCAGCTCTGAAAAGCAACACATTGCTATTGTGCTCAAGAGATAGATACAAAAAAAAACAAAAAAAAAAATCCACAAAAGATCCTAAAGATATGAAATAAAGATAAGATTCCATAACTGATCCTAAGAAAATATAAAACAATGGTCAATAATAACTCTGGATGGCCGAGATATATATATATATATATAGGGTTGGCGAGTAACGAAATTCATGTAACTTAGTTACGAATTAAAATACAAAATTTGAGTAACTGTATTTCATTACAGTTACATTTTAAATGGGTGGTAATCAAGTTAGATCCGAAAAGTATTTTAGATTACCAAAGTGATTACTTTGAATGTTAATATCATTTATTTAATTTAAACATTAATGTAAACTGTGACGGGCAATTAATGTAAACAGCAATTGGTGATTCTCTGACTCTCTGACACTGCAAAAGCATCCTAAGCTACAGTTCTGCTCCTAAGTTTCATATCCCTTGCAGAATATGCAATATTTTAATAATTTTAACCAAATAAGAGGGATCATCAAAATTGCATGTTATTTTTATTTAGTACTGTCCTGAATAAGCTATTTCAACAGATGTTTACATAAGACAAAATGACTGAATTTATAAAAATTGCCCCATTCAAAAATGTACATAAATCTTAACTGTTTGTCAACTATTTTCATGTTTTGCAATAGTTGTTTGTGAGTCCCTTGTAATAAAAAGGTAATTGCGACTTTTTATCTCATAATTCTGACTTTTTTTCTAGAAAATTGTAAGTTTATTTCTCACAATTCTGACTTTTTTCTAACAATTCTGACTATTTTCTAGAAAATTGAGAGTTTATATCTCACAATTCTGACTTTTCCTCACAATTCTGACTTTTTTCCTCACAATTCTGACTTTTTTCCTCACAATTCTGACTTTTTTTCCTCACAATTCTAACTTTTTTTCTAGAAAATTGAGAGTTTATATCTCACAATTCTGACTTTTTTCCTCACAATTCTGACTTTTTCTGGAAAATTGAGATCTAAAAATTCTGACTTTTTTCGCAATTCTAACTTTTTTTCTAGAAAATTGAGAGTTTATATCTCACAATTCTGACTTTTTTCCTCACAATTCTGACTTTTTTTCTGGAAAATTGAGATCTAAAAATTCAGACTTTTTTTCGCAATTCTAACTTTTTTTCTAGAAAATTGAGAGTTTATATCTCACAATTCTGACTTTTTTCCTCAAAATTCTGACTTTTTTCCTCACAATTCTAACTTTTTTTCTAGAAAATTGAGAGTTTATATCTCACAATTCTGACTTTTTTCCTCACAATTCTAACTTTTTTTCTAGAAAATTGAAAGTTTATATCTCACAATTCTGACTTTTTCCTCACAATTCTGACTTTTTTCCTCACAATTCTAACTTTTTTTCTAGAAAATTTAGTTTATATCTCAAAATTCTGACTTTTTCCTCACAATTCTGACTTTTTCCTCACAATTCTAACTTTTTTTCTAGAAAATTTAGTTTATATCTCACAATTCTGACTTTTTCCTCACAATTCTGACTTTGTTCCTCACAATTCTGACTTTTTTTCTAGAAAATTGAGAGTTTATATCTCACAATTCTGACTTTGTTCCTCACAATTCTGACTTTTTTTCTAGAAAATTGAGAGTTTATATCTCACAATTCTGACTTTTTTCATGAAAATTTAGAGTTTATATCTCACAATTCGGACTTTTTTCGCAATTCTGACTTTTTTTCTGGAAAATTGAGAGTTTATATCTCACAATTCTGACTTTTTTCCTCACAATTCTGACTTTTTCCTCACAATTCTGACTTTTTTCCTAACAATTCTGAATTTTTACTGAAAATTGAGAGTTTATATCTCACAATTCTGACTTTTTCCTCACAATTCTGACTTTTTTCCTCACAATTCTGATTTTTTCCTCACAATTCTGACTTTTTCCTCACAATTCTGACTTTTTTCCTAACAATTCTGAATTTTTACTGAAAATTGAGAGTTTATATCTCACAATTCTGACTTTTTCCTCACAATTCTGACTTTTTTCCTCACAATTCTGACTTTTTCCTCACAATTCTGACTTTTTTCCTCACAATTCTGACTTTTTTCCTAACAATTCTGACTTTTTTTCTGGAAAATTGAGAGTTTATATCTCACAATTCTGACTTTTTTTTGCAATTCTGACTTTTTTTCTAGAAAATTGAGTTAATATCTCACAATTCTGACTTTTTCCTCACAATTCTGACTTTTTCCCTCACAATTCTGACTTTTTTTCTAGAAAATTGAGTTTATATCTCACAATTCTGACTTTTTTTCGAGAAAATTGAGTTTATATCTCACAATTCTGACTTTTTTCTAACAATTCTGACTATTTTCTAGAAAATTGAGAGCAATTCTGACTTTTTTCTAACAATTCTGACTATTTTCTAGAAAATTGAGAGTTTATATCTCACAATTCTGACTTTTTTCTCACAATTCTGACTTTTTTCTAGAAAATTGAGAGTTTATATCTCACGAGGGGCAGTCGTGGCCTAATGGATAGAGAGTCGGACTTGTAACCCAAAGGTCATGGGTTCGAGTCTCAGGTCCGGCAGGGANCACAATTCTGACTTTTTTTCTAGAAAATTGAGAGTTTATATCTCACAATTCTGACTTTTTCCTCACAATTCTAACTTTTTTTCTAGAAAATTGAGAGTTAATATCTCACAATTCTGACTTTTTTCCTCACAATTCTAACTTTTTTTCTAGAAAATTGAANTGTGTGTGTGCACTTGGATGGGTTAAATGCAGAGCACAAATTCCGAGTATGGGTCACCATACTTGGCCACATGTCACTTCACTTCACTTCACTTCACTTCACTTCACTTCACTTCAATTCTGACTTTTTTCTCACAATCTGACTTTTTTTCTGGAAAATTGAGATCTAAAAATTCTGACTTTTTTCGCAATTCTAACTTTTTTTCTGGAAAATTGAGATCTCACAATTCTGACTTTTTTTGCAATTCTAACTTTTTTTCTGGAAAATTGTGAGATTATTGCTCACTGATTTTATAACTCGCAATTGCACCTTTATATCACGCAATTCTGACAAAAAAAGTCAGATTTGGGAGATAAAAACTCGCAATTACCTTGTTTTGGTGTTACATACATACATATTAGTATTCAAAAGTATTCTAAAGTATTTAGATTCAGTTACAAAACTTGGGTAATCTAACGAAAAACGTTACAAATTACTTTTTAAAGCATGTATTTTGTAGTGAAATACTTTTTAAAAGTAACCTACCCAGCCCTGATATCTTATATTCAAAACGCAAGTGATGTTTAAACTTTTATCGTTTATATCGTTTTCAATAATAATTAATACTGTTTGTTGGGATTACTCCATCTGATAATGCATATTTAGGGTTAATCATTTATCAGCGCATTTTAAACGCCCCGATCGTGTTCGCAGAGCATTGTGGGTAGAGTCTGTCAGATGACCCTCGCCGCTCCTGTGAGGGGTACAGCTGCTGTCACACACCGTTAGCCACTGACTGAAGAAAACACCGATATTCACAGGTACGTGTACGTGATTTGTGTCGTGATCGGTGGCTTTTCCTTTTAACCCTGAGAGCTGAAGTGATCGGCGCAGAAATGCCGCGTGTGATTCTGAGGCGGATCGTGTAGCGGCCACAGCTAGCGAGCTAACGAGCTATCCTCGGTGCGAGTGGAGCAGGACTCATGGGGGATGGGGTAGACAGGTCCGAATAGCTTTTTTCCTCATTCATTTGGGAGATTTGTTAGATTTGCCTAACACGACATGCGCAGAAAATGTGTCCGGTACTTTTTCTAGGAGTTCAGCGATAAAGTTTTCGTTTAGCGAGGAGTTGCCTCTGGCACGACGAGCTTTTCCGAGTTTAGAGTGTAAACTGGGTTAAAAATTAATAACAATCCCGTTGCGATTTACTCTTTCGAGTACTTATTCCATCAGTAGCCCTGTAACAGGTGGAGCAGGACTTGACACCCGGTTATACCGGACAGATCACAAACTGCTCGTAACTCGTCTTGGCAGAAGCTATTAGTTACTGACCTGACAGGATTCACTCACAGATGCTGCTTATACTGTCAATTATTCTGAATATGGACTCAAAACAGGGCAGAAATGGAATTTAAGCTGTGGGGCTCAAAAAGCCCTTGTAATAAATTCCTCAGTTTTTTTTTTTTTATATATGTAGGTATTTCGTCTTTACGCTTAATTTACGAATATAGCCTCAGATATGAAATATGATTAGATTTTTATATTTGTAATTTGGGTTGTGCATAATCTTATAAGATGGTTATTGTCCATAAATTCTGTAGGAAAAGACTGAATCAGCTTAGTGTATGGCCAACCAGTCTGTGCCATGTGATTAATAAAGACTTTCAGCCAATTAGAAGACGCTGGTTTCATTAGGCTCTCAATCCCCCTCCCTGCTGGATCTTAGTTTCTGTTGTTACTGTTTCAGTATTAAAACCATTGAACCATTTTGCGTGTGTTAGACATCCTGGGGCCCATTTGTAATTATTATTCCTTGAAGTAAAAATATGTGTACTGCACCGTTTATCCTTCATTTATGCACACTGATGGATGAACCATTACTATTGTCATGTCACACAAGCAGTACTGTTAGATATTAGGTTAAAATAACATGCAATAGCTTATTCTTTTATGTGTGTGAGGAATTGCTTTAATTTGCTTTACAAGTCTGTTTTTTAACATAAAGAAATATAACATGTTTTAGGCTTGACTCGTTTACAGTGTAAACATTAGTTTTCTTGGTATTACATGAGAAAACCAAACAATCAAGTCTTGTTTGTTTGTACTACAGCTGACTATAGCATACAGTATTTATACTAGGCATCACTGAGGGGGAAATGTTTTTGGATATACACTCCATAATCCAATCTTTTCACCTATTTAATCAGCAATAGTAAATGTATGCTATTGTCATACATTTACTGTGGTGTTTGTTTACACCATTAACATTCACGTTAGCCAGTACCAACAAGTAAGATTGGATATACACACTACCCTTAAAGTTTTAAAGCATTTTAAAGAAATAAATAAACTTTTATTCTGCTAGTATATTTTTAATCAAAAGTGACAGTAAAGATATTTATAATGTTACAAAAATATTTTTATTTTAAATATGAAGAAATGTTTCTTGAGCACGTCAGCGTATTAAAATAATTTCGAAGGATCATGTGACACCAAAGTGTGGGAAAAATGGCTGTTGAAATTTCAGCTTTGCCATCAAATGAATATTACATTTTAAAATCGTAATAATTTATGGAGCCCAGCATGATATGCAGAGAAAAATTTGTTTTATTGTCGACCTAACAACGTGAGACTAGTTTATTTGTCATTTACTGTGCAGGTTGAGCCATGAGGCACCTGGTCTTCCTCCTCCCAGCCCTGCTGCTCCTGCTGGCCCTGCCGGACACTAGGGGGCGCTACAACGATGACTTTGATGACGGGGAGGACATCGCAGAGTTTGATGACAATGACTTTGCTGAGTTTGAGGATGTCATTGAGGACCCAGCAGTTGATGTGGAGAAAGAGCCACCCCCACGAGCAGCCCCCTCATCCACACCCATAGAGGACGACGAAGACGAGGCCACGGTGGAGAACGAAGACATCCAGGATGAGTTTGAAGATGGCGATGCACAGGTAAAGATGTGAAAAGCATTCTTGGCTCCTTTCTTCTGCATGTCCAAGTGAATGATTAAATCTAATCTGATCATTGTTACAGGAGCAAGACATGTACAGCAAATATGACAACGAGGAGTTTGAGGGCTACGAGAAGACTAACCCTTCATTCAAAAACACTCTTACATACAGAGAGGTACAAAAGAAATAAAAACTGCATTTGACCTTCACAGAAACTTCTAGTTTCTTCAGCTGACTTTTGTGTATGTGTGTTGCAGGTCCCAGCACACCTGCAGAACAGCTGGGAGAGTTACTACATGGAGATCTTAATGGTCACTGGTCTTCTAGCTTATATTATGAACTACATAATTGGCAAAAACAAGAACAGCAGGCTCGCCCAGGCCTGGTTCAATTCTCACAGAGAACTTCTCGAGAGCAACTTTGCCCTCGTGGGTAAGTGTAACTTTCACTCCACTTTGTTTCTTCTTCTTATGCTGTTTTTTCTGACCCTGTTTTTCTCTGACTCTCAAATATGTCCTTATTTTTAGGGGATGATGGTACCAGTAAGGAGGCCACCAGTACGGGGAAGCTAAATCAGGAGAATGAGCACATCTATAACCTGTGGTGCTCAGGACGTGTTTGCTGTGAGGGGATGCTGATTCAGCTTAAGGTAGCATGTGTGTTTGAATATGAGGCCCTGTTTACACCTGGTATTAAGATGCATTTTGGTCGATCCAATCATAAGTGGACGAGGCTAAATACAGGTGTAAATGGGGATGTAAGATGTTTTGAGCTTGTCCACTTTCGACCTCTTCCAGAGGTAGTCGAATGCATTCGACCAGTTTGCTTTCATGTGGTCAAATGCATCCGAACAGCCGCAAAAGACTGTCTACTGACTTAATGCGTAAACATTATGGGAAGCGCGCTAGCCAGATGGGATTGAAACTTTGTCGGCTGAAGACCTAAGTTTGGTTTGAAGACGAAAATGTACCAAGCACAATGTTCTCTCACCATTCCTGGGGCCTGTTCTTCGTACGTTGCTAACTCAGTTAGCTGGATTTGATTGATGACGATTTGGCATTATCTTGGATTGTTTGGTTCTTCGACACTCATTCTGGACTTGCTGTCATAGTAAATTAGTTGCTAATTACAACATTGAAAGAAAAAGTGCCATTTCATTTATCATAATTTTTATGTCGTTCTTCTGTTATTTTATTCGCTTGGCTGTTTCCTTATAAATGTCTAGAAATTTGTCATGTTTTTCGTCGTGTCTTTTAAAAAAATATATGATGTCATTACGTTGCCGTCTTGACTCCAGCCAATCTCTACATTGCTGATCGTGGTTTCGAGTATCGATACTAGGGCTGGGCGATATGGCTGAAAACTGTATCACGATATCAGTGTTTCATATCGGTCGATATCGATAATTATTGATATTTCTTATGACCCATTTAAAATAAGGACCAGGAGAAAAATATTACATTTAAACATTTTTATTTTACACTTAACCTTCATCTGATCATAATCCCCTCAGCTATTAAGACAGAAATGTCAACAACCATGGAAAACTCAAATAATTAAAATGTAAACATAAGTCTAAAGTCACAATGAACACTTAACAATTATCTCTTAACATTTAAGGTGCAAAATGAAAGAAAATGTAAGAAATGCTATAAAGTGAAATAATAAAGTGTAATAAAATAGTGCAAAGTGTTAAATACAAACAGGGTGCGATTTGTGAAAAAAACAGAGGGGGGGATGTTTTGAAAAGGTTTTTTTTTTTTTTTTTTTNTTTTTTTTTTTTTTTTGAAAATTTGTTAACCACAGTAGAGCTATACTATTTTTGGCAGCTGTTACAGAAACATTTTTACAAAAAAATCTTCTGATTTAACCTTGAGATTTGAAGTATTAGATTGCTTAGATATTTGCACCACTACAATGACACTAATAATTCTTAATTTCTGATAGAAATGCAAAATCAATCGGTAGTTATTAATAGACACATACCTTTACATTCAGTCGCGTTTGCTCCCGTTTATTTTTGATCACAGTGCATACACATACAAACTTTTAGTCCAAAAGTGCGCACATTTGTAGAAATACACGTTTACCTCAGAGTTCATTAGATAGAATATAAGATGGGCCGTACGCAGGGTTTCATAATTACCGAGGACAGAAAATGTGGTTGGGTGGGGGGGGGTACGGGGGCATGGTCCCCTAGGAAATGTAGATTTCCCTGGTGTACATATGTGCATTTTTAAGACGTTTTAAGGCCAACAAATTGGATAACAATTTAAAACCATGTGAACAAATGAGGCAGCTTTAATCGCATGTTTGGTAATTTCATGACTTAACTTACAACAGAACAACGACAGTCATTGCTTGTAGTTTCTTTTGCGCTTTTTTTAAGCTATAATAAAGTAATGCAGCGCGCGCCGGCGCATTTGCGCATGCAGTTCTTGAGTGCGCGCCACGAGCACATTAACGGCTGATTGGACAGTCATGTTAATTTTTCTGAGTTTTAATAACATAGCCTGACAACATCTCATCTGACCGCAGTTCACTGTTGTTCAACTGAAGCTCCCCGTCGTCACCTGCACCTTTTCCGCACTCGTTTGACTTGCGCCTGGCGCTGAGGGAAGTCGGAATGTGTTACATGACTGGCTGTTAGCGTGTCACTCCCTACGTTGCTAGGTTACCAGAGAGCGAGTGCCTTTGTTAATGCAACCAAACTTGCTTCGCAACCTCTGTTTTCTTCCGACGAAGAATAACGTTTTATCGAACACATTTTTTATTGATATCGATCACGTGTCTATCGCGATACATATCGTTATCGTTTTATCGCCCAGCCCTAATCGATACGTCTGCCCTTTTCAGGGAACATGAGAACACGCAGTAATCTTAGACAACTTAATCCAGATATTTTAATCCGATTAGAAGCGATTAGAAGATCTAGCGTCTGTCAAATCATCTCAGATGTATTAAGTGAGGTACGAAGAACGGACCCCTGATTTCTAACACACACTCACTGCATTCGGCGTGGTCTTGCGTCTGTCAGAGCAGAAACAAATGATGTTGCTCTCTGTATGTTTTTCCGTCGTCCCTTGTGCGTTCATATGTAAATTGCACAAACTTACTTATTTTGTCCAGTAGATCAAACGATATGAAAAAAACCCCATACATTTACCCACCCATAGACCCTCCCCTCGAAAAAATCAGGACAGAAGTGGTTGAAAGTGGACAAAAGAAACAAATTAAAATACCAGGTGTAAATGGGGCCTGAGAGAAACACACTGTTTGATATCTGTATAATTGTTTTGTTGTTGTTCTGCAGTTTCTGAAAAGACAGGACCTGCTGAATGTGCTGGCCAGGATGATGAGACCAGCCTGTGATCAAGTGGTAGGTGCACACAAACTCTGATGTATTAACATAGACTGATTACAAGTAGTATCTCAAATGGATGTTCAGAAGGCTGTTCCTCTTAGTCTCGTTCTTCATTTTCCACAGCAAATTAAAGTGACTCTGAATGATGAGGACATGGACACATTTGTGTTTGCCGTGGGGAGTCGGAAGGCCATGGCTCGAATGCAGAAAGAGATGCAGGACCTGGTTAGTCATAAAGGATTTACATATTTTAAATGAAAGGGGAATATTATGTACACTAATGTTTAAAAGTTTGGGGTAAGAAATGAATAAAGAAATCAGTACTTTTTCTCTGTAAGGATGCAATGGATCAAAAGTGACCGTAAAAACATTTACAATGTTCCAAATAAATTCTTTTGAACTTTCCATTCATCAAAGAAACCTGAAAAAAATGTATTACGGTTTCCCCAAAAATATTAAGCAGCACAACTGTTTGGTAATAATAAGAAATGTTTCTTGAGCAGCACATCAGCATATTAAAGTGATTTCTGAAGGATCATGTGACACTGATGACTGGAGTAATGACGCTGAAAATTCAGCTTTGCAACACATGAATAAATTACATTATACTGTAATAGGGCTGGGTAAAAAATATCAATTTCTCGATTTTAATCGATTCTCATTTTTACGAACCGATATCGATTCTTAAATCCCAAGAATCGATTAGTCTAGTCTGTTTTCAGTTGATGAATGAGCAGAATGTATAGCACCTCCCATCCAATAAATCGCAATAATCTTTGTGCTTTGTTACTTTTGATATGAAGCAAAGCCTCCGATTTCAAATGACGTCCATCTTATTATGAGATTAAAAAAATAAATACCGTTTTGGCGCTGTTTAATGTGTTGTGACAGATCGCTTTAGCGCCTCAGTTAAAGGGAAGCGGCACCACGGAGTGCATGTGAACATCCTCTCCTCCGCTTTAATACCAGTTACAGCGCGAAATAAACATCTGAAGGTATGTTAAAATATACAGTACAACTTACCGAAATCCGTTTCATGTCTCGTTAATAGCTCAATCAGTTTTTCAACCTCGGAAAGATGTCAATAAAACAGCTTGTAAACAATGTCACGTAAAGTCACACTCAGAAAAACCATATTCAGTGACCATAGACTCGCTAGTCAGCTAGAAAAGTGAACTCTAGAAAGTCAGCATTCTGATAAATATAGCTATGCACCGTTACATATTGATTATAATTTTTAATGTTCTTCAATATTTAATGCATGTATGAATAAATGAGTTATGACAGCCACGATTTAAATGTTTATATAAAAAAAAACAAAAAAACAACGAATTGGAGTAGAAATATTATGTAATTCTAAACTTTAGTTATTATTAAAAACATCGAGTGTAATTTAAGTGTTTATTAATTTTAACAATATTATAGTAAAGTAGTACCAACTGCACTCCCATGTGTTTACAGCATTAGTTGAGAGACATTTTTTTCCTCTAGAAAATTTGTCATGTACTGTATCTGATACACTACATCCAAAATAATCGCTATAGAATCGAATCGAATCAAAATAATCATAATCGAATTGAATGTGCAGTGCATGTGCAGTGCTTCCCACAGGTTTGAAATATACTTGCGGTGGTAGCTGGGTGAAAAATCCTATTACCCACGGCACAAAAATGGCCTACTATATGTGACAAACAAATAATATGTGTTTTTTTTTTTATTTATTTTTTTTAAACAGTATTTTTATTTTTTGAAATTAATTTTAATTACATAGCATACTATTACATTTAATTACATACTAATAGTATGCATTGTAAATTATGCAAAATTACAGCATTTAAATGGTTCACCTTTTCCTATGTTCTCCTTGCTGTCATATAGTGTCTCAGTGAATGGGACACGGATTTTACTAGTAAAATTGATATAATGAATAATATGTGTCAAATAATGTTCTTAGTCTTTTCTTCCTGTGGGGGAGACTACAATAATTTACTATCAATTAAATGGAAATCAATTTAAATACAATTTATTGTGTTACCAAAATACCAATAATGCTCAAAAGAAAAAGAAAAAACGTAGCGTGTGACTTTTAATTATAAACAAGCCCGAAATATACCGGGACTCTTATTTTGAAATGTCTGTACCATTGCAGGCTGATCATTCAGATTCTTACAACCGTATAAAACATTTTATATAAAGGCCATAAAGTAGACATTGTAATAATTTATCAACTTGAGTCCATTAGCAATCGCTTGGGATAAATCTGCACTTTTCAATGATTGAGAATCACTTTGAAGCAGTCTGAAGCTCTGTTGCTTGAGCTTGTAGAACACGCAACAGCGCTGCCTTGTGACTTTGCAAAATGCAGCGCCCGTGGGAATGTCAGCGGGAGTAAACAGTTCTGACGCACACATAACGAGCAGGTACGAAACGCTTGGGGCGAGGGGAGAATTACACTAGTTAATCGATCGCGGATGGTTTCTTTATCTTGGGCAGATATAAAAGTATAAGAGGATAAAAATAATAAAAGCAAAATATACTTGGGCGGCGGTTAATATACCTGGGCGGCCCGCCCAAATAAAGTTTATGTGTGGGAAGCACTGATGTGAATAGAAATCGAATCGAATCGTGAAAATTGTCAATACCCAGCCCTATACTGTAATAATAGTCCCCAGTATTGCTTTTTTAACTGCATTTTTGATCACATAAAAGCATAAGATACTTTTTTCACAAACATGGTGAGTGAGTCAGTGATGTTGATTTACAAACCATACTGATGGGATTCAGTGAGTTCATTCAGTGAAGTATTTGTCGCTTGTTTTAAGTGCAGCAATAAAAAGCAAAAGAAAGATGTTATCACAGGTTTATTTTGTAGTTTTAATGTTGCCATGACCTGGTCTGTGCTAACTTTATTCGTTCTTGGTCTCTTTACAGAGTGAGTTCTGTGGTGATAAGCCCAAATCAGGGGCAAAATATGGCCTCCCTGAATCTCTGTCTATTTTATCAGAGATGGGAGAGGTCACGGATGGAGTGATGGACAGCAAGGTGAGCGCTGAGTCTCCCAGACAACGGCTGAGTTTGTCATGAGACAAACTGGACTCTATAATAAAAATCAGTATTGTTATTTTTAACTGAAACTATTTAAAATGGTTTTGTTCATTGAAATATAGCTAATAAACATTCATATGAGATGGAAAAACTTTAAAAAAAATAAAAAATAAATACAAAACTTAAAATGTTAACTAACTAACTGAAATAAAATACATTTAAAGTTAAATAGAAATATAAAAAAACAAACAAATAAAGATCAAGTCAAAAACACCGCAAAATTACTGAAACTTAAACCTAAACTGTAAATTAAAATGAAAACTGAGCTAATTTAAAATAATTAAAACTATAATAGTATATAAACATTACTAAAAAAACACTGCGTGAAATGAATATTTATCCTTCTCTTCTCAATGTCATGGGTCAGTACTTTATTTTTATTGTTCTGATTTCAGATGGTACATTACCTCACCAGTCATGCTGACAAGATTGAGTCCATCCATTTTTCGGACCAATTTTCTGGTCCAAAAGTTATGCAAGAGTAAGTCTTTTTAAATAAGTTTTTCTTATTCACTTCAATTCACATTTACTTGTATAGCGCTTTTTACAATACATACGTTTCACAGCAGCTTTACAGAAAATGCGTTTGTCTACATTACAGTTTAAAGTGATCTGTTATCAGAGGTGACTGTGTCCAAGTAATGGATTTCAGAAATGTACATATGCAAATCACGCAGTTAGCTAACAATGTATTAATTTAAACAATGTATTAATTTAAGATAGAATCAATGAGCTCATTGAAGTTATGAATGCATGTTAAGAAAAACGATTAGGATATATAGAAAATTTAGCGTAGGTGTATGTTGAATTAGTCTGAAGTCCTCACATGACTCTCTTAAAAAAGATTCTTCTGGTAGTTTTTATGACATTCTATGTTGGAGGAGTTCTTACTGGTTAATAAATATTAATTCTAATGGTTTCTAAATACTTTTTAGGGAGGGTCAGCCCTTAAAGCTGCCCGAGACCAAGAAAACATTGCTGTTTACATTTAATGGTGAGTGAAATTCATAATCCACAAAATCCACCAATTTTCTGTATTTGAATGACACTGGAACATTCCTTGTTTGTCAGTTGTTTTTTTTTGAATGTGCTGTGCTGTGCTTTACAGTGCCTGGGATGGGTAACACATCTCCCAAAGATATGGACGGTCTGCTGCCTTTAATGAACATGGTGATTTACAGCATCGACAAGGTCAAGAAGCTCCGCCTCAACAGAGAGGTGAGTGCACACGCACAATCTGCATAACACTTTGAATTAGTAACAGAGGTTAATGTGAAGCTTTATCTGGGTGTTTAGGGGAAGCAGAAAGCAGATAGGAACCGTGCTCGCGTGGAGGAGAACTTCCTGAAGCAGACTCACGCTCAACGACAGGAGGCCGCTCAGACGCGCCGAGAAGAGAAGAAGAGAGCGGAGAAGGAGAGGATCATGAATGAGGAGGATCCTGATAGACAGCGCCGCCTAGAGGTATGTGTTAGTAATAAAAAAGCTTATATTTTCTCTTATTGTGCTGTTATCTGCATCAATACAAAATGTTCCCTTCCCTCTTGTAATTCAGGAAGCCGCCCAACGTCGTGATCAGAAGAAGCTGGAGAAGAAGCAGATGAAAATGAAGCAGATCAAAGTGAAAGCCATGTGAGAGACACAAACACACACGTTCATAGACATTAGAGAAAGAATCTACTACTTCCACATCTGCTACTCTTCTACATGAATGTTCATGCCATTTGATTGGCTGCTATCACACCCATAGAAACACTCTGTCCAATAAGGAGAAAGCAGATGGTTGTTAATGAGTAAATCTGATCTTTAAAAGACAACTGGATTGGAGATGGTTTGTTTGAACTGTGTGAACAAGTTTTACTGTAGCAGTCATTTAAAGCATGTATTTTCTACATAATTGCATGCCAGTTTTTAATTGCAATAGGATCAAGAATGTTGCTTTTTTTTGTGGACTTTGCTGTAATAAACTGGACGTTTTGGACCTTATCAAACCAACATGCCACTTTAGCCAACCTTTTTCAATTCAGTTGTCTCCTGGAGTTCAGTTTGAACCCTCCAAAGCTTTGTAGAGAGGACCTGTGCTTTCATTTCTACTTCATCCTGTGAAAGTTTCAGCTTTGCTTCTTTTAATAGTGAAATCAGAGAGTTTTTTAAAAGGAACTTGGTGAGTAAGAAAGCTGCTTTTTTGTACTACAGTGCTTCCTTACCCCTATTTCTAATGATAGCAAGCATTTTATAGATGAGTAATAGGCACAGTGTCATTGTCTTTCAATCTCTTTCTTTTTTATGAGCGAAGGCCTACTGTGAATTGTCACTGCCGAGGCAGCACAAACTCCTTTATATGTATTTAACAGAGGTGAAATTTTAATTTATCGTTAAGTCAATCAGAGCATCCATGAGCTTACATCATGTTTATGAGTGAACTTTGACTGTAACCCTTTTTTCTGTAACATTTGTTGAGACGCTAAACTAAATAAAACATTCTCTGAAAACATCTTTCTTCTCGTCTTGGTCGAGAATGTATATAAAAAGTGCCTATGGGTGGTTGACCCTGCAGTGTAATAAACTATGTTTCATATAAAGCTATTTTAAACATAATTTAGCTAATTATTTTATAAATGTAATCATTTATAATTATTTTATCTTTTGTCATTTATTTGTTTTTGTTTTTTTTGCACTAATGGACCAATATAGATATGAACTAGAGAAGGCACAAAGTTGTTTAAAAATGCTGAAAAAAGGTGACTTGTTACAGCGTCTGAAAATGCAAATTTAATTTCAAATATCATTTTTACCTAAATTCTAGATGTATATTAATAAAGTCTGTGGACATGTGTGCTTCAGTTTTCCAGATATGTATTCTACCTCTTAATACTTTGGGCTCAGTAATACTTTTTGATAGAAATGAATACTTTTATTCAGCATGAATGCAATAAATTGATCAAAAGTGACAATAAAGATGTTTATAATGTTACATAAGATTTCTATTGGAAATGAATGCTGTTCTTTTGAACTTTCTATTCATCAAAGAAACCTGGATTTTTTTTTTTTATCACCATTTCTACGACAGTATTAAGCATCACAACATTGATAATAAAAAATAAAATTAAAAAAAGCATAAAATCATCATAGAATGAATTCTGAAGGGTCATGTGACACTGACTGGAGCAATGATGCTGAAAATTACACTTTGCCATCAGGAATAAATTACATTTTAAAATATACTCAAATAGAAAATAGTTATTTTAATTTGTAATAATATTTCACAATTGCGCTGTTTTTACTGTATTTTGGATCAAATGGTGAGCCTTGGTGAGCATACAGACTTTTTTTAAAAATAAAAAAATCTTACCGACCCCAAACCTTTGAACAGTAGTGTAATTCAGATATCTTTGTGTAAACTATCTAGTTCTATGTGTTCGCAAGATGCCATTTTCAAAGTCAGGTTTATTTTTTTAATTTTTCACATATAGAGATAAAGGAAAAATGTGGCTCCTCTGATATTTAACAAACCTTTATCACAAAAAATATACCCAAACAATGAATGTGTGTGAGTAAATGAGAAGTGTAAGTGCACAGTGTTCATGTTGAAACATTCCTCTGTTCAAGCACAGACAGTTTTCAGTCAATGGATTCATTTATAAATTCATCGTTACATTTGATGTAAATTTACACATTTTCTTCTTTGTCTATTACTGTGGATGGAGGGATACAAGAGTTACGACTCACAGAAAGTGGATCCAACTTTTACAGTTCTACTTCAACTGCCAATATTGCGACATATTGTTAAACAGTGTTTAGCTATTACACCCAGTTTTCCTGTGTTATGAAAGAAGATCAGGGGCGTCACAAACTCAGAAATCTGGACTGTCAGCATCAGAGGTAGAACTTGACATGGCAGATGTAGCCAGTCAGCCTTCTTTACTGATAAATAGATCATTACGCAGATGTGAGGCAGAAAGTAAATTGATAATATAATCAAGCTGTTCAAAATGAACCGAATAGCGGTCTGTTTGATTTTGTCAGGTCTTGATGTCTGACTGCCCTTCCCTGATCCAGCGGGGTGCAAGATAAACAGTACAACAGCACAAAAGATGAAACTCACAGGGACTGCTGCACAAAAAGAAGCCATAGTCAACGGATGGTACATTTTGATATTAAAAGTGACCGTGACTATTCCTATGGTGACAGTGTATATCCAAACAAATGTACAGAATATATTTGCATGTATTTGCTTTGTTGAAGCTTTTTGATTCACATACGCTACAGGATGAGCCACAGCTACATACAAGTCTATAGACATGCCAGCAAAGAATAAAGATCCTCCAATCAAACTGCAGCTGTGGAAGGCTGTGATGTATTCCTGTCCGATTCCAGTCACTCCACCCAGGTTCTGGATGATGTTCAGCAGAACTCGGATGTAATAGATTAAATGAGAGCAGGCTAGATGAAGAAAAAGGTGTTCGTTCTGGGAAGAGGAAGGCGAGTTTCCTGGACTTGAGGGTGTCACACATTGTTTCAGAAATAGTTCCACTACCACATAGAGGGCTATTGGAAGATTGACAACAAGCATTAGGATATCAAGGATCGTGCTGTACGATCCTATGCAGAGCTGGTCGTGGGATGAAATGTTGGAGAAATTCCCGTCTACACTCTGGGAAGATGAAGTGTTTGTTGTCCACATCTCTATTCTTTGTCAATGTGAGAGAAGGAAAGTGTGGTGTTCCTTGATGGGGGGGAGATTTTTATAGTACAACGTGTGCTTGTGATTGATGTTTCTGTCATCCATTATCTGTGATATATTTGCGTTAAGAAGGTCAGATGACCATTTGCAAAACCAGCTAATTTTCCCCTTTTTTCCTCGGAGCATACACCTGTTTCAAGCAAAACCATTTGATTTAAAGTGACAAATCAACAGAGCCCCGGACATGACATGCTCACTGCAGTTCAGTCATTGCCATGTTGTACTAATTTTTTTCCCTTGTTTTAATTTTATTCAATCTGGCCATGATTTAAAGTTTAGTTTACCCAAAAATGAAAATACTTTTGTCATTTACTCACCCTCATGTTGTTCCAAACCTGTATGATTTTGGTTATTCTTCGAAACACAAACTAAGGTATTTTTTAATGAAACCTGAGAGACTTCTGTCCTTCCATTGAAAATCCAGGTAACCAAAACTTAGAAGATCCCAAAAGGCATCATAAAATGAATCTGTATAAACTGAGTGGTTTAATTTAAGTCTTGTGGAGAGGTGCGATTGCTTTATATGATGAACTGGGATGGTACCCTTTAAAAAGGTTCTATGATGTACCATTTAGGTACGAATATATATACTTTTGTTACTAATATGCACTCTTTAGGTATCAAGGTGTACCTTTTGAAAGGGTACCGCCCCAGTGAAAGCTTCTGTACCTTTTTTTTCTGAGAGTGTGTAGATTCAATTTATGATGCCTTTATGACCTTTTTGCATCTTGAAAGTTTTGTTTTTTTGGACTTTCCATAAAGAGAAAGAAATGTCACAGATTTCATTAAAAAGTATCTTAATTTGTGTTTCGAAGATCTAAGTTTTATAGGTTTGGAATGACATGAGGTTGAGTAAATGACATTATTTTCATTTTGGGGTGAACTATCTCTTAAATTAAAACAAGTGAACAAATTTGTACAACGAGGGAACAAAATAATACATTAAGTGGTAGGAATGAATTCTTAATTCGTGGCCACAATATCATGTCTCCAACCCCCCGCCCCATGTCATGTACTCTGTACAAACCTGCTGAAAAGACCAGTATGAATAATGTTTATGCTGGTTAGTGTTGGGTCAGTGCTGGTTTTGGTGTATTAAAATGGATCTTTTTGGACAAGCTGGTTGACCATGTAAGCCTTGCTTGTGGAACTAGTCAAAAAGCCTGCTTGGACCACCAGCATCTCATGCTGGGGACCTGCAACTTAAACACAACATTACATTTTTTGGCAGAGTGATCGTTTTACTACAAATTACTATAGAAAAGTAGTAATATAGTAATTGTAGTAGTATAGTAATTATAGTTTTACTACAATTCCCAGACCAGAAAAATACACCTGCATGCAACCAACTTACATACTAGAGAAAAATCAAAAGAATAGTTACTAGAAGGTACTGTAAGATAACATAGCTACAAGTCACCGTTGTTTGAGAGATGTTCCGAATGAGCCAGAAAGCACAACTTTTGGTTATATTGACCTTCTTCTTCTTGTGCTGTTGTCCTTTGTTAAGAACATGGTCCTTCACACTGGGATGTAAAAGAACAACAGCATTGACAGACTTTCTTTCTTCTGAGTTCAACATGAAAATATACTGTTTCATACTGTGACAGACCATGTAGTTGATTTCTTTCCTGTATATTGCAGATGCAAATTGTAGGAAAATGACCATGACACACTAAATAAGAGGGAAAATTCTGTTTATTGCTGGATTATGTTTAGATCGTATGGAAATGTGACTAAAACAGGAACAAATGATGACATGAATTGTAGAAGCATCACATTACCATATATATGTATATGAAAATATATGTTTTCATTTGTTTGTCTGATGTCTATGTCACAAAATGTGGCTTTTAAAAGCCTTGTAGATGTAATCTTTCATTTCAAGCAAATATTTTGGTCACAAGAGACTGCAACATTTAGTGTTACTGATATGGACACATCAACCTTATGTGCAAATGGCTGGTGCCAAATGACCACAAAATGGCCTTGCTTTGTCAAAATGGCACGTACAGCATCAGAAACGTATCATCAAACCTGCAAATGTGTCTAAGGTTTCCTTTACATTGAGATCAGTGCATATACATTTGGTTACCAAATTTGTGATCAGAGCAGAGAGCAGTTTAAGGATTCCAACAAAGTTAATAACATTAGCTGAGATTCAGATGAATGGAAAGACTATCCACAAACTGCTAAAGATGAAACAAGCACAGGCTCAGATTAGTGTGTAAGAGGCTTTTAGATTGCCAACAAAAAATTTTGATAAAATACAAAACTTCAATTTTTATTATAAAATCTGCATTTTTATTGTCACGTGTCTCTAAACTTTGCGAACACCCTGGTTGGATATTAGTAACAGCATAATGTTAGACAAATTCATATATTCATATATTTGGCACCATATATTGAAGTTGCATTGAAACCGAAATAGTGACAGATCTTTTTTTCTATTGTGATGTACATCCAAATTAAATGGATAATCGGAAAAGAAAAGAATGTAGGGCGGAAACTTGGTTCAGTCTGCAAGTTGGATTTTGAAAAGTGGGATTTGCTCTCAAAAATAGACGCAGATCTGAATGCGAACTTGCTGTTGGTTTTAAGTGGACTAAAAAAAAATGGGATGAATCATTAGCAATAAGATCAATAACATACATTTATAAAACAGATCTGAATTTAGGTCTATTTTGAAAGGTCATATACAGTGCTAAAAATCGCTCACTGATATTAATCAGTCAATTATGTTATGATATTGATATTAATTGGCAATGAATTATATTAAACCAAAGTCCAATAATAATATCAAATAATCTCATAAACATAAATAATAATAAATGACAATTACATCAATTCGATTTTTTTTTTATTGCAGTTTTACATTGAATTGCATCAGTATATTTTAATCTGTCTTGTGTGTGTATTTATGGTTGTTTTATGTGTGCTATTATGAATCCATGTGTGTCTGTTTATTCAACAGTAAGTGTAGCAGAGCACAGCGCCTCCCCGAGTGTATTAGTGGCTTTGCAGGAATACAGGCCGCTGTGGTGGAGACAGACGTTCTCTAGGGTGAGTGTACAGCTGCCATTCTCCTCATAGTCCACCGCCACACACCCGTCTTGCAACTCCAGCAGCTCACTATCCCTCAACCACACCACTTCGGGGTCAGGGTAACCTGAAACACAAAGAGAAGAAGCCGTGACGTCATGAGAGACTGGCTTCGATGTCTATGGAGAAGGCCAGTGACATCCATCGGTGTGTCCTAACCTGTGATGAGACAGGAGAGCTGGGCGCTGGAGCCCTGCGGGACGGTCAGGTCAGATAGAGTCTTACTGAACTCAGGTTTACACTGAAGCTTCAGCTCCAGAGATTGCATTGCTTTATCTGTCTCTATAACACATATAATAGCAAGAAACTGAACTGTAAAAGCATCCATCACTGCAAAAAATTGTCATTTGTCAGAGATGTCACAAGTCACAAATGCTGACATTACTCTGAAGCACACAGATTTTTTTTGTTCATGTTTGATTTCTTTCTCACCATCTACAGGGCTCAAGTTTGCAGAAGCCTCTGGTTTAGACAATAAAGCCATCCTCTTCAGAGCCAGCAAAGCTTTGCCTGTTTTCTAAAAACAGAAACAAAAAGATAAAGATAAAGAAAGAACAGAAAGAAGTTTGTTAAAACAATGCAGTGGAGTCCAATTCACTAACTTATGACTCTTGTGAGTCAGTTGTTTAATTGAATTCCTCAAAATGACTCACAAGCACCCTGATCCATTCTAATCATTGTAGAAAAAATTTAGTTGAACGCATTTGCATTGAAATATAATTTTTCCTCCATCACCATTTCCCTTAAATGGATAGTTTACCCAAAAATAAAAATTCTGTCCCCAATGACTTCAGTAGTACTATGGACTCCATACTATGGAAGTCAATGGAGCCAATCAACTGTATGGTTACCAACATTCTTCAATATATCTTCTTTTGTGTTCAGCAGAAGAACGAAATTCATACAGGTTTGGAACAACTTGAGGCTTCCAAACTTCAAACTTTCAAGTATTATTTTTGCAGTAAAATATCCCAAAACCACTAGGCCAGTGTAATATACTTTGTTCACTTGAGTACTTACAACATCCCAAATGTTTCCAACTGTTTGTAAATCGTGAGAAAATTGCAATTTTAACCAAGGCTCCAGGACGTGTGAGGGGTCGCCTGTCAATGGCGTCATACCCGCGTTACCCTCGGTTTCCGGTTTTATTTTGTAGAAACCATGGAAACACCAAAGACGCTTTAATATATTACATGNATGAGACAGGAGAGCTGGGCGCTGGAGCCCTGCGGGACGGTCAGGTCAGATAGAGTCTTACTGAACTCAGGTTTACACTGAAGCTTCAGCTCCAGAGATTGCATTGCTTTATCTGTCTCTATAACACATATAATAGCAAGAAACTGAACTGTAAAAGCATCCATCACTGCAAAAAATTGTCATTTGTCAGAGATGTCACAAGTCACAAATGCTGACATTACTCTGAAGCACACAGATTTTTTTTGTTCATGTTTGATTTCTTTCTCACCATCTACAGGGCTCAAGTTTGCAGAAGCCTCTGGTTTAGACAATAAAGCCATCCTCTTCAGAGCCAGCAAAGCTTTGCCTGTTTTCTAAAAACAGAAACAAAAAGATAAAGATAAAGAAAGAACAGAAAGAAGTTTGTTAAAACAATGCAGTGGAGTCCAATTCACTAACTTATGACTCTTGTGAGTCAGTTGTTTAATTGAATTCCTCAAAATGACTCACAAGCACCCTGATCCATTCTAATCATTGTAGAAAAAATTTTGTTGAACGCATTTGCATTGAAATATAATTTTTCCTCCATCACCATTTCCCTTAAATGGATAGTTTACCCAAAAAAAAAAATTCTGTCCCCAATGACTTCCGTAGTACTTTTTTTCCTCCATACTATGGAAGTCAATCAACTGTATGGTTACCAACATTCTTCAATATATCTTCTTTTGTGTTCAGCAGAAGAACGAAATTCATACAGGTTTGGAACAACTTGACGCTTCCAAACTTCAAACTTTCAAGTTCTCATTAAATCACTTACTTGACTTGGTGTTGTTCATATAACATCATGCAGTTAGCAAACTAAAACTAAAAAAGAAATTAACCTAGTTAAAGGTGCAATATGTATTATTTTTGCAGTAAAATATCCCAAAACCACTAGGCCGATGTTATATAATTTGTTCACTTGAGTACTTACAACATCCCAAATGTTTCCAACTGTTTGTAAATCGTGAGAAAATTGCAATTTTAACCAAGGCTCCGGGACGTGTGAGGGGTCGCCTGTCAATGGCGTCATACTTGCGTTACCCTCGGTTTCCGGTTTTATTTTGTAGAAACCATGGAAACACCAAAGACGCTTTAATATATTACATGTTTTAATAGACAAGGGGACAACTGTTTTGATATATTTATAGACTGAAAACTAATTATTGTTATATAGCTCAACATAGTCTTATTGTTTAAATCAAATTTTCTTGATTTTCTGCGAGTACCATGATTTACCATGCCTCAGAGAAATACAATATTTTGTAAAGTAGCTAACATAGCATAATCAGATGCAGCTTTATTTTTAGTAACAGTAATACAGCATTTTCTCCATCATACAATACGTTTTAAAATTAATTGCATTCCATTTATCAACACAAGCCATGCAGCATTTAATATGATATTCTAAAATCGATCAATCAATCTTACTGCAGTGTGTAACAAGTGTCTCACAGCAGCCGCCGAGCGAACGCACAGAGTAACGTTATAACATCATTTTCAACACACTCAAATGTATCTAATATGATAAACAGAGCTGTGTTACCTCATACTCATGACTGGAAAAGCGGAAGCGGCGCCGGCGACTGTTTCATAATAAAAGCTCCGCTGCTCGTGAGGCGTGTGTTGCGCAATCGCTCCAGCGACCTCGTTCAGCTCCCACAACACTCGGCCCTGCTCTGCTTCATTCTACAGTAACGTTAATAATCGCAATCTATGAACATGATTTCTTCCCGAGTCTTATCCCTATTCGTTTGCACCGTCCGTTGAGGTGAAGACCACATGTCCCAAGATTCCACGCTCAAACTTGGCGTCATCAAGCTACGCCTTTGTTTTGAATAGGCCTCTAGACAGAAATCCTACATACTGCACCTTTAACTCAGTGATTACCTTCCATTTCTGCCTAGTCAGGAATTTCTTCATCTTGTCTTTGGAAAGGTTTCTGGTGATGCTGCTGGTGTTGTCTACAGACGTAGATGCCAACCAGGCATGAGCCAAGGCATCTTCACATGACATCCTACGCCTGTCAGTGGGTTCAACGCACAGTTATGAATCTGTGTGGACGCATTTGTATGGTGTGTGTAAGGGAAGCGAAGTATACTAAAGCACCTGACATCTTTGCGGAGCAGAGAGCTAATGAAATCCTTTGCCTGGTCGGTGATTTCTTCAAAGCTATCCTCATCAAACTCCCACTTCGCTGCTGTCACAAGAGCCAGAGTCTCTGTGTCACTTTCACCCTGGAATGGAGATTCACCGCTCAACCTACAAGAGGATTCAGATAAAATGTAATGGCATAATTCACCACAAGGGGGCAATGAGCGCTTAAGTGACTGGCAGTGTTGAGCTCACAGGATGTAGCAGATGACACCAATGCTCCACATGTCAGTGGCCAGACCAACAGGCTCAAAGTTGATGACCTCTGGAGCAACAAATTCTGGAGTGCCGTGCATC
Source organism: Anabarilius grahami (assembly GCA_003731715.1). Lineage (NCBI taxonomy): Eukaryota > Metazoa > Chordata > Actinopteri > Cypriniformes > Xenocyprididae > Anabarilius > Anabarilius grahami. The sequence continues at coordinate 996,220 of RJVU01080352.1, read as the reverse complement.
ACCTTCAGAGGTGTGTTGGGATCTAAGGTACAGAACAAACATACAGTGTTGTTTTAGAGTTATTTATATACTATTATAGTTTTTATTAATATTTTGAATGGGCTTTTTTTGTTTTCATTTTAATTTTTATTATTTTTTTATCAGTTTTTTAAATATGGAAGCAATATTTCAGTTTTTGTAATTTATTTCTAGCTATTTTATTATTTTTTATCATTTCAACTTATTTCATTTAGCCTAGTGGTCAAGGTAAAAATTATTTTAAGATTTGTATCTAATATTTCAGTTAACAAAACAATAATGATATTAACCCTGCAAAGTACAAATTTTTCACTCAGAGATCCTTTGCAAAAGGTACTGTGTATCATCATAACATGGTACTTTGTTATATACCATGCATGAATTGTATTTGTATGTATTTAGATGGTACTATGAAGAATACATGGTACATATCTAAAAACCATAGTACTTTTTGTTAGAAAAATTAAATCAATGTCCATTTAGTTTTAATTGTTGACAAACTGTCATCTATTGCCATATAGCTAATATTATTATATATTATTTTACATTTTTACTTACATTAACAATATTTAAATGGTGTAATATTTATATATGTTATTTATTATATTTTTTACTTTATTTTGTTATATTTTATTATACACAATTTTATTAAGACACATGTTGTCGTGTATCAGCACAGTATCTGCAGTACATTCGTACCCATCTTGCTAGCGAGTCCAAAGTCAATGATTTTGATCTGAAACCCGGTTCTGTCCACACAGACGATGTTCTCGGGTTTGAGGTCCAGGTGGATGATGTTTTGCTGGTGCATATACTGAATCCCCTCCAGAATTTGACGCATATAGCCCACACTAGATGCTTCTGTGTGCTCATAACTATCATCCACAATACGCTCAAACAGCTCTCCACCAGCAACACTGCACATACAGACACAGGTGTTAGGTGCCAAAATACTGTAATGAACAAACTATTGTTGCTATTGAAGTTAATGCATTGAACCTGTTGGCGTTTCTCATTTCTGTATATTGTTCTAAAAACATTGGACTCTTCCAAACACCAACATGCAAGATACTCACAATTCCATCACCATGACCATCTCAGCCTTGTTATCATATGCGGCGAGACATTGCACCAGTCTTGGATGGTGTAAGAAGTTCATTAGCTCTATTTCTTTCCTTGCAGCTTCTCTCTCCTTTGCCCGTCTGCCTTTGTAGAACTTTCCAGCACGTTCACGACCCGTCACCTTATGGGTCAACCGAAACACCTGGCCAAACTTCCCTCTGGGAAAGATTTAGAATTGGAGCATGATATCATGCTTACAAACTCAAAAGTATGTGACATTTAATAAATCATTATTTCTCAATATCCTAACTTCCCATTTATCCAGTTCTTAAGAATTAAGGGAATTTGATATTTTGTGTTTGTTTAATATTTTTTGGGAAAACATTTCCGTGACCACCTCTTAAATGTCTAAATTACAGGTTATGAGGGATGATGTAATTTCCACTGAAAATGTACCAACCTTGACTCTAACTTAACCCATCTTATTTTTCTTTTCGAGTCAACGTCTTTGTGTAAACATGATCACTTATCTAGCATTTTTCTGGGAATAAGGATCAAGTGTATGGGTTGTTTTCAACTTTTAGACGAAAGTATGCTTGTAGGAACATGTAGAAGTTATGTTATGCTTGACAGGCCCTGTGAACGAGAGCTATGAGGCATGCTGAATGTGTGTGTGTTTGATAAGGATACTTACACTCCGAGTTTTTCCAGGATATTATAGTGGTCAGAAAGATTATTCTCAGTGTTGATGGTCACATTCACATACTCCACTGGTTTCTCATCACAGGGCTCTCCTTTGAAAAACAACATGCCTTCATTCACAGTGGGACCTCAACTCAAAGCCTCAACTCTTAGATTGCATGCCCTTCGTTAATGACTTAAAATGCCTTCTTCCTGTTTACAATCTGGTCACTGAACCTTGTTCCCATAAATTGTGGGAAAAGATTAACTTAAAATTACAAGACAATAGTGTGCCGCATATAAAGAGCTAATGATCCAGTATAAAAGATACATTAAGACCACTAAAAGTCATCAAAACTTTTATATAATTTCAGAAAACCCTCACCTGGGTTGTCCATCTTGATTGGCTGGGACTCTTGGCTGGGTTCGCTGACGCCCACAGTGTTACAGGCCCTGACCCGGAAGCAGTATTCTCCCTGAGGCTGGAGTCCTGAGGTCACCCTGAGCGAAGTACTCCTGCACTGGGCTGTGAGCTCTTTCCAGTGGTCAGTCTCACCAGGGCTTTCACAAACCTCCACCACGTATCCCGTCACAGCGCTGCCACCGTCGTAAGATGGCCCAGACCAGGACAAAACTAGACAGTGAGGGGAAAGAACGTGCACCACGGGGCAGGAGGCAGGAGGCTGGGGCAGGTCTGGATAAAACACAAATGTCACAAATCAAATGTCATTCTAAATGTCAAATGAGTTTTTAATAAGGTAAAAATAATTTTTAGGTTTGAATATATCAGGAATATTTTAGTACGGTTACTCTGTTTGACATGAACAAAAAAATTATCTGCTGTTAAAAAGCAAAAGTTCAGATATTAATAATAATTGTTTAAAATTGCTTGTTTATGCCATTACTAGGGCTAGGTGTCGATACAGATGTCCCTATTCAATAAAGATTAATCATTTTTAAAGTTACAAAAAGTTATTCAGTGAAGAGCAGTGAGTGATTTCTTTTGTAGTTTGATTAACATTAAATACACAGACAGCAGCAGGAATATTAGGCTGCTGTCACTTTAATAGCTGCATGAATCCAATATAATAATACATGTGTTGTCTTTCTCTACTGCTTTCTTAAGCCATAACTGACTATGTTTACTAGGATACCCGGCAATGCGGGCATTTTGAGATAAATTTGTGTGAATTTGTCAGTTTAAGCACAAGGAGACTTGAAAGAGAATTAATTTTATTATTTGCGTGCTGTCTGAGATGGGCAGATTTCTGTGTGCACACAAACTTCTCTCACAGTGTGCGAGTTCACTTTCACTTCTTGTGCTTGAATGCTTAAATTGGCAAGGCTTAAAAACCGGTGCAAATAATAAACTTCTTTGACCATGCAGCACTGGACCGATCGGGACAGTGATTGTTCCTTCAACTGCCTGGAACGTCATGACAGGATCCCCACTCAGGGTTGCCAGATCTGTGCAATAAAAGTAGCCCATTGGCCAGTCAAAAGTAGCCCCAAAATCAATTTTCCCTATCGGCTGCTGAATTCTCCACTGAATTTGTACATCTGGGGGGTGTTGGAGTGCCGAAATCATACGGACGGGGGTGGAAATCAATCTGTGGAATTTTTTTTTTTACCTGCCGCAACAACTTAAAAGTAGCCAAATTCCATAGGAAAACAGTGGGCTTGGCAACACTATACCCACTGTCGCACACGGTAAATAAGAGGATGATATCTAGTGAAGAAGACTAGTAATAAGATTAGATAATACTGAGCCAGCGTCCTGACGTAGAAACCGGAAGTGCTGAGTGTAAACAGCATACAAGAATGACACAGAAGAGAGGATATTGTTGAATAAAGTAGTTATTTTTGTTTTTATGCATAAAGTATTCTCGTTGCTTCATAAAATTAAGGTTGAACTACTGTAGTCACGTGAACTATTTTAACAATGTCTTGTACCTTTATTGCCGTCTATGGGGGATCAGAAACCTCTCAGATTTCATCAAAAATATCTTAATTTGTGTTCTGAAGTTGAATGAACGTCTTACGGGTGTGAAAGGACACGAGGGTGAATAAATAATGACAGAATTTTCATTTTTGGGTGAACTAACCCTTTAACGTCAATCAGATATTATGTTCAATGTTTGCAGAAATAAATACAGAAAAATGATCGATTCGTGGCTTTTGAGAATCGATATCAAATCAACCACATTTAAAAAAATGATTTATCAAAAAATCTAATTTTTTGCCCAGCCCTATACATAACTTTTTTAAATTTAATATCTTATTATTTTCTTTTATACAGTCTCTGTACAGTTACACCACTTAGAAATTCTTGTCTTCATGTCCCTAAAAAATATCAAAATTAATTTAAATTCAGAAATTAAAAACACGTTAATCATAGAAAATTCAGAACTAAATAATGAGCATCACAACTCAATTAACAACTCAATGTGGGGGTTTTCAGACCTTACCAAGGACATTCAGGGTCACTGTGTGTTGGGCTGAACTTTTGCGATCTCGCACAAATATCGTGTAACGTCCAGAGTCCTCAGGACGAGCTTCAGAGATCACCAGAGAACTGCTTTCATCACAGGACTCTATATGAAACCTGGAGCTTTCCACCACCTTCAGAAAGACAGATCATTATACACACTAACAGGAGGACCTGCAGAATGCAACATGTCTGGATTGAGTTGTGTTAGTGTGAGTGCTTATGGACCTCTTTTTTGTTATAGACCCAGCAAGATGCAACAGGACAGCTGCCTTTGAACACACACGTCAAACGGGCCGTCTCTCCAACATGCACCTCCAGCCGATCGAATGGATCTACAAACTGCAAAGGTGCTGTAAACAAATGAGACTTCTTTAATGTCTTTATTGTTTCTCTTAGACAACAATGAGATTAAATGGAGAGCAAAGGGAGACTTTTGCTTAAGTCTTTTACTTCTCAGATTTTTGTATAAATTTAATATCAACTGCAATATGCTTACAATTATATTATATTATATTATTTATTAGTCAAATATAATAATGGACAAATAAGACAACTGCAAACATACAGTCTCATTTAAAAAATATATTTATATACAATGCAATTATTTGTAATGTAATTATACATATCATTTATTAATTTACAAATAATTGAAGTGTACATTCAAACCATTCTGGCTGGGTGGTTTTCACACAAAACATTGTTCTAACAAAAAAAAACAATGACACTTTCCTCCTCTCCCACAGTTCAGATATTTGGATGAAATTTTTACAGCTCACTTAAGGCGTTTAGCTCTGCCATCATACTGCAATTATTCAAATCAACACACTTAAATGAATTTGACTGGATTAATAAAAGCCTGATCTGCTAATGACCTCATGGAACCACAGATAGCAGTGTGTTTTACATGAAAGATGAAAAGACTAAAAGAAAACCATTCAGTGCGTCAGTGCCCATTCCAGAAGTACCAAAGAAAATGCTGATAATATGTTGAAGTGATGCTTATAATCTGACAAATTCCTATTTTTATACCTCAGTCTGTTAAGTATTTGGGCTTCTTAAACTGATTATCTGTCTGTAAGGTATAAAAACACACACAAAGGATTCAATCTAAGATACAAGTTGATGTTAAATGGTAGGTTTTATCGAAGAATATTGCTATGGACAACAAGGATTACAGTATTTAAAAAGAATAATGTCATGATTAAGATGAACATAAGTAGCCAGGACACAAAAGACTGTATACAGCTTCCTGTTATACTGTATGTACAACACTAACAGCTCCTGGAGGAGCCAGACAATCTGGAAGTTAAGATCAGCAGAGTGAAACACAGTTGCTCGGGGCAAATGACTCCTTTTTCGAAGCAGGTCATGGTGGTTACACTTTAACTCGCAATTCCAGACAAAAAGGCTTTAAAAGACATGGTGTTATTAGAATATTAGGAAAAGCAAAGCAGGTGTGGGAGGCTATAGATCAAATTGCTCTTAAGAAATAAGGAAGGAATGAAAATATCTTCACTGAAATCCAAAAGAATGTAACAAAAGTCTGTGATTCAACTGTTAAGTTATGGTATAAAGAAAAAAAAGATAAGAATAAGTAAATCTTGTGCCAAGGAGCAAAAAAGGTGCAAAAGTAGGACTGAAAGTGGAAGACAGACATGATGATGGCCTTACCTGTTCCTGAGCTGCTTCTTCTTTTGACAAGCACCTCTGTAACAGGACACAAATATGTAAAGAATCAGGTGTCTGTGTGGGTGCATTTGTGTTAAAGAGCATGCAAGAGATAACATAAGCTTTGCCTATCATATAAGGAAGGAGTCAAGTGGTCAGATGTGTGTGTCTAACAAAAATATTTCAATAAAGAGGAAATGCTTAAGATGACAAAACCATTAGTATGTTAACCAGTCAGGAACAACTCTTCTTTTTTTATATTTGTATGTGTTTATTTTTTATGGTAACACTTTACAGTAGGGTTTCACATTACATGTATATGTAATGTAATATAACATTACATTAGTTACATTAGTTAACATGAACTAACCATGAACAATACTTCTACAGTATTTATTAATCTTAGTTAATGCTAATTTCAACATTTATTAATACATTATTAAAGTCAAACATTGTATTTGTTAACATTAGGTAATGCACTGTGAACTAACATGAACAATGAATGATTATATTCTTACTAACATTCACAAAGATGAATAAATGTAGAAGTATTGTTCATTGTTGGTTCATGTTAGCTAATGCTTTAACTATTGTTAACAAATGAGACCTTATTGTGAAGTGTTACCTTTATTGTTATATATTTATATTTTTATAGAAATATTATATTATCTATATACATTATAAATAAAAATTAAATATAGAGAGCATATAACATAACATACAGTATGAGCTATGTATAATAATTACATGGAATAATTAGATTTCTAATGTAATAAATTAAGGTGCTTTTTAAAATAGGTCTAGGATGTGACACCAATGACAATGACACGGGAGCTTCGGAGGAACCAAAAATGTTCCATGTATTAAATGACATTTCCTACACTTGAATGCTTGAGATTAATTCATGGGTAGGGCCATTGTTTGTGACATACCTCTCTTGAGTGCTGGAGAGCTTGTTATAGGACTTCCTGTCTCAGGCGACTGTGGGCCTTTAAAAACACTGATGTTATCCGGGATGTTCTGAGTTGAGTTTAAGACCCCGTTTACAGGAGTGTGAGGATGAGGGGAATTAGGATGAGAGTGAGACTTGTTGGTCATATTGTTATGGATCCCAGCAATTGTTTCATAGTCTGCAGTTGATTTGTTAGTATGAGGAGCAAAAGGGAAGTAAATAAAATAAAGAAGAGAGAAAGAAAGAACTGCATTAGAGAAGGTAATTAACATTGATAATCCTGTCAATGCACACGTTTATATATGATGTTAACAGAAACAACTGCACACTTACCTCTTACAGTGCTAGTAATGTAGTAAAAAGTAGTAATGTTAACTGCCCCCAATCCAGCTCAGCTAACCCATACTTTTAAATAGACATTCAGTGCTCTTGTAGAACTATACACCACACAGTACACACTGTAGACTAAAGCTGATTTTGAGACATACTTGCCTCTCACACAAACTGCTGCACTGCTAGATGTTTTTCCGGCTGTGTTTTCGGCCACACAAGTGTAAGCCCCAGCATCCTCCGGGAGACATTCCTTAACTACCAAACTTGCCTCTCCTCCCACTAATGAGGATTTACCAAACAGCACAATCTCACCTGAAATGGTTAGAGTGACATTTAAAATACTTTAATATATTAATATATAATTATTTTTTAATTTACTGGACAATTTCAATTTACCATCTTAAGTAAGGAACTGGAACTTATGAATGAATTTATGAATTATGCATATGAAAACATAATTACATCTTCAGTATATAGTGTACATATTCTTACTCAGACTCGTATGTTTCAAGTAGCAAAATCAGTATTAAGAAAAAACAAAACAAAACTGGACTCACCATTATGAAGCCAGGAAACATTGATTGGCTGGCTCCCTGTGATAGTCCCTTTCAGTGTGATGTCATTTCCTTCATCCACTATACAGTCCTCGAGGGGTTCGGTGAAAAGAGGTGGATCCAGACCGCTGTGTTTACCGCTCTCTAGCTTGACAGAGGAAATCAGAATGAGATTAGTTACATGTATTTATTATACAACAATGAAGTACGATTCTCAAATCATTCTCACACCACCTGAATTTGCATATTCCAATAAGTCTGTGTATTAGTGGTGGCGATTTATCAGTGACATTTTCTGTTGGTTACACCCTTACTCCAAGTGACTGTCTTCATGAGTGAGTCATTATATCATTATTTTAGCCAATTCGTTCAAACACAATGATTCATTCAGGTGCTAAACTATTTTATAAGTAAATCATTGAATCGTTCACTCAACCGATTCATTCAAAAGCACTGATTTATTTAGGTACTAAACGATAGGTGAGAAGCGGTTTTGAGCAGACCGATCGTTGTATGACATCAAAGTATCGTGAGAGCGATTAGACGATTAGAATCGCTCTTGCTGTATTTTGATGTCATACACCGATCAGTCAGCGCAACACTGCTTGAAGTCGAACACACCAAGATGGTCCTCATTGCAGAACACGAGATCAAGGAAGTAAGGTTGATTCCAGATCCAATTCCTCCCACTTTACATAAGAGAAGTGTCTTGCTGCAGCCTGCGGTGGACATCCAACCCGGCCCACATCCAAGTGTGATGTCAGAAGCCTGGCCAATGCCACCCTGCAGCCGATTCTTAAGATTTTATTGGTCATGTCAATCACAGTACTGATTGCCTACACCAAACACTGATCCCTAAACCTACCCGTCTCCGCCCCCTGGATCTCATGTACTGCTGTGAGGAGCTACTGAACACCTCATTTTATGAGCAAATCATTGAATCATTCACTCAAATGATTAGTTCAAAATCAGTAATTCATTGAACAATGCCACTGCTGTTTGTTCTTCAGAGACTCTGGCTTCATTTGGATGTATTTTGGTTGGTGGACAAAAAATAAATAAAGTAGCTGCCAATATTGTGTCTAAAATGTAAGTTTCTCTGTATAACTTGTTTATTCAAGTATTGCATAAAAATGATTGCACACTCGCAGTTGTGCTGTTGGTCTGATTATATCGGCACTTTTGAGTGGGATATTGCTTAAATATAATACACTTGCACTTCTCTGCTCTTTTTCTATTTCAGCTGCTCATTGTTGTCAGCATGTTTTATGCAATTTTATGCAAGTTGTCAGTTATGTTCAATCTTTTGAAAAAGGTGTTTATTTAGTAAAAATCCATTTAATTTGAAGCAGCAATATGCAAATGTTAGTTCATGATTTGAATGCCTTATAAAGCTTGTTATCTTATGCAACTGTACTTAGGAATTTTATCTTGTTTTACGGATGTTTTGATAATTTTACTGCAAAACAAGATCAAAATACTGATTAAGAACATTTTTTTGCAGTAATAAACAAGAGGTTAATATTAGACCTGTGAATCATGTAGACTATAGTGTTTAACAATAATTTCACACAGGAAGAAACAACGCTCATAAATGAAGAGAGCAACTGAAGAGATGTGTTTCAGCAAACAGCTGCTGTATCTCTTAACATCCTTGCAATCACACCTTCTGTCTTGAAACAGTGCTTATATTACATCCCACATAAGAATGGCAAAAGGCAACAAAAATTGTAATAAAAAATGATCTAAAAAGAACAACATAACTAACAAAATTAGTCGCAACTTAAAAGAGCGAATTGAAATCAGAACAAAGGCTTGAGCTAAACTCTGACACTCCTCTACCAAACCTGTTTCTGTTTAAAATACCGCCACTTACCTTTTATACAAGGCATTGGGCGGAGCCTTGTATAGTATAATACACCTCTCAAAAGTATATGCGTTTAAACATAGTAACTTTAAAATGTGAATGGCCTCTTTTGTATTTTTGTGTGCTGGATCTACAGCAGTGTCACGTTTACCTGATTAATTGGTATATGTATTTTTACAATGTCATTTAGTCAAGGGACACATGTCATTGCGATTAAAGGAACAAGTCATTCTAGTCCTCCCGTCTTAACAATGGATCAAACACTTTTGTTCTCACTGACCTGGTAGATCACATGGTCTTTTGACCTGGCCTAAAGTAATCCTTGTTTGTTCATGCAAACAAGGATTTTTTTTTTTTTACTGGCTGTTATGGCAACACTCTGTCGGAAAAATAAAAATGTGACTCCAATTCTGAGAAGAACAAACTGAAATTTTTTTAGTTTCATTCTTTGTACTCTGACTGTCATGTATCAGGTGATAAGATCTATGAAATGAAAGGAAGGAACTGTGGTGTTGTAACCATGTTAAAATGCAGTTCAGAGGAGAGCAGTACCATTAAACATACTGTACACGTCCAACACAAACCAGTACATGAAACGCAAAACAAAAGCAAGGAAGGAATTTCCTGCCAATAGTGACCTCTTGCCTGGTCAGTAATTTGCATCCTGAGGCAGATAAGATTTGGTGGGGTTCAAAAGTCTGAGACCACTTTAAAATGTTTTTTTTTTTTTCATTTAAACCTGAAAATACACAAAGATTTAGAATTTTGAAAGAAATAAAAAAAGAGATGTAATTCATGTTGTAACTTCTAAATGAACTGGTTTTATGTTTCTCAGAAGTACTATTTATTAAATTACGATTAAATCAACCTGACAAATTAGGTCACACCAACAAAAGTAGTTTGTATGGATTAGATTCATAGTTGAGAAACATAAAACCAGTTCATTTAGAAGTTACAACATGAATTACATCTCTTTTTTTTATTTCTTTCAAAATTCTAAATCTTTCTGTGTATTTTCAGGTTTAAATGAAAAAAAAAAAAAACATATCAAACCTTCTAGCAAATCTTCAACAAACCTTTTATTATTTCCTTCAACAGCTACTGTTTTTGTAAAGAATGTAGTTCTTGAAACTTCTGGAATCAGACAAATAATTGTGGTTAATCAATTCCCAGTTTCTATTAATAATAAAACTTGAAAACAAAGCAGCCTTGCCATAATTACAGCAGAAAATATCATGGCTTATATATGAGGGGGGGTCTTCAAATATTATTTTGCACAAATAAAAAAGGTTGAGAACCACAGGTTTAGATCAAGAGGAAATAAGATCCATGAGGTATTTTTTTCCAGAAAGTGAAACATTTTATTACTTTACAAAAAATGCAAAATTGTGCTAAAGCATTTCCACCAGGGGTCTCACAATTTTGGGCCCCACTATATGTATCAGAAGATCACAAACACTGATTGTATAGTGACTGATGTTCTCTACATCAGTAAATATGCTTATCAGAAATTAGCCTGTTAGTGAAAAAACAAAAAACAAATCCTTTCAGACAGATAGTATGATGTCCTATCTGTCCCACTTAAGAATGTATAGGATTTCCCTGTCTAAATCTGACTGATTGCAGATTACAATCCAAATGCAGTGAAAGTGAAATCAAAGTCCCTGTCATTCTCTGATGACTGCTAAATGAAATGCTAATTATTAACTCTTCAGAGGGATTGCCTTAAGGACAACATTTCCTGTAGAGATCAGGCATCTAACCGCAAATAAAGATCATGTTAACCTCAGCATGTTTTTGATGGCAAACATCCAACCAACTTGCCCAGACCCATATACAGAAACACAAATAGGCTCTCTGGAGTATACAAATAGTGACGGACACACTCACAAACACTTGTGTGTATTTGTACAAGATTCAAGAAGTTTCCAGACTTGCCTGTGCTGGATGTCTCTTCAGGCTTCTTCACGGCTGTGGTGATTGTAGTTCTCTTTGTGGGTTGGGACCCTTGTCCACTGGCCCCCTTTGACTGAGAGTCTGACAGTTGTATCCTGAAAGTGGACACATAACGTGTCTTCCCATCAGCGATACTCATTTCTCCTCTCAGTATAAACCCATTTCATAAAATCCAAGTCATTTCCCAGCTTTCTTATCAGACGGCTCGTATTTTCCTGTGTCTCAGAGTCTCTGTTACACACACATGTCCTCTAACCCTTATTGTTCTCTGCATCTCTTTAGTTTCTGACTCCTCCCCGTCACTGAAGCCTCATTCATTCGGTCTGCAGGAGATTGTCCTCTTGCTGGGTTCGACTCAGCACCTCCCCACAGACCTCACCCGCAACTATCACACCATTTCACCATGTATCTTTTGCACAGTTTCTTTTTACACACTGTGGCTATGGTGAGAGAGAGAGAGAAACAGAGAAACTTAGAGTGGGTGATAAGAGAGAACATGTTATGTGTATGTTAAATGTATTAATACTTTGGAAAAGTAAACTATATAGTGTGTAATTTCAGTGATGTTCATTTGAATCTATTGGTGTGAAACGGGAGACAAAGATACACAAATAACTGATTAGAAACTGAATCAAAGGTCAGGCATTCTCCTTTCCTTTTCCCTCAGGAATTACTGTCATGTTATCAGTTGAACTTTGGTTGTGTGTTTGTTTCCATTGAAAAGAAAACTGCTTGATTGTTTCGAAACTGTCATTTAGCCTGCATGTTCAAGAACATTTTAAAATGTCTCTTATTTTAAGATTTATTTGATCAAAAACAGTAATATTGTGAAATATTATTACAATTTAAAAATGTTTTCGAATATATTTTAAAATGTAATTTATTTCTGTGTTGGCAAAAAGCTGAATTTTCAGCATCATTACTCTAGTCTTTAATGCCACATGATCCTTTAGATATCTCTACAATATGCTGATTTGGTGCTCAAGAAACTTTTTTTTTTCTCCCCTGAATAGAAAGTTCCAACTTTTGGAACAGCATAAATGTCTTTACTGTCACTTTTGATCAATTTAATGCATCACTGCTAANAAAAAAAAAAAAAAAAAAAAAAGTATACTGAGTGCAAACATTTGAACGGTAGTGTTCATGTAGCTACCTTTGATTATTAGACCGACGTTATCTGACTGATCTGGAGCCAGTTTCATTGATGTACAGTTGTAACACTGATGGCATACAACTGCGAGTTCATACTGACATCTCAATGTTTCCAAACAGGCAACTTAAGATAGTTTGAAATTGATTGGTGTTTGTTAGGTCAATGTGAACCAGCCATTAGAATATTTAGAATATATTTTAAGGAGTGTAATGAGCAAAAATCTGTGTGAAAACCAGATAGGTAAAGAGAACAAAACTCCCGCTCTCATCTTTGTGTGTGTGCAGTGGTGTGTGATGAGGAGCTGTTTGCTTTGGACATGCCAGTCCACAGAGAAACCCAAACATCCACTAAAGACCTTGAACATGTGAACATGACTAATTTGGAATCAATAATGCAGAAAAACAATGTTACTGTATGTGTATTTGAAACTAAAAAAAATGATAAACTTTGTTTAAATTACTGTAACATGACTGAAATATGTGCTTGTCAGGAGCTACAGGAAGTTCCACAGCTTTTTGGGGGGTAGTGAGTAAATCCGCTAACTGGTAAGGGGTAGTGTACAATCAGCCCATCAAAGGTCTGGTAATGTTGTTATGGTTGGAATGCAGACAGGAAGATCCTGGACAATAATCCGTGAATAACTGGAAACAAAAAACAAAGCAGCTGACAAATAAATATTTGACTCATATGCCACACATGGATTTCCTTTACATTTAAAAAAATGTAGCAAAGTGATTAAGAAGAAATTTAAATGTTACACTTTCTACTTAAAAA